>CM062293.1:12423514-13023514 GCA_031216915.1 Pictodentalium vernedei | reverse complement strand
TTTCTCACATGATTCCTTTAGATAAAAGAAACTGAGTGTAGTGGGAACAGTTTGTAACAATGGCTGCCCAAAGAATGGACACAAATAACTGATACTAAAACATTTACCTGTGTTAACCATTTCAGTCTTTGAGGTGGTATGAGGGGAAGAATTCCAGAATATGTTTGGCACAGAATAGACATTTGGCATAGATGGAAATAGAGAGGAATCATTGAAACTTGTGTTTTCTCACTGTTACAGCATTGCTGGAAAGAAGATGACTTCTTGAAAATCAGTTTTCATACTTTTGGTACTTAAATCACTGACCGTTCTTGGAGTTGATTTTGTATTTTGGATGGGTTCATTGAAAGATTATCCTATATATGGTTTAAAATCTATGTTCACTTAAATATAGTTTTATTCATGTTAGCTGAACATTATATAAACTTATAAAAGATTCGGGAACATTTTACTTCCCAACAGCATGTTCCAGCAGTCAAGACACAGTGAGATGTATATTCCCACTCCATAGATAGTTCTAACTGTCATAAACAAGGGCTAATAACTGTATTTCAACAGTTAATATGAATTCCAACTTGTTTCAGCTCATTTCCAAGTTGTTTTGAAAATATTTCTGAATATTTGTAAATTTTTGATTTAAATCAGTGATTTAAAAAAAAAAAATCATTGATTTAAATCGTGATTTAAATCAACGATTTAAATCATTTGATTTAAATCAGCCAACCCTGATTGAGGTCAGGGTATCTTGCTGGCCAGTCCATACGCTCAATCCCCTCCTTCAGTCGGTACTCCTGGACAGCATAGGCAACATGATGACGGGCATTATCGTCCATCAGAATTAATCTATCAACCACAGCACCTGTATACAATCTGACGTGGGCATCCAGGATCTCCTCAATATACCACTGTGCATTCAATGTACCATGGTCAAGGACACAGAGCACTGTATGTCCATCGCAGCTGATGCCGCCCCAGACCATTACTGACCCTCCACCATATCGGTCATGCTCAGCAATGTTAGCTGCATGGAATCGCTCTCCTGGTCTTCTCCATACCCTAGAATGCCTATCTGTGTTGTCTAGGCAGTACCTTGACTCATCTGTAAAAAGGACAGGTCGCCAATCTTCTCTGGTCCATCCAACGTGATCCATGGCCCATTCATATCATGCCTGGTTCTGGGACAGCTGTATGCGAATACATGGTCTTCTCAATCGGAGACCACCTTCGTGCAACCCTGCCTGGATAGTCTGCGTCGAAACATTTATCCCGGATGCATTCTGAAGGTCACTGCAAATCTGGGTTGCTGTGTCAAAGCGGGTTCTATGGGCCTGAATGATCAAAAACCGGTCTTCAGCTGCAGATGTTGCCCTGTCTCTGCCACCACCATGTCGTCTGACTGGTGTGCCATACTGCTGAAATCTTGTCACCAACCTGACGATGGATAGCCCCTTGTTCCACCATCCCTACAGCCCGCCACAATTCTGTTTCAGACAAATGTCTTCTTACATTTGCATTTGCCATATTCAATCATTAAATCACAAATGTTTGTGTTGAAATGAAGACAGAATACCCTACACATCTCATGTTCATGTAGACAGTACACGAAAACATCATGAAAATCAAGGGGTACATGCTTTCCATGACTGTCACAAAAAGTCTGCCTGTCAAGAGAGCTAATGTAAACACTGGGGACCATCTCAATACATTCCTCAATCATATCCACCAAAAATATCACAAATGTGTCACAAGAAAATTTCACAATGATGTGTCAAATATGTGGTGCTTAGCAAACTTTGAGTAGTATAGAATGTTTATTGGAAAAGAAATACAAGAAAATAAATCTGACATGCTATTTACATTTGTTTTTCATGATTTGGTCGATTTCACATTTTTATGATTACAGTACAGTTTTTTCTGATTTTGTTATTTGTTTTTCAGTTTTTGCATTGGAAACATACCCCATTGAGGTCAATGAAAGGTCATAAGCTATTTTGGAGGTAAAAAAGAATTTTTTTTCCCCATTTACAAATTTTTTTATGCTCTCAGTGTTAAACAAAGGGTGAAATGGTCTTTTTGTGGAGGAGGGGAGTAATGACTGGAGGCTCCAAGTTGGGATGAATGACTGCAGGGCCTTGAATTGGGCTGTTGCAGGACTTTGAAAAATGCCAAAAAATGTTGAGAAACAGCCTTGAATAACCTGGAATTTGATCAGTCCTTGCCTACATGAATTTTGTACACCCCAACTTCCTCAGGCTGTCAAAACCATGATGTTAGACAGAAGCATTGCCTTGACATTAGAAGTATTGCCTTGTAAGTTCCACTTAGGCCTTTATCCTCATGTTTAATTTTTGTTTATTTTCAGGGAATACTCCATTACACCTTGCAGTGATGTTGGGACACAAAGGTAATGAGAATACCGATCAATTTTTTCTCTGATAATTAGAAATCTAATGGGGAGCGATACAGTTAAAACTAGAAGTGCTGTCATGAAATGCGTGCAAATAGCATGTCGATTTGCCTGTTAATTTATGCGTTGTGACCATAGTAAGCCTATCAAATTCTGTACATACACAACCAATGTTTCAGCTAATGGACCTCCGGGTAACCCGGAGGTCCATTGGCAGAAACATTGCCTGTGTTTGCTATGAGTAACAGGAGATCTTGCCGTGCTTTGGATGCCATTTGATATGGCAATTGCACACAATTCCTACTCGCTATTAAGCCTAGATAAGCACACAGTTCGTGACAGGACTTCTAGTTTTAACTGTACAGAGGCAGTATGTAACATAATTCTAATGTAGGTATCAAGGCATGATGTATATACACTTTTGATGTTGAGAGGAGGTAGGGAGGTCATAGGTAACATAACAATTCTAATGTTGAAAGGAGATAGGCAGGCAGTAGGTAACAATTCTGACGTGGGAAGGAGATAGCCAGGCAGTAGATTCTGATGTTGGAAGGAGATAGCCAGGCAGTAGGTAACAATTCTAATGTTGGAAGGAGATATCCAGGCAGTAGGAAACAATTCTGATGTTGGAAGGAGATAGCCAGGCAGTAGGTAACAATTCTAATGTTGGAAGGAGATAGCCAGGCAGTAGGTAACAATTCTTATGTTGGAAGGAGATAGCCAGGCAGTAGGTAACAATTATTAGGTTGGAAGGAGATAGCCAGGCAGTAGGTAACAATTCTTATGTCGGAAGGAGATAGCCGGGCAGTAGGTAACAATTCTAATGTTGGAAGTAGATAGCCAGGCAGTAGGTAACAATTCTAATGTTGGAAGGAGATAGCCAGGCAGTAGGTAACAATTCTAATGTTGGAAGGAGATAGCCAGGCAGTAGGTAACAATTCTAATGTTGGAAGGAGATAGCCAGGCAGTAGGTAACAATTCTAATGTTGGAAGGAGCTAGCCTGGCAGTAGGTAACAATTCTAATGTTGGAAGAAGATAGCCAGGCAGTAGGTAACAATTCTAATGTTGGAAGGAGATAGCCAGGCAGTAGGTAACAATTCTAATGTTGGAAGGAGATAGCCAGGCAGTAGGTAACAATTCTAATGTTGGAAGGAGATAGCCAGGCAGTAGGTAACAATTCTAATGTTGGAAGGAGATAGCCAGGCAGTAGGTAACAATTCTAATGTTGGAAGGAGATAGCCAGGCAGTAGGTAACAATTCTAATGTTGGAAGGAGATAGCCAGGCAGTAGGTAACAATTCTAATGTTGGAAGAAGATAGCCAGGCAGTAGGTAACAATTCTAATGTTGGAAGAAGATAGCCAGGCAGTAGGTAACAATTCTAATGTTGGAAGGAGATAGCCAGGCAGTAGGTAACAATTCTAATGTTGGAAGGAGATAGCCAGGCAGTAGGTAACAATTCTAATGTTGGAAGGAGATAGCCAGGCAGTAGGTAACAATTCTAGTGTTGGAATGAATGAATGATTTTATTTTGTAATACAACATGCATACAAATACAAACTAAATACAGCAAGATACAATTATTTCAAATACAAGATTGCACTACAGATAGATGGCATAGCCACTAGGACTGTCTTCCCGCCATTCCCAATAAAAACAAAGAAGTAAAATGTGAGACAATCCTGACAACGGTTATGTTAATGAAGAGAAAATGAATGGATTAATTTTTAAAATGGTTCTTTCCATATAAATAAAATAATTTTCCATCGTTTTTAGAAAATGAAACAATTTAGGGGTAGTTAATAGATAAAGATGAGATTACAGAGCTAGGATCTACAGTCGGGGCAAACTGGATTATTACATCTGACACAAAAAGAGTATGAATTCAAGAATTGTTCCGTTTGAGAGTTTTTGAATGATAATCTGGAAGAATTTTGAATCGATGGTTCTATTGTGTTACACATCCTAGGGAAAGTAGGAATTGGAAAGTTTGCGGAGAACTGAGTTCTTTGTTTTAATGTATGTAATTTACCCGACTGTCTTGTGACCATTCTGAGGGGTTTTGGTAAATTCTAAAAGTGTCCACAAAGCTTTTGGGTAGCTTGTTGTTGTACCAGTTGTGCATAAACAAAGAGATCTGGAGTTTGTACAGATCCATAAATTTTAAAATACTGTGTTCTCTAAACAGTGAGTCTGTATGAGCATTGTATTTTTTGTTAGATATAATTCGGATGGCTTGCTTCCGTAACTTTGTAATCTTTCGAGTTGATGACGAGTGACCCCAGATATGGATACCATACAGCATGTAACTCTGGATTAAAGAGTAGTATAATGTTTTTAGGCACTTTTTCGGTAGAATCCTCTTCACTTTGTTTATGGCATAAATTAACTAGTTGATGAAGTTGATGCACGTGTGGATGAGCAGGCAGGCATCACCTTTCTTAATAGCATGATAACGTAATCATCAATGGATTTGTTCTATGTTTGGTATGTGAGACTTTACAATGTCTTGAATGAGATTGAAAACTGAAATGGTTCGACCACACCGAGCAGGACTCGGGTTAAGCCCTTAATCAGTTAATTTTTGCCTACTTTCAGCATATTAACCCTTTACCAATGAAACGGCTGCATCTGCCCACGTAATATGCAAATTCAGCAGGTGAAAAAATATTATTTTAAAAAAAATTTCAACAAAACCATACGTGACCCCCTCATTGGAACGAGATCGTCAAGCTCGTTCCAACGAGTGGTCATATAATATGGTTTTGTTGAGATTTTTTGAAAAATTTGAAAAAATGATATTTAAAATAATAAATAAATCGTCTGTGTTGGGTAAAGGGTTAACATGTTAACGATAACATGAACAAATATCAATGGATTTGACTTTCTCAGAATGATTAAGCCACACCTTTGCAAAAAAAACTCAACCCCCCTCATCGTCAAAGTGTAATCCTTAGTCTAATGTTGGAAGGAGATAGGCACTAGGCAGTCAGTAGGTAATAATAATTCTGATGCTGGAAGGACGTGGATAGACAGTAGGTGACAATAATTCTGATGTTGGGAGGACATGGATAGGCAGTAGGTGTCAATAATTCTGATGTTGGAAGGACGTGGATAGGCAATAGGTGACAATAATTCTGATGTTGGAAGGACATGGATAGGCAGTAGGTATCAATAACTCTGGTGTTGGGAGGACGTGGATAGGCAGTAGGTGACAATAATTTTGATGTTGGAAGGACGTGGATAGGCAGTAGGTGACAATAATTCTGATGTTAGAAGGACGTGGATAGGCAGTAGGTGACAATAATTCTGATGTTGGAAGGACGTGGATAGGCAGTAGGTATCAATAACTCTGATGTTGGGAGGACATGGATAGGCAGTAGGTGACAATAATTCTGATGTTGGGAGGACGTGGATAGGCAGTAGGTGACAATAATTCTGATGTTGGAAGGACGTGGATAGGCAGTAGGTGACAATAATTTTGATGTTGGAGGGACGTGGATAGGCAGTAGGTGACAATAATTCTGATGTTGGAAGGACGTGGATAGGTAGTAGGTGACAATAATTCTGATGTTGGAAGGACGTGGATAGGCAGTAGGTGACAATAATTCTGATGTTGGAAGGACATGGATAGGCAGTAGGTATCAATAACTCTGATGTTGGGAGGACGTGGATAGGCAGTAGGTGACAATAATTTTGATGTTGGAAGGACGTGGATAGGCAGTAGGTGACAATAATTCTGATGTTGGAAGGACGTGGATAGGCAGTAGGTGACAATAATTCTGATGTTGGAAGGACGTGGATAGGCAGTAGGTATCAATAACTCTGATGTTGGGAGGACGTGGATAGGCAGTAGGTGACAATAATTCTGATGTTGGGAGGACGTGGATAGGCAGTAGGTGACAATAATTCTGATGTTGGAAGGACGTGGATAGGCAGTGGGTGACAATAATTTTGATGTTGGAAGGACATGGATAGGCAGTAGGTGACAATAATTCTGATGTTGGAAGGACGTGGATAGGCAGTAGGTGACAATAATTCTGATGTTGGAAGGATGTGGATAGGCAGTAGGTATCAATAACTCTGATGTTGGGAGGACGTGGATAGGCAGTAGGTGACAGTAATTCTGATGTTGGAAGGACGTGGATAGGCATTATGTGACAATAATTCTGATGTTGGAAGGACGTGGATAGGCAGTAGGTGACAATAATTCTGATGTTGGAAGGATGTGGATAGGCATTAGGTGACAATAATTCTGATGTTGGAAGGATGTGGATAGGCAGTAGGTGACAATAATTCTGATGTTGGAAGGACGTGGATAGGCAGTAGGTGACAATAATTCTGATGGAAGGATGTGGATAGGCAGTAGGTGACAATAATTCTGATGTTGGAAGGACATGGATAGGCTGTAGGTGACAATAATTCTGATGTTGGAAGGATAGGCAGTAGGTAATAATAATTCTGATGTTGGAAGGATGTGGATAGGCAGTAGGTGACAATAATTCTGATGTTGGAAGGACGTGGATAGGCAGTAGGTGACAGTAATTCTGATGTTGGAAGGACGTGGATAGGCATTATGTGACAATAATTCTGATGTTGGAAGGACGTGGATAGGCAGTAGGTGACAATAATTCTGATGTTGGAAGGATGTGGATAGGCATTAGGTGACAATAATTCTGATGTTGGAAGGATGTGGATAGGCAGTAGGTGACAATAATTCTGATGTTGGAAGGACGTGGATAGGCAGTAGGTGACAATAATTCTGATGTTGGAAGGACGTGGATAGGCAGTAGGTGACAATAATTCTGATGTTGGAAGGACATGGATAGGCAGTAGGTGACAATAATTCTGATGTTGGAAGGATGTGGATAGGCAGTAGGTGACAATAATTCTGATGTTGGAAGGACGTGGATAGGCATTAGGTGACAATAATTCTGATGTTGGAAGGATGTGGATAGGCAGTAGGTGACAATAATTCTGATGTTGGAAGGACGTGGATAGGCAGTAGGTGACAATAATTCTGATGTTGGAAGGACGTGGATAGGCATTAGGTGACAATAATTCTGATGTTGGAAGGATAGGCAGTAGGTAATAATAATTCTGATGTTGGAAGGATGTGGATAGGCAGTAGGTATCATTAACTCTGATGTTGGGAGGACGTGGATAGGCAGTAGGTGACAATAATTCTGATGTTGGGAGGATGTGGATAGGCAGTAGGTGACAATAATTCTGATGTTGGAAGGACGTGGATAGGCAGTAGGTGACAATAATTTTGATGTTGGAGGGACGTGGATAGGCAGTAGGTGACAATAATTCTGATGTTGGAAGGACGTGGATAGGTAGTAGGTGACAATAATTCTGATGTTGGAAGGACGTGGATAGGCAGTAGGTGACAATAATTCTGATGTTGGAAGGACATGGATAGGCAGTAGGTATCAGTAACTCTGATGTTGGGAGGACGTGGATAGGCAGTAGGTGACAATAACTTTGATGTTGGAAGGACGTGGATAGGCAGTAGGTGACAATAATTCTGATGTTGGAAGGACGTGGATAGGCAGTAGGTGACAATAATTCTGATGTTGGAAGGACGTGGATAGGCAGTAGGTATCAATAACTCTGATGTTGGGAGGACGTGGATAGGCAGTAGGTGACAATAATTCTGATGTTGGGAGGATGTGGATAGGCAGTAGGTGACAATAATTCTGATGTTGGAAGGACGTGGATAGACAGTGGGTGACAATAATTTTGATGTTGGAAGGACGTGGATAGGCAGTAGGTGACAATAATTCTGATGTTGGAAGGACGTGGATAGGCAGTAGGTATCAATAACTCTGATGTTGGGAGGATGTGGATAGGCAGTAGGTGACAATAATTCTGATGTTGGGAGGACGTGGATAGGCAGTAGGTGACAATAATTCTGATGTTGGAAGGACGTGGATAGGCAGTAGGTGACAATAATTTTGATGTTGGAGGGACGTGGATAGGCAGTAGGTGACAATAATTCTGATGTTGGAAGGACGTGGATAGGTAGTAGGTGACAATAATTCTGATGTTGGAAGGACGTGGATAGGCAGTAGGTGACAATAATTCTGATGTTGGAAGGACATGGATAGGCAGTAGGTATCAATAACTCTGATGTTGGGAGGACGTGGATAGGCAGTAGGTGACAATAATTTTGATGTTGGAAGGACGTGGATAGGCAGTAGGTGACAATAATTCTGATGTTGGAAGGACGTGGATAGGCAGTAGGTGACAATAATTCGGATGTTGGAAGGACGTGGATAGGCAGTAGGTATCAATAACTCTGATGTTGGGAGGACGTGGATAGGCAGTGACAATAATTCTGTTGGGAGGACGTGGATAGGCAGTAGGTGACAATAATTCTGATGTTGGAAGGACGTGGATAGGCAGTGGGTGACAATAATTTTGATGTTGGAAGGACGTGGATAGGCAGTAGGTGACAATAATTCTGATGTTGGAAGGACGTGGAAAGGCAGTAGATGACAATAATTCTGATGTTGGAAGGATGTGGATAGGCAGTAGGTATCAATAACTCTGATGTTGGGAGGACGTGGATAGGCAGTAGGTGACAGTAATTCTGATGTTGGAAGGACGTGGATAGGCATTATGTGACAATAATTCTGATGTTGGAAAGACGTGGATAGGCAGTAGGTGACAATAATTCTGATGTTGGAAGGACGTGGATTGGCAGTAGGTGACAATAATTCTGATGTTGGAAGGACATGGATAGGCAGTAGGAGACAATAATTCTGATGTTGGAAGGATGTGGATAGGCAGTAGGTGACAATAATTCTGATGTTGGAAGGACGTGGATAGGCATTAGGTGACAATAATTCTGATGTTGGAAGGATGTGGATAGGCAGTAGGTGACAATAATTCTGATGTTGGAAGGACGTGGAGAGGCAGTAGGTGACAATAATTCTGATGTTGGAAGGACGTGGATAGGCATTAGGTGACAATAATTCTGATGTTGGAAGGATAGGCAGTAGGTAATAATAATTCTGATGTTGGAAGGATGTGGATAGGCAGTAGGTATCAATCACTCTGATGTTGGGAGGACATGGATAGGCAGTAGGTGACAATAATTCTGATGTTGGAAGGACGTGGATATGCAGTAGGTGACAATAATTCTGATGTTGGAAGGACGTGGATAGGCAGTAGGTGACAATAATTCTGATGTTGGGAGGAGGCAGTAGGCGGCATCATTTATTTTTCTAGTTGGAGGAAGTTGGAAGAAGTAGAGAGATGGTCACAATAATTCTGATAGGCAGTAGGTGACAATAATTCTGATGTTAGAAGGACGTGGATAGGCAGTAGGTGACAATAATTCTGATGTTGGAAGGACGTGGATAGGCAGTAGGTATCAATAACTCTGATGTTGGGAGGACGTGGATAGGCAGTAGGTGACAATAATTCTGATGTTGGGAGGACGTGGATAGGCAGTAGGTGACAATAATTCTGATGTTGGAAGGACGTGGATAGGCAGTAGGTGACAATAATTTTGATGTTGGAGGGACGTGGATAGGCAGTAGGTGACAATAATTCTGATGTTGGAAGGACGTGGATAGGTAGTAGGTGACAATAATTCTGATGTTGGAAGGACATGGATAGGCAGTAGGTGACAATAATTCTGATGTTGGAAGGACATGGATAGGCAGTAGGTATCAATAACTCTGATGTTGGGAGGACGTGGATAGGCAGTAGGTGACAATAATTTTGTTGTTAGAAGGACGTGGATAGGCAGTAGGTGACAATAATTCTGATGTTGGAAGGACGTGGATAGGCAGTAGGTGACAATAATTCTGATGTTGGAAGGACGTGGATAGGCAGTAGGTATCAATAACTCTGATGTTGGGAGGACGTGGATAGGCAGTAGGTGACAATAATTCTGATGTTGGGAGGACGTGGATAGGCAGTAGGTGACAATAATTCTGATGTTGGAAGGACGTGGATAGGCAGTGGGTGACAATAATTTTGATGTTGGAAGGATGTGGATAGGCAGTAGGTGACAATAATTCTGATGTTGGAAGGACGTGGATAGGCAGTAGGTGACAATAATTCTGATGTTGGAAGGATGTGGATAGGCAGTAGGTATCAATAACTCTGATGTTGGGAGGACGTGGATAGGCAGTAGGTGACAGTAATTCTGATGTTGGAAGGACATGGATAGGCATTATGTGACAATAATTCTGATGTTGGAAGGACGTGGATAGGCAGTAGGTGACAATAATTCTGATGTTGGAAGGACGTGGATAGGCAGTAGGTGACAATAATTCTGATGTTGGAAGGACATGGATAGGCAGTAGGTGACAATAATTCTGATGTTGGAAGGACGTGGATAGGCATTAGGTGACAATAATTCTGATGTTGGAAGGATAGGCAGTAGGTAATAATAATTCTGATGTTGGAAGGATGTGGATAGGCAGTAGGTATCAATAACTCTGATGTTGGGAGGACATGGATAGGCAGTAGGTGACAATAATTCTGATGTTGGAAGGACGTGGACATGCAGTAGGTGACAATAATTCTGATGTTGGAAGGACGTGGATAGGCAGTAGGTGACAATAATTCTGATGTTGGGAGGATGAGGATAGGCAGTAGGTGACAATAATTCTGATGTTGGGAGGAGGCAGTAGGCGGCATCATTTATTTTTCTAGTTGGAGGAAGTTGGAAGAAGTAGAGAGATGGTCACAATAATTCTGATGTTGGGAGGAGGATGATAGGTAGTAGGTAAAATAATTTTTCTAGATGGGAGGAGGTGAAAAGGCAGTGAGTAACATAATTTTAACATAACATAATCTTCTGGGAGTGGGGGTGGAGGGTGGGTGTTGTGGGGGTGTTTGAGTTAGGCGAGGGACGTAAGTTTTGAGTTTTTTCAAATAAAGAGTCCCGGGTTAATATTTGAAGTCTCTATTGGTGCCCAAATTTTAACTTGGTGTAATATGACAAATAATCTAATAAAATCTCCTTCAGATCCACTATCTAGAATCTATTGATATGTGGTGTACAGCATTCTGGATGTAGAGGGTTATAGTGCCTCCTTATGGTGGGTCACATTCAGGTTCAAATCAAATCCCTTGGGCCATATTTGGGCCCCCTATAGAAACTCAAACTTTAACTTGGTGCAATATGAGGAATATTCTTTAAAAATCGTCTTCAGGTCTACCCCAGAATCTTTTGATATTTGATATGTAGTATATTTAGAAGGTTCAGATTCAGCTTTGTCCTAATCAAGTCTCCATGGCCATATTTGGGCTCCCCTTGGGAGCCCAAATTTTAACTTATTCAAGATGAATATTCTTTTAAAATCCTCTTCTTCAGATCCATCATTCAGAATCTTTTGATATTTGGTTTGCAGTGTTCTTCGTGGGTTCCAATTCCAGCTTGTTCAAATGAAGTCCCTGGGTTCATATTTGGGCTCCCTATGGCAACCTAAATTTTGACTTAGTACAACATGGGGAAATTCCTTTAAAAATCTTCTTCACATCCACCAGTCAGAATCTCTTCATATTGATATGCAGTAACCTAAGAAGGTACAGATTCCAGTTTGTTCAATTCAAGGGCCTCGGTCTTATTTGGACTCCCTGTGGGATCCCAAATTTTGACTTAGTGCAGTATAAAGACTATATTCTTTAAAAAATTATTATTCGCACACCTTGGACAATTTTTGCTTTCCTTTCCCCTGCATCACTTCCAATACATTTTAGATGATGATTTATGGTTTCAAGATAACTCTGGCTATACCTGATATAGCCAATTCATTTTAGATGATGATTTATGGTTTCCAGATAAATCCGGCTATACTTGATATAGCCAATCCATTTTAGATGATGATTTATGGTTTCCAGATAACTCCGGCTATACTTGATATAGCCAATTCCTTTTAGATGATGATTTATGGTTTCCAGATAAGTTCAGCTATACTTGATATAGCCAATCCATTTTAGATGATGATTTATGGTTTTCAGATAACTCTGGGTATACTTGATATAGCCAAACCATTTATGATGATGATTTATGGTTTCCAGATAACTCTTGCTATACTTGATATAGCCAATCCATTTTAGATGATAATTTATGGTTTCCAGATAACTCCGGCTATACTTGATATAGCCAGTCCCTTTTAGATGATGATTTATGGTTTCCAGATAACTCCGGCTATGCTTGATATAGCCAGTCCCATTTAGATGATGATTTATGGTTGCCAGATAAGTTCAGCTATACTTGATATAGCCAATCCATTTTAGAGGATGATGTATGGTTTCCAGATAACTCCGGCTATACTTGATATAGCCAATCCATTTTAGATGATGATGTATGGTTTCCAGATAACCCCCGGCTATACTTGATATAGCCAATCCCTTTTAGATGATGATTTATGGTTTCCAGATAACTCTGGCTATACTTGATATAGCCAATCCATTTTAGATGATGATTTATGGTTTCCAGATAACACTGGCTATATTTGATATAGCCAGTCCCTTTTAGATGATGATTTATGGTTTCCAGATAACTCCGGCTATACTTGATATAGTCAATCCATTTTAGATGATGATTTATGGTTTCCAGATAACCCCCGGCTATACTTGAAATAGCCAGTCCATTTTAGATGATGATTTATGGTTTCCAGATAACTCCGGCTATACTTGATATAGCCAATCCCTTTTAGATGATGATTTATGGTTTCCAGATAACTCCGGCTATACTTGATATAGCCAATCTATTTTAGAGGATGATTTATGGTTTCCAGATAACTCTGGCTATACTTGATATAGCCAATCCATTTGAGATGATGATTTATGGTTTCCAGATAACTCCGGCTATACCTGATGTAGCCAATCCATTTAGATGATGATAAATGGTTTCCAGATAACTCCGGCTATACTTGATATAGCCAATCCATTTATGATGATGCTTTATGGTTTCCAGATAACTCCGGCTACACTTGATATAGCCAATCCATTTTTGGCAAACATCCTTACTCATGTACAGAGGAGATCACGTTGATTTTTGATGTTTGTGCCACATTTCTAACAGAGTTATTGACCTTTATTTTCATTTTATTTTTATGAGTTTAGGTTTTTCAAATGTTTCTTCAGCTAACCTTGATTTATACATATTGAGTGTATGACCTTTTTCCAGAGAAAACGCAGATCAAGTTCAAATTACCCTTTATTGACTTGAATTTCCATGATTTTAGGTTTCTACTTGATAACTACAGCTATGCCACAGTTCCAGAGTGAGTGGGTGGATTGGGTGTTATGGGCAGGTGGAGTTTGTGGGGTCCGTTGGATGATTTGTTTTTCTTTAACCCTTTACCCCCAATGCAGATGATATCAAAATTTATTATTTTAAATATCAACGAGGGGTCACTTGATATGGCTTTGTTGAAATTTTTTGAAAAGTAATATTTTTTTCATCTGCTGAATTTGCATATTACGCAGGTGGATGCGGCCGATTCATTGGGTAAAGGGTTAAAATGCATTTTAAAGGATTTCAAATTTAGCATACAACCTTACTCACAGAGAAGGTAGATAAAGAAATAAACTTCCCCAGGATGGAATGAGGGTGGCGGGGGAGTACATGGGTTCCATTGAATGATTTTTTTCTTGAAATGCATTTTAAAGTATTTCAAGTATTTTAGTCCCCCCAAAAATTCCTGTATCTTTCTGGGGGAATTTTTTTTTTGGAAATACTAAAACTGATCATCACGAAATTTCATACGCAGGTTTGGGGTCATGTCTTGATGAGAACGTCCCCTTTTGGTTGCGATCGGTCAACCGGTCTGGCTGCCCGAGCCCAAAACTCTAAAACCATTATCACAGTCTACAGGTTGTATTTATGAAGGGATTTCATTGTAACTTGGTAGGATGCCTCTGCATAATGCCTAGATAAGAATGTCCCCTTTTGGGCATGATCTGTCAACTGTGATGGCGGCCCAAGCCCGAAACCCAAAAACTTTTAGCACAGTCTGCAGGTCATGTTTAATATGGAGGGATTTTATTGTAACTTGGTAGGATGGCTCCTTATGATGTCTAGATGAGAATTTCCCCCACTTGGGCGTGATCTGCCAACCGTGACGACTGCCCGAGCCCAAAACCCGAAAACCTTTAGCACAGTCTACAGGTCATATTTATTGAGGAATTTCATTGTAACTTGGTGGGTTGACTTCATATAATGTCTAGATGAGAAAGTCCCCTTTTGGTCCTGATTGGGCAACTGTGACGGCTACAGGGCCCCGAAGCCCGAAAACCTTTAGCAAAGTCTACATGTCATATTTATGAAGGGATTTCATTGTAACTTGGTAGGATGACTCCAAATAATGTCTAGATGAGAACGTCCCATTTTGAGCGCGATCATTCAGCCTTGATGGGTGCCCAAGCCCCAAAACCTTTAGCATACGCAAAAGGTCATATTTATGGAAGGATTTCATTTTAACATGTTATGTTGACTCCATATAATGCCTAGATGATGACATCCCCTTTTGGTTGTGATTGGTCAACTGTGATGGCTACAGGTGCCCGAAGCCCGCAAACCTTGAGCACAGTCTACAGGCCATATTTATAAAGGGATTTCAGTGTAACTTCGTAGGATCACTCCAGATGATGCCTTGATGAGATTGTCCCCTTTGGTTGTGATCATTCAACCATGATGGCTGCCCGAGCCTGAAGCCCCAAAACCTTTAGCACAGTCTACAGGTCATATTTATTGAGGAATTTCATTGTAACTTGGTGGGTTGACTTTATATCATGTCTAGATGAGAAAATCCCCTTTTGGTCCTGCTTGGGAAACTGTGGCGGCTGCAGGGGCCCGAAACCCGAAAACCTTTAGCACAGTCTACAGGTCAAATTTATGAAGGGATTTCATTGCAACTTGGTAGGATGACTCCAAATGATGTCTAGATGAGAACGTCCCATTTTGATCGCGATCATTCAGCCTTGATGGGTGCCCAAGCCCAAAAACCTTTAGCATACGCAAAAGGTCATATTTATGGAAGGATTTCATTTTAACATGTTAGGTTGACTCCATATAATGCCTAGATGATGACATCCCCTTTTGGTCGTGATTGGTCAACTGTGATGGCTACAAGTGCCCGAAGCCTGAAAACCTTGAGCACAGTCTACAGGTCATATTTATAAAGGGATTTCAGTTTAACTTCGTAGGATCACTTCAGATGATGCCCAGATGAGATTGTTCCCTTTGGTTGTGATCATTCAACCATGATGGCTGCCCGAGCCTGAAGCCCCAAAACCTTTAGCACAGTCTACAGGTCATATTTATTGAGGAATTTCATTTTAACTTGGTGGGTTGACTTCATATCATGTCTAGATGAGAAAGTCCCCTTTTGGTCCTGATTGGGCAACTGTGGCGGCTACAGGGGCCCGAAGCTCGAAAACCTTTAGCACAGTCTACAGGTCATATTTATAAAGGGATTTCAGTGTAACTTCGTAGGATCACTCCATATGATGCCCAGATGAGATTGTCCCCTTTGTTTGCGATCATTCAACCATGATGGTTGCCCGAACCCGAAACCCAAAAACACTTAGCACAGTCTATAGGTCATATTTAAGAAGGGATTTCATTGTAACGTGGTAGAATGACTCCAAATAATGTCCAGATGAGAACGTCCCATTTTGATCGCGATCATTCAGCCTTGATGGGTGCCCGAGCCCAAAAACCTTTAGCATAGGCAAAAGGTCATATTTATGGAAGGATTTCATTGTAACCTGTTAGGTTGACTCCATATAATGCCTAGATGATGACATCCCCTTTTGGTCATGATTGGTCAACAGTGATGGCTACAGGTGCCCGAAGCTCAAAAACCTTGAGCACAGTCTACAGGTCATATTTATAAAGGGATTTCAGTGTAACTTCATAGGATCACTCCAGATGATGCCCAGATGAGATTGTCCCCGTTGGTTGCGATCATTCAACCATGATGGTTGCTCGAGCCCGAAGCCCGAAAACCTTTAGCACAGTCTACAGGTCACATTTATGAAGGGATTTCATTGTAACTTGGTAGAATGACTCCAAATAATGTCCAGATGAGAACGTCCCATTTTGATCGCGATCATTCAGCCTTGATGGGTGCCCGAGCCCAAAAACCTTTAGCATAGGCAAAAGGTCATATTTATGGAAGGATTTCTTTGTAACCTGTTAGGTTGACTCCATATAATGCCTAGATGATGACATCCCCTTTTGGCCGTGATTGGTCAACTGTGATGGCTACAGGTGCCCGAAGCCTGAAAACCTTGAGCACAGTCTACAGGTCATTTTTATAAAGGGATTTCAGAGTAACTTCATAGGATCACTCCAGATGATGCTCTGATGAGATTGTCCCCCTTTGGTTGCGATCATTCAACCATGATAGCTGCCCGAGCCCGAAGCCCAAAAACCTTTAGCACAGTCTACAGGTCATATTTATGAAGGGATTTCATTGTAACTTGGTAGGTTGACTTCATATAATGTCTAGATGACAACGTCCTCTTTTGGACACAATTGGACAACTGTGACGGCTACAGGGGCCCGAAGCCCGAAAACCTTTAGAACAGTCTACAGGTCATAATTATGAAGGGATTTCATTGTAGCATGGTAGGATGACTCCAAATAATGTCTAGATGAGAACATCCCCTTTTGGTCGCGATCATTCGGCCTTTATGGTTCCACAAGCCCAAAGACCTTTAGCATCGTCTATATTTCATATTTATGGAAAGATTTCATTGTAACTTGTTAGGTTGACTCCATATAATGCCTAGATGATGACATCCCCTTTTGGTCGTGATTGGTCAACTGTGATGGCTACAGGTGCCCGAAGCCCAAAAATCTTGAGCACAGTCTACAGGTCATATTTATGAAGGGATTTCATTGTAACTTGGTAGGATGACTCCAAATAATGTCTAGATGAGAATGTCCCCCTTTTGGTCGCGATCATTCAGCCTTGATGGCTGCCAGAGCCCAAAACCCCAAAACCTTTAGCACAGTCTGTAGGTCATATTTATGGAAGGATTTCATTGTAACCTGTTAGTTTGACTCCATATAATGCCTAGATGATGACATCCCCTTTTGGTCGTGATTGGTCAACTGTGACAGCTTCAGGGGCCCGAAGCCCGAAAACCTTGAGCACAGTCTACAGGTCATATTTATGAAGGGATTTCATTGTAACTTCGTAGGATCACTCCAGATGATGCCCAGATGAGAATGTCCTCTTTTGGTTGTGATCATTCAACCATGGTGGCTGCCCTAGGCCCCAAAACCTTCAGCACAGTCTACAGGTCATATTTATGAAGGGATTTCATTGTTACTTGGTAGGCTGACTTCATATAATGTCTAGATGAGAACGTCCCCTTTGGACGCAATTGGGAAGCTGACGGCTACAGGGGCCCGAAGCCCAAAAACCTTTAGCACAGTCTACAGGCCATATTTATGAAGGGATTTCAATGTAACTTGATAGGATGACTCGTTTTGGAATAATTTCACTGTAACTTGGTAACTTTCGTTGATATACGTTAACTGTGAGGGCCACATACATTAACTGTGAGGTCATATTAACCCACCCCTCAGCTCTTTAGTACAGTGTACACCTCATATTATTTTTATCAAAAACATAGCACACAGGGAACGGAAATGAACAGATTCCCAATTATCACAATTCTTGTCTTATTTCATAATCCTTTCATAAACATTGAACATAATCGTTTTCATCAAACACAACACACAAGTTAAGGTACAGTGTCATTGACACTTTCATTTACTGCACAAGATTGATTTCGACAGAGGGAAAATATTGAACAAGAAGCTGAATTGAGTTCAATATTATCCCATTTCCAAAATTTCGATTAACCCTTTACCCAACGAATCGCCCGCACCCGCCCGTGTAATATGCAAATTCAGCAGTTCAAAAAATATTATTTTTCAAAAAAATGTCAACAAAACCATATCATGTGACCCCTCATTAGAACGAGCTCGTCGAGTTCGTTCCAACGAGGGGTTACATGATATGGTTTTGTTGAAATTTTTTGAAAAATTTAAAAAAATGATATTTAAAATAATAATTTTTGATATCGTCTGCGTTGGGTGAAGGGTTAAGAATTTTTTAAGGGATTTCATTGTAACTTCATAGGATCACTGTACTAAGTATAGAACAGCATATGCATTCGAACTGCAATTTTTACCGCACTTGATTGATTTTGACAGAGGGATGATATCGAATGCGAAGCCTTCAGATTCTCGTTCAATATTATCTCTCTGCCAAAATCGATCTCGCGCAGTAAAAAATGACAGTTGGAACGTGAATGCCATTTTGTCTATATATGGAATGCCTAATTTCTCTATCTAATTACAGACTGTGTACATTTATTGCTAGCACATGGTGCATCTGTGAAACTTAAAAATTGTCAGGGATGGACACCTTTGGCAGAAGCAATCAGTTATGGTGATAGACAGATGAGTAAGTAAATGTATTTACTAAATATAATTATAGAACTTGTGAGGAAGGCATGCTGCACTGGGCTGCAAGACTAGTTTACAAAAGGATGGTTTCAGCACACTTTTCAGCACACTACTTAACAGCCCTCCTCTGTAATGTCCCGCAAAACAGGCTGCTCAATATACTCCCCCAAACCCAACCCATGTCCTGTCAAAATGGTCTCGGGGATGAATTAAGTCAACCCCTCAGCAAAAACGAAATTCATTATTGCATGAGAAAAAAGTAAGAATGTACAGACTAGACTAGATCATCTGTCCTTCCTCAAATGTAAAACAATACGACTCAGAGAGTGTACAGACCAGACTGGATCATCTGTCCTTCCTCACATATAAAATAATACGACTCAGAGAGTATACAGACTAGACTGCATCATCTGTCCTTCCTCACATGTAAAACAATATGGCTCAGAGAGTATACAACTGCCCTTCCTCACATGTAAAACAATATGACTCGGAGAGGATACAGATTAGACCGGATCATCTGTCCTTCCTCACATATAAAACAATATGCCTCAGAGAGTATACGATTGTCCTTCCTCACATGTAAAACAATACGATTCAGAGAGTATACACAATGGACCAGATCGTTTGGCCTTCCTCACATGTAAAACAATTTGCTGTTGAAAGTGCTGGTAAACCCCAAGAAACAAACAAATCTCAAAAGAATATGTTATGATCTACTAAAAATGAAATAATAAGCACCGCTACACAAGTGTGTTTCTACTAGATGAGATGGTGATTGTTATGAAATATAAATGTATTTATATATCAAGTATTGCATAATTTGATTAATCTTTTTTTTTTAATAATGACCACACTAGCTGTCAAAACAAATAGACCATTGAAGGTGACACCTGAAATAGCATTTTGCACCTGCCAGAAAGCTGTAACCTATATAATTCATTCCTTCAAACTGGGCCCTTGAAGCCAAGACTTCATATGCATCTGGTCCTCCACCATCTACAATTTCTTATCAACCTATCTTACAATTGTTTACAACAGGCTTGCACAAGAGTGGAAGTCCCTAACTCGGAAAAATACTCTGTATTTTGTCTTTCCCAAGCGATTTGGGAAAGGAAAGTGGTGCAAAAGCACCAAGAAAAAATAAGCCAAAACTGGGTTGAGTGCTTCTCCATGTACTAATCCTCGGATTCCGGAACCAGTGCGCAGACAGATAACCAATGTGTCATTCTATTTTTTTCTGCCATCCTTCAAGGATGCAAATCATCTCGCTCTTCAACAGTGATACCTTTTGACTCGATGTTAATGATGTTTCCTGTTCTGATATGTGGATTCATATCTGTTTCTTCCCAATCCAGATGTACAGGGCTGTGTTTTTATATATAAATAAATCTCGCTTAATCACTTTGGGGGAAGTATAGCTTTAGATACAGTAAATTAATGATTAGTTTTCTGGTAGTATAACTTTAGATACAATAAATGAATGATTACTTTGGGGGTAGTATAACTTTAGATACAATAAATGAATGATTACTTTGTGGGTAGTATAACTTTAGATACAATAAATGAATGATTACTTTGGGGGTAGTATAACTTTAGATACAATAAATGAATGATTACTTTAGGGGTAGTATAACTTTAGATACAATAAATGAATGATTACTTTGTGGGTAGTATAACTTTAGATACAATACATGAATGATTACTTTAGGGGTAGTATAACTTTAGATACAGTAAATGAATGATTACTTTAGGGGTAGTATAACTTTAGATACAATAAATGAATGATTACTTTGTGGGTAGTATAACTTTAGATACAATAAATGAATGATTACTTTAGGGGTAGTATAACTTTAGATACAGTAAATGAATGATTACTTTGGGGGTAGTATAACTTTAGATACAGTAAATGAATGATTACTTTAGGGGTAGTATAACTTTAGATACAATAAATGAATGATTACTTTGTGGGTAGTATAACTTTAGATACAGTAAATGAATGATTACTTTAGGGGTAGTATAACTTTAGATACAGTAAATGAATGATTACTTTGGGGGTAGTATAACTTTAGATACAGTAAATGAATGATTACTTTGGGGGTAGTATAACTTTAGATACAGTAAATGAATGATTACTTTGTGGGTAGTATAACTTTAGATACAATAAATGAATGATTACTTTAGGGGTAGTATAACTTTAGATACAGTAAATGAATGATTACTTTGGGGGTAGTATAACTTTAGATACAGTAAATGAATGATTACTTTAGGGGTAGTATAACTTTAGATACAATAAATGAATGATTACTTTGGGGGTAGTATAACTTTAGATACAATAAATGAATGATTACTTTAGGGGTAGTATAACTTTAGATACAGTAAATGAATGATTACTTTGTGGGTAGTATAACTTTAGATACAGTAAATGAATGATTACTTTAGGGGTAGTATAACTTTAGATACAATAAATGAATGATTACTTTAGGGGTAGTATAACTTTAGATACAATAAATGAATGATTACTTTGTGGGTAGTATAACTTTAGATACAATAAATGAATGATTACTTTGTGGGTAGTATAACTTTAGATACAATAAATGAATGATTACTTTGTGGGTAGTATAACTTTAGATACATTAAATGAATGATTACTTTAGGGGTAGTATAACTTTAGATACAGTAAATGAATGATTACTTTGTGGGTAGTATAACTTTAGATACAGTAAATGAATGATTACTTTAGGGGTAGTATAACTTTAGATACAATAAATGAATGATTACTTTGTGGGTAGTATAACTTTAGATACAATAAATGAATGATTACTTTGGGGGTAGTATAACTTTAGATACAATAAATGAATGATTACTTTGGGGGTAGTATAACTTTAGATACAGTAAATGAATGATTACTTTGTGGGTAGTATAACTTTAGATACAGTAAATGAATGATTACTTTAGGGGTAGTATAACTTTAGATACAATAAATGAATGATTACTTTAGGGGTAGTATAACTTTAGATACAATAAATGAATGATTACTTTGTGGGTAGTATAACTTTAGATACAGTAAATGAATGATTACTTTAGGGGTAGTATAACTTTAGATACAGTAAATGAATGATTACTTTGTGGGTAGTATAACTTTAGATACAGTAAATGAATGATTACTTTGTGGGTAGTATAACTTTAGATACAATAAATGAATGATTACTTTAGGGGTAGTATAACTTTAGATACAATAAATGAATGATTACTTTGTGGGTAGTATAACTTTAGATACAATAAATGAATGATTACTTTAGGGGTAGTATAACTTTAGATACAATAAATGAATGATTACTTTGTGGGTAGTATAACTTTAGATACAGTAAATGAATGATTACTTTGTGGGTAGTATAACTTTAGATACAATAAATGAATGATTACTTTGTGGGTAGTATAACTTTAGATACAATACATGAATGATTACTTTAGGGGTAGTATAACTTTAGATACAGTAAATGAATGATTACTTTAGGGGTAGTATAACTTTAGATACAATAAATGAATGATTACTTTGTGGGTAGTATAACTTTAGATACAATAAATGAATGATTACTTTGTGGGTAGTATAACTTTAGATACAGTAAATGAATGATTACTTTAGGGGTAGTATAACTTTAGATACAGTAAATGAATGATTACTTTGTGGGTAGTATAACTTTAGATACAGTAAATGAATGATTACTTTAGGGGTAGTATAACTTTAGATACAATAAATGAATGATTACTTTGTGGGTAGTATAACTTTAGATACAATAAATGAATGATTACTTTGGGGGTAGTATAACTTTAGATACAATAAATGAATGATTACTTTAGGGGTAGTATAACTTTAGATACAGTAAATGAATGATTACTTTGTGGGTAGTATAACTTTAGATACAGTAAATGAATGATTACTTTAGGGGTAGTATAACTTTAGATACAATAAATGAATGATTACTTTAGGGGTAGTATAACTTTAGATACAGTAAATGAATGATTACTTTGTGGGTAGTATAACTTTAGATACAATAAATGAATGATTACTTTAGGGGTAGTATAACTTTAGATACAGTAAATGAATGATTACTTTGTGGGTAGTATAACTTTAGATACAGTAAATGAATGATTACTTTAGGGGTAGTATAACTTTAGATACAGTAAATGAATGATTACTTTGTGGGTAGTATAACTTTAGATACAATAAATGAATGATTACTTTGTGGGTAGTATAACTTTAGATACAATAAATGAATGATTACTTTGTGGGTAGTATAACTTTAGATACAGTAAATGAATGATTACTTTGTGGGTAGTATAACTTTAGATACAGTAAATGAATGATTACTTTAGGGGTAGTATAACTTTAGATACAATAAATGAATGATTACTTTGGGGGTAGTATAACTTTAGATACAATAAATGAATGATTACTTTAGGGGTAGTATAACTTTAGATACAGTAAATGAATGATTACTTTGTGGGTAGTATAACTTTAGATACAGTAAATGAATGATTACTTTGTGGGTAGTATAACTTTAGATACAATAAATGAATGATTACTTTAGGGGTAGTATAACTTTAGATACAATAAATGAATGATTACTTTGGGGGTAGTATAACTTTAGATACAGTAAATGAATGATTACTTTAGGGGTAGTATAACTTTAGATACAGTAAATGAATGATTACTTTAGGGGTAGTATAACTTTAGATACAGACAGTAAATGAATGATTACTTTAGGGGTAGTATAACTTTAGATACAATAAATGAATGATTACTTTAGGGGTAGTATAACTTTAGATACAGTAAATGAATGATTACTTTAGGGGTAGTATAACTTTAGATACAGTAAATGAATGATTACTTTAGGGGTAGTATAACTTTAGATACAATAAATGAATGATTACTTTGTGGGTAGTATAACTTTAGATACAATAAATGAATGATTACTTTGTGGGTAGTATAACTTTAGATACAGTAAATGAATGATTACTTTGTGGGTAGTATAACTTTAGATACAGTAAATGAATGATTACTTTGTGGGTAGTATAACTTTAGATACAATAAATGAATGATTACTTTGTGGGTAGTATAACTTTAGATACAGACAGTAAATGAATGATTACTTTAGGGGTAGTATAACTTTAGATACAGTAAATGAATGATTACTTTGTGGGTAGTATAACTTTAGATACAGTAAATGAATGATTACTTTGTGGGTAGTATAACTTTAGATACAATAAATGAATGATTACTTTAGGGGTAGTATAACTTTAGATACAGTAAATGAATGATTACTTTAGGGGTAGTATAACTTTAGATACAGTAAATGAATGATTACTTTGTGGGTAGTATAACTTTAGATACAGTAAATGAATGATTACTTTGTGGGTAGTATAACTTTAGATACAGTAAATGAATGATTACTTTAGGGGTAGTATAACTTTAGATACAGTAAATGAATGATTACTTTAGGGGTAGTATAACTTTAGATACAGTAAATGAATGATTACTTTGTGGGTAGTATAACTTTAGATACAATAAATGAATGATTACTTTGTGGGTAGTATAACTTTTGATACAGACAGTAAATGAATGATTACTTTAGGGGTAGTATAACTTTAGATACAGTAAATGAATGATTACTTTAGGGGTAGTATAACTTTAGATACAATAAATGAATGATTACTTTGTGGGTAGTATAACTTTAGATACAGTAAATGAATGATTACTTTAGGGGTAGTATAACTTTAGATACAGTAAATGAATGATTACTTTAGGGGTAGTATAACTTTAGATACAATAAATGAATGATTACTTTGTGGGTAGTATAACTTTAGATACAGTAAATGAATGATTACTTTGTGGGTAGTATAACTTTAGATACAATAAATGAATGATTACTTTAGGGGTAGTACAACTTTAGATACAGTAAATGAATGATTACTTTAGGGGTAGTATAAATTTAGATACAGTAAATGAATGATTACTTTGTGGGTAGTATAACTTTAGATACAGTAAATGAATGATTACTTTGTGGGTAGTATAACTTTAGATACAATAAATGAATGATTACTTTAGGGGTAGTATAACTTTAGATACAGTAAATGAATGATTACTTTAGGGGTAGTATAACTTTAGATACAGTAAATGAATGATTACTTTGTGGGTAGTATAACTTTAGATACAATAAATGAATGATTACTTTGTGGGTAGTATAACTTTAGATACAGACAGTAAATGAATGATTACTTTAGGGGTAGTATAACTTTAGATACAGTAAATGAATGATTACTTTAGGGGTAGTATAACTTTAGATACAATAAATGAATGATTACTTTGTGGGTAGTATAACTTTAGATACAATAAATGAATGATTACTTTGTGGGTAGTATAACTTTAGATACAGTAAATGAATGATTACTTTGTGGGTAGTATAACTTTAGATACAATAAATGAATGATTACTTTAGGGGTAGTATAACTTTAGATACAGACAGTAAATGAATGATTACTTTAGGGGTAGTATAACTTTAGATACAGTAAATGAATGATTACTTTAGGGGTAGTATAACTTTAGATACAATAAATGAATGATTACTTTGTGGGTAGTATAACTTTAGATACAATAAATGAATGATTACTTTGTGGGTAGTATAACTTTAGATACAGTAAATGAATGATTACTTTGTGGGTAGTATAACTTTAGATACAATAAATGAATGATTACTTTGGGGGTAGTATAACTTTAGATACAGTAAATGAATGATTACTTTAGGGGTAGTATAACTTTAGATACAGTAAATGAATGATTACTTTAGGGGTAGTATAACTTTAGATACAGACAGTAAATGAATGATTACTTTAGGGGTAGTATAACTTTAGATACAATAAATGAATGATTACTTTAGGGGTAGTATAACTTTAGATACAGTAAATGAATGATTACTTTAGGGGTAGTATAACTTTAGATACAGTAAATGAATGATTACTTTAGGGGTAGTATAACTTTAGATACAATAAATGAATGATTACTTTGTGGGTAGTATAACTTTAGATACAATAAATGAATGATTACTTTGTGGGTAGTATAACTTTAGATACAGTAAATGAATGATTACTTTGTGGGTAGTATAACTTTAGATACAGTAAATGAATGATTACTTTGTGGGTAGTATAACTTTAGATACAATAAATGAATGATTACTTTGTGGGTAGTATAACTTTAGATACAGACAGTAAATGAATGATTACTTTAGGGGTAGTATAACTTTAGATACAGTAAATGAATGATTACTTTGTGGGTAGTATAACTTTAGATACAGTAAATGAATGATTACTTTGTGGGTAGTATAACTTTAGATACAATAAATGAATGATTACTTTAGGGGTAGTATAACTTTAGATACAGTAAATGAATGATTACTTTAGGGGTAGTATAACTTTAGATGCAGTAAATGAATGATTACTTTGTGGGTAGTATAACTTTAGATACAGTAAATGAATGATTACTTTGTGGGTAGTATAACTTTAGATACAGTAAATGAATGATTACTTTAGGGGTAGTATAACTTTAGATACAGTAAATGAATGATTACTTTAGGGGTAGTATAACTTTAGATACAGTAAATGAATGATTACTTTGTGGGTAGTATAACTTTAGATACAATAAATGAATGATTACTTTGTGGGTAGTATAACTTTTGATACAGACAGTAAATGAATGATTACTTTAGGGGTAGTATAACTTTAGATACAGTAAATGAATGATTACTTTAGGGGTAGTATAACTTTAGATACAATAAATGAATGATTACTTTGTGGGTAGTATAACTTTAGATACAGTAAATGAATGATTACTTTAGGGGTAGTATAACTTTAGATACAGTAAATGAATGATTACTTTAGGGGTAGTATAACTTTAGATACAATAAATGAATGATTACTTTGTGGGTAGTATAACTTTAGATACAGTAAATGAATGATTACTTTGTGGGTAGTATAACTTTAGATACAATAAATGAATGATTACTTTAGGGGTAGTACAACTTTAGATACAGTAAATGAATGATTACTTTAGGGGTAGTATAAATTTAGATACAGTAAATGAATGATTAATTTGTGGGTAGTATAACTTTAGATACAGTAAATGAATGATTACTTTGTGGGTAGTATAACTTTAGATACAATAAATGAATGATTACTTTAGGGGTAGTATAACTTTAGATACAGTAAATGAATGATTACTTTAGGGGTAGTATAACTTTAGATACAGTAAATGAATGATTACTTTGTGGGTAGTATAACTTTAGATACAATAAATGAATGATTACTTTGTGGGTAGTATAACTTTAGATACAGACAGTAAATGAATGATTACTTTAGGGGTAGTATAACTTTAGATACAGTAAATGAATGATTACTTTAGGGGTAGTATAACTTTAGATACAATAAATGAATGATTACTTTGTGGGTAGTATAACTTTAGATACAATAAATGAATGATTACTTTAGGGGTAGTATAACTTTAGATACAGTAAATGAATGATTACTTTAGGGGTAGTATAACTTTAGATACAATAAATGAATGATTACTTTGTGGGTAGTATAACTTTAGATACAATAAATGAATGATTACTTTGTGGGTAGTATAACTTTAGATACAGTAAATGAATGATTACTTTAGGGGTAGTATAACTTTAGATACAGTAAATGAATGATTACTTTGTGGGTAGTATAACTTTAGATACAGTAAATGAATGATTACTTTGTGGGTAGTATAACTTTAGATACAATAAATGAATGATTACTTTGTGGGTAGTATAACTTTAGATACAATAAATGAATGATTACTTTGGGGGTAGTATAACTTTAGATACAATAAATGAATGATTACTTTAGGGGTAGTATAACTTTAGATACAGTAAATGAATGATTACTTTGTGGGTAGTATAACTTTAGATACAGTAAATGAATGATTACTTTAGGGGTAGTATAACTTTAGATACAATAAATGAATGATTACTTTAGGGGTAGTATAACTTTAGATACAGTAAATGAATGATTACTTTGTGGGTAGTATAACTTTAGATACAATAAATGAATGATTACTTTAGGGGTAGTATAACTTTAGATACAGTAAATGAATGATTACTTTGTGGGTAGTATAACTTTAGATACAGTAAATGAATGATTACTTTAGGGGTAGTATAACTTTAGATACAGTAAATGAATGATTACTTTGTGGGTAGTATAACTTTAGATACAATAAATGAATGATTACTTTGTGGGTAGTATAACTTTAGATACAATAAATGAATGATTACTTTGTGGGTAGTATAACTTTAGATACAGTAAATGAATGATTACTTTGTGGGTAGTATAACTTTAGATACAGTAAATGAATGATTACTTTAGGGGTAGTATAACTTTAGATACAATAAATGAATGATTACTTTGGGGGTAGTATAACTTTAGATACAATAAACGAATGATTACTTTAGGGGTAGTATAACTTTAGATACAGTAAATGAATGATTACTTTGTGGGTAGTATAACTTTAGATACAGTAAATGAATGATTACTTTGTGGGTAGTATAACTTTAGATACAATAAATGAATGATTACTTTAGGGGTAGTATAACTTTAGATACAATAAATGAATGATTACTTTGGGGGTAGTATAACTTTAGATACAGTAAATGAATGATTACTTTAGGGGTAGTATAACTTTAGATACAGTAAATGAATGATTACTTTAGGGGTAGTATAACTTTAGATACAGACAGTAAATGAATGATTACTTTAGGGGTAGTATAACTTTAGATACAATAAATGAATGATTACTTTAGGGGTAGTATAACTTTAGATACAGTAAATGAATGATTACTTTAGGGGTAGTATAACTTTAGATACAGTAAATGAATGATTACTTTAGGGGTAGTATAACTTTAGATACAATAAATGAATGATTACTTTGTGGGTAGTATAACTTTAGATACAATAAATGAATGATTACTTTGTGGGTAGTATAACTTTAGATACAGTAAATGAATGATTACTTTGTGGGTAGTATAACTTTAGATACAGTAAATGAATGATTACTTTGTGGGTAGTATAACTTTAGATACAATAAATGAATGATTACTTTGTGGGTAGTATAACTTTAGATACAGACAGTAAATGAATGATTACTTTAGGGGTAGTATAACTTTAGATACAGTAAATGAATGATTACTTTGTGGGTAGTATAACTTTAGATACAGTAAATGAATGATTACTTTGTGGGTAGTATAACTTTAGATACAATAAATGAATGATTACTTTAGGGGTAGTATAACTTTAGATACAGTAAATGAATGATTACTTTAGGGGTAGTATAACTTTAGATACAGTAAATGAATGATTACTTTGTGGGTAGTATAACTTTAGATACAGTAAATGAATGATTACTTTGTGGGTAGTATAACTTTAGATACAGTAAATGAATGATTACTTTAGGGGTAGTATAACTTTAGATACAGTAAATGAATGATTACTTTAGGGGTAGTATAACTTTAGATACAGTAAATGAATGATTACTTTGTGGGTAGTATAACTTTAGATACAATAAATGAATGATTACTTTGTGGGTAGTATAACTTTTGATACAGACAGTAAATGAATGATTACTTTAGGGGTAGTATAACTTTAGATACAGTAAATGAATGATTACTTTAGGGGTAGTATAACTTTAGATACAATAAATGAATGATTACTTTGTGGGTAGTATAACTTTAGATACAGTAAATGAATGATTACTTTAGGGGTAGTATAACTTTAGATACAGTAAATGAATGATTACTTTAGGGGTAGTATAACTTTAGATACAATAAATGAATGATTACTTTGTGGGTAGTATAACTTTAGATACAGTAAATGAATGATTACTTTGTGGGTAGTATAACTTTAGATACAATAAATGAATGATTACTTTAGGGGTAGTACAACTTTAGATACAGTAAATGAATGATTACTTTAGGGGTAGTATAAATTTAGATACAGTAAATGAATGATTACTTTGTGGGTAGTATAACTTTAGATACAGTAAATGAATGATTACTTTGTGGGTAGTATAACTTTAGATACAATAAATGAATGATTACTTTAGGGGTAGTATAACTTTAGATACAGTAAATGAATGATTACTTTAGGGGTAGTATAACTTTAGATACAGTAAATGAATGATTACTTTGTGGGTAGTATAACTTTAGATACAATAAATGAATGATTACTTTGTGGGTAGTATAACTTTAGATACAGACAGTAAATGAATGATTACTTTAGGGGTAGTATAACTTTAGATACAGTAAATGAATGATTACTTTAGGGGTAGTATAACTTTAGATACAATAAATGAATGATTACTTTGTGGGTAGTATAACTTTAGATACAATAAATGAATGATTACTTTGTGGGTAGTATAACTTTAGATACAGTAAATGAATGATTACTTTGTGGGTAGTATAACTTTAGATACAATAAATGAATGATTACTTTAGGGGTAGTATAACTTTAGATACAGACAGTAAATGAATGATTACTTTAGGGGTAGTATAACTTTAGATACAGTAAATGAATGATTACTTTAGGGGTAGTATAACTTTAGATACAATAAATGAATGATTACTTTGTGGGTAGTATAACTTTAGATACAATAAATGAATGATTACTTTGTGGGTAGTATAACTTTAGATACAGTAAATGAATGATTACTTTGTGGGTAGTATAACTTTAGATACAATAAATGAATGATTACTTTGGGGGTAGTATAACTTTAGATACAGTAAATGAATGATTACTTTAGGGGTAGTATAACTTTAGATACAGTAAATGAATGATTACTTTAGGGGTAGTATAACTTTAGATACAGACAGTAAATGAATGATTACTTTAGGGGTAGTATAACTTTAGATACAATAAATGAATGATTACTTTAGGGGTAGTATAACTTTAGATACAGTAAATGAATGATTACTTTAGGGGTAGTATAACTTTAGATACAGTAAATGAATGATTACTTTAGGGGTAGTATAACTTTAGATACAATAAATGAATGATTACTTTGTGGGTAGTATAACTTTAGATACAATAAATGAATGATTACTTTGTGGGTAGTATAACTTTAGATACAGTAAATGAATGATTACTTTGTGGGTAGTATAACTTTAGATACAGTAAATGAATGATTACTTTGTGGGTAGTATAACTTTAGATACAATAAATGAATGATTACTTTGTGGGTAGTATAACTTTAGATACAGACAGTAAATGAATGATTACTTTAGGGGTAGTATAACTTTAGATACAGTAAATGAATGATTACTTTGTGGGTAGTATAACTTTAGATACAGTAAATGAATGATTACTTTGTGGGTAGTATAACTTTAGATACAATAAATGAATGATTACTTCAGGGGTAGTATAACTTTAGATACAGTAAATGAATGATTACTTTAGGGGTAGTATAACTTTAGATACAGTAAATGAATGATTACTTTGTGGGTAGTATAACTTTAGATACAGTAAATGAATGATTACTTTGTGGGTAGTATAACTTTAGATACAGTAAATGAATGATTACTTTAGGGGTAGTATAACTTTAGATACAGTAAATGAATGATTACTTTAGGGGTAGTATAACTTTAGATACAGTAAATGAATGATTACTTTGTGGGTAGTATAACTTTAGATACAATAAATGAATGATTACTTTGTGGGTAGTATAACTTTTGATACAGACAGTAAATGAATGATTACTTTAGGGGTAGTATAACTTTAGATACAGTAAATGAATGATTACTTTAGGGGTAGTATAACTTTAGATACAATAAATGAATGATTACTTTGTGGGTAGTATAACTTTAGATACAGTAAATGAATGATTACTTTAGGGGTAGTATAACTTTAGATACAGTAAATGAATGATTACTTTAGGGGTAGTATAACTTTAGATACAATAAATGAATGATTACTTTGTGGGTAGTATAACTTTAGATACAGTAAATGAATGATTACTTTGTGGGTAGTATAACTTTAGATACAATAAATGAATGATTACTTTAGGGGTAGTACAACTTTAGATACAGTAAATGAATGATTACTTTAGGGGTAGTATAAATTTAGATACAGTAAATGAATGATTAATTTGTGGGTAGTATAACTTTAGATACAGTAAATGAATGATTACTTTGTGGGTAGTATAACTTTAGATACAATAAATGAATGATTACTTTAGGGGTAGTATAACTTTAGATACAGTAAATGAATGATTACTTTAGGGGTAGTATAACTTTAGATACAGTAAATGAATGATTACTTTGTGGGTAGTATAACTTTAGATACAATAAATGAATGATTACTTTGTGGGTAGTATAACTTTAGATACAGACAGTAAATGAATGATTACTTTAGGGGTAGTATAACTTTAGATACAGTAAATGAATGATTACTTTAGGGGTAGTATAACTTTAGATACAATAAATGAATGATTACTTTGTGGGTAGTATAACTTTAGATACAATAAATGAATGATTACTTTGTGGGTAGTATAACTTTAGATACAGTAAATGAATGATTACTTTGTGGGTAGTATAACTTTAGATACAATAAATGAATGATTACTTTAGGGGTAGTATAACTTTAGATACAGACAGTAAATGAATGATTACTTTAGGGGTAGTATAACTTTAGATACAGTAAATGAATGATTACTTTAGGGGTAGTATAACTTTAGATACAATAAATGAATGATTACTTTGTGGGTAGTATAACTTTAGATACAATAAATGAATGATTACTTTGTGGGTAGTATAACTTTAGATACAGTAAATGAATGATTACTTTGTGGGTAGTATAACTTTAGATACAATAAATGAATGATTACTTTGGGGGTAGTATAACTTTAGATACAGTAAATGAATGATTACTTTAGGGGTAGTATAACTTTAGATACAGTAAATGAATGATTACTTTAGGGGTAGTATAACTTTAGATACAGACAGTAAATGAATGATTACTTTAGGGGTAGTATAACTTTAGATACAATAAATGAATGATTACTTTAGGGGTAGTATAACTTTAGATACAGTAAATGAATGATTACTTTAGGGGTAGTATAACTTTAGATACAGTAAATGAATGATTACTTTAGGGGTAGTATAACTTTAGATACAATAAATGAATGATTACTTTGTGGGTAGTATAACTTTAGATACAATAAATGAATGATTACTTTGTGGGTAGTATAACTTTAGATACAGTAAATGAATGATTACTTTGTGGGTAGTATAACTTTAGATACAGTAAATGAATGATTACTTTGTGGGTAGTATAACTTTAGATACAATAAATGAATGATTACTTTGTGGGTAGTATAACTTTAGATACAGACAGTAAATGAATGATTACTTTAGGGGTAGTATAACTTTAGATACAGTAAATGAATGATTACTTTGTGGGTAGTATAACTTTAGATACAGTAAATGAATGATTACTTTGTGGGTAGTATAACTTTAGATACAATAAATGAATGATTACTTTAGGGGTAGTATAACTTTAGATACAGTAAATGAATGATTACTTTAGGGGTAGTATAACTTTAGATACAGTAAATGAATGATTACTTTGTGGGTAGTATAACTTTAGATACAGTAAATGAATGATTACTTTGTGGGTAGTATAACTTTAGATACAGTAAATGAATGATTACTTTAGGGGTAGTATAACTTTAGATACAGTAAATGAATGATTACTTTAGGGGTAGTATAACTTTAGATACAGTAAATGAATGATTACTTTGTGGGTAGTATAACTTTAGATACAATAAATGAATGATTACTTTGTGGGTAGTATAACTTTTGATACAGACAGTAAATGAATGATTACTTTAGGGGTAGTATAACTTTAGATACAGTAAATGAATGATTACTTTAGGGGTAGTATAACTTTAGATACAATAAATGAATGATTACTTTGTGGGTAGTATAACTTTAGATACAGTAAATGAATGATTACTTTAGGGGTAGTATAACTTTAGATACAGTAAATGAATGATTACTTTAGGGGTAGTATAACTTTAGATACAATAAATGAATGATTACTTTGTGGGTAGTATAACTTTAGATACAGTAAATGAATGATTACTTTGTGGGTAGTATAACTTTAGATACAATAAATGAATGATTACTTTAGGGGTAGTACAACTTTAGATACAGTAAATGAATGATTACTTTAGGGGTAGTATAAATTTAGATACAGTAAATGAATGATTAATTTGTGGGTAGTATAACTTTAGATACAGTAAATGAATGATTACTTTGTGGGTAGTATAACTTTAGATACAATAAATGAATGATTACTTTAGGGGTAGTATAACTTTAGATACAGTAAATGAATGATTACTTTAGGGGTAGTATAACTTTAGATACAGTAAATGAATGATTACTTTGTGGGTAGTATAACTTTAGATACAATAAATGAATGATTACTTTGTGGGTAGTATAACTTTAGATACAGACAGTAAATGAATGATTACTTTAGGGGTAGTATAACTTTAGATACAGTAAATGAATGATTACTTTAGGGGTAGTATAACTTTAGATACAATAAATGAATGATTACTTTGTGGGTAGTATAACTTTAGATACAATAAATGAATGATTACTTTGTGGGTAGTATAACTTTAGATACAGTAAATGAATGATTACTTTGTGGGTAGTATAACTTTAGATACAATAAATGAATGATTACTTTAGGGGTAGTATAACTTTAGATACAGTAAATGAATGATTACTTTAGGGGTAGTATAACTTTAGATACAGTAAATGAATGATTACTTTGTGGGTAGTATAACTTTAGATACAGTAAATGAATGATTACTTTGTGGGTAGTATAACTTTAGATACAGTAAATGAATGATTACTTTGTGGGTAGTATAACTTTAGATACAGTAAATGAATGATTACTTTAGGGGTAGTATAACTTTAGATACAGTAAATGAATGATTACTTTGTGGGTAGTATAACTTTAGATACAATAAATGAATGATTACTTTGTGGGTAGTATAACTTTAGATACAATAAATGAATGATTACTTTGTGGGTAGTATAACTTTAGATACAATAAATGAATGATTACTTTGTGGGTAGTATAACTTTAGATACAATAAATGAATGATTACTTTAGGGGTAGTATAACTTTAGATACAGTAAATGAATGATTACTTTGGGGGTAGTATAACTTTAGATACAATAAATGAATGATTACTTTAGGGGTAGTATAACTTTAGATACAGTAAATGAATGATTACTTTAGGGGTAGTATAACTTTAGATACAGTAAATGAATGATTACTTTAGGGGTAGTATAACTTTAGATACAATAAATGAATGATTACTTTGTGGGTAGTATAACTTTAGATACAATAAATGAATGATTACTTTGTGGGTAGTATAACTTTAGATACAGTAAATGAATGATTACTTTGTGGGTAGTATAACTTTAGATACAATAAATGAATGATTACTTTAGGGGTAGTATAACTTTAGATACAGACAGTAAATGAATGATTACTTTAGGGGTAGTATAACTTTAGATACAGTAAATGAATGATTACTTTAGGGGTAGTATAACTTTAGATACAATAAATGAATGATTACTTTGTGGGTAGTATAACTTTAGATACAATAAATGAATGATTACTTTGTGGGTAGTATAACTTTAGATACAGTAAATGAATGATTACTTTGTGGGTAGTATAACTTTAGATACAATAAATGAATGATTACTTTGGGGGTAGTATAACTTTAGATACAGTAAATGAATGATTACTTTAGGGGTAGTATAACTTTAGATACAGTAAATGAATGATTACTTTAGGGGTAGTATAACTTTAGATACAGACAGTAAATGAATGATTACTTTAGGGGTAGTATAACTTTAGATACAATAAATGAATGATTACTTTAGGGGTAGTATAACTTTAGATACAGTAAATGAATGATTACTTTAGGGGTAGTATAACTTTAGATACAGTAAATGAATGATTACTTTAGGGGTAGTATAACTTTAGATACAATAAATGAATGATTACTTTGTGGGTAGTATAACTTTAGATACAATAAATGAATGATTACTTTGTGGGTAGTATAACTTTAGATACAGTAAATGAATGATTACTTTGTGGGTAGTATAACTTTAGATACAGTAAATGAATGATTACTTTGTGGGTAGTATAACTTTAGATACAATAAATGAATGATTACTTTGTGGGTAGTATAACTTTAGATACAGACAGTAAATGAATGATTACTTTAGGGGTAGTATAACTTTAGATACAGTAAATGAATGATTACTTTGTGGGTAGTATAACTTTAGATACAGTAAATGAATGATTACTTTGTGGGTAGTATAACTTTAGATACAATAAATGAATGATTACTTTAGGGGTAGTATAACTTTAGATACAGTAAATGAATGATTACTTTAGGGGTAGTATAACTTTAGATACAGTAAATGAATGATTACTTTGTGGGTAGTATAACTTTAGATACAGTAAATGAATGATTACTTTGTGGGTAGTATAACTTTAGATACAGTAAATGAATGATTACTTTAGGGGTAGTATAACTTTAGATACAGTAAATGAATGATTACTTTAGGGGTAGTATAACTTTAGATACAGTAAATGAATGATTACTTTGTGGGTAGTATAACTTTAGATACAATAAATGAATGATTACTTTGTGGGTAGTATAACTTTTGATACAGACAGTAAATGAATGATTACTTTAGGGGTAGTATAACTTTAGATACAGTAAATGAATGATTACTTTAGGGGTAGTATAACTTTAGATACAATAAATGAATGATTACTTTGTGGGTAGTATAACTTTAGATACAGTAAATGAATGATTACTTTAGGGGTAGTATAACTTTAGATACAGTAAATGAATGATTACTTTAGGGGTAGTATAACTTTAGATACAATAAATGAATGATTACTTTGTGGGTAGTATAACTTTAGATACAGTAAATGAATGATTACTTTGTGGGTAGTATAACTTTAGATACAATAAATGAATGATTACTTTAGGGGTAGTACAACTTTAGATACAGTAAATGAATGATTACTTTAGGGGTAGTATAAATTTAGATACAGTAAATGAATGATTAATTTGTGGGTAGTATAACTTTAGATACAGTAAATGAATGATTACTTTGTGGGTAGTATAACTTTAGATACAATAAATGAATGATTACTTTAGGGGTAGTATAACTTTAGATACAGTAAATGAATGATTACTTTAGGGGTAGTATAACTTTAGATACAGTAAATGAATGATTACTTTGTGGGTAGTATAACTTTAGATACAATAAATGAATGATTACTTTGTGGGTAGTATAACTTTAGATACAGACAGTAAATGAATGATTACTTTAGGGGTAGTATAACTTTAGATACAGTAAATGAATGATTACTTTAGGGGTAGTATAACTTTAGATACAATAAATGAATGATTACTTTGTGGGTAGTATAACTTTAGATACAATAAATGAATGATTACTTTGTGGGTAGTATAACTTTAGATACAGTAAATGAATGATTACTTTGTGGGTAGTATAACTTTAGATACAATAAATGAATGATTACTTTAGGGGTAGTATAACTTTAGATACAGTAAATGAATGATTACTTTAGGGGTAGTATAACTTTAGATACAGTAAATGAATGATTACTTTGTGGGTAGTATAACTTTAGATACAGTAAATGAATGATTACTTTCTGGGTAGTATAACTTTAGATACAGTAAATGAATGATTACTTTGTGGGTAGTATAACTTTAGATACAGTAAATGAATGATTACTTTAGGGGTAGTATAACTTTAGATACAGTAAATGAATGATTACTTTGTGGGTAGTATAACTTTAGATACAATAAATGAATGATTACTTTGTGGGTAGTATAACTTTAGATACAATAAATGAATGATTACTTTGTGGGTAGTATAACTTTAGATACAATAAATGAATGATTACTTTAGGGGTAGTATAACTTTAGATACAGTAAATGAATGATTACTTTGGGGGTAGTATAACTTTAGATACAATAAATGAATGATTACTTTAGGGGTAGTATAACTTTAGATACAGTAAATGAATGATTACTTTGTGGGTAGTATAACTTTAGATACAGTAAATGAATGATTACTTTAGGGGTAGTATAACTTTAGATACAATAAATGAATGATTACTTTGTGGGTAGTATAACTTTAGATACAGTAAATGAATGATTACTTTGTGGGTAGTATAACTTTAGATACAGTAAATGAATGATTACTTTAGGGGTAGTATAACTTTAGATACAGTAAATGAATGATTACTTTAGGGGTAGTATAACTTTAGATACAGTAAATGAATGATTACTTTAGGGGTAGTATAACTTTAGATACAGTAAATGAATGATTACTTTGTGGGTAGTATAACTTTAGATACAGTAAATGAATGATTACTTTAGGGGTAGTATAACTTTAGATACAGTAAATGAATGATTACTTTAGGGGTAGTATAACTTTAGATACAGTAAATGAATGATTACTTTAGGGGTAGTATAACTTTAGATACAATAAATGAATGATTACTTTGTGGGTAGTATAACTTTAGATACAATAAATGAATGATTACTTTGTGGGTAGTATAACTTTAGATACAGTAAATGAATGATTACTTTGTGGGTAGTATAACTTTAGATACAGTAAATGAATGATTACTTTGTGGGTAGTATAACTTTAGATACAATAAATGAATGATTACTTTGTGGGTAGTATAACTTTAGATACAGACAGTAAATGAATGATTACTTTAGGGGTAGTATAACTTTAGATACAGTAAATGAATGATTACTTTGTGGGTAGTATAACTTTAGATACAGTAAATGAATGATTACTTTGTGGGTAGTATAACTTTAGATACAATAAATGAATGATTACTTTAGGGGTAGTATAACTTTAGATACAGTAAATGAATGATTACTTTAGGGGTAGTATAACTTTAGATACAGTAAATGAATGATTACTTTGTGGGTAGTATAACTTTAGATACAGTAAATGAATGATTACTTTGTGGGTAGTATAACTTTAGATACAGTAAATGAATGATTACTTTAGGGGTAGTATAACTTTAGATACAGTAAATGAATGATTACTTTAGGGGTAGTATAACTTTAGATACAGTAAATGAATGATTACTTTGTGGGTAGTATAACTTTAGATACAATAAATGAATGATTACTTTGTGGGTAGTATAACTTTTGATACAGACAGTAAATGAATGATTACTTTAGGGGTAGTATAACTTTAGATACAGTAAATGAATGATTACTTTAGGGGTAGTATAACTTTAGATACAATAAATGAATGATTACTTTGTGGGTAGTATAACTTTAGATACAGTAAATGAATGATTACTTTAGGGGTAGTATAACTTTAGATACAGTAAATGAATGATTACTTTAGGGGTAGTATAACTTTAGATACAATAAATGAATGATTACTTTGTGGGTAGTATAACTTTAGATACAGTAAATGAATGATTACTTTGTGGGTAGTATAACTTTAGATACAATAAATGAATGATTACTTTAGGGGTAGTACAACTTTAGATACAGTAAATGAATGATTACTTTAGGGGTAGTATAAATTTAGATACAGTAAATGAATGATTAATTTGTGGGTAGTATAACTTTAGATACAGTAAATGAATGATTACTTTGTGGGTAGTATAACTTTAGATACAATAAATGAATGATTACTTTAGGGGTAGTATAACTTTAGATACAGTAAATGAATGATTACTTTAGGGGTAGTATAACTTTAGATACAGTAAATGAATGATTACTTTGTGGGTAGTATAACTTTAGATACAATAAATGAATGATTACTTTGTGGGTAGTATAACTTTAGATACAGACAGTAAATGAATGATTACTTTAGGGGTAGTATAACTTTAGATACAGTAAATGAATGATTACTTTAGGGGTAGTATAACTTTAGATACAATAAATGAATGATTACTTTGTGGGTAGTATAACTTTAGATACAATAAATGAATGATTACTTTGTGGGTAGTATAACTTTAGATACAGTAAATGAATGATTACTTTGTGGGTAGTATAACTTTAGATACAATAAATGAATGATTACTTTAGGGGTAGTATAACTTTAGATACAGACAGTAAATGAATGATTACTTTAGGGGTAGTATAACTTTAGATACAGTAAATGAATGATTACTTTAGGGGTAGTATAACTTTAGATACAATAAATGAATGATTACTTTGTGGGTAGTATAACTTTAGATACAATAAATGAATGATTACTTTGTGGGTAGTATAACTTTAGATACAGTAAATGAATGATTACTTTGTGGGTAGTATAACTTTAGATACAATAAATGAATGATTACTTTGGGGGTAGTATAACTTTAGATACAGTAAATGAATGATTACTTTAGGGGTAGTATAACTTTAGATACAGTAAATGAATGATTACTTTAGGGGTAGTATAACTTTAGATACAGACAGTAAATGAATGATTACTTTAGGGGTAGTATAACTTTAGATACAATAAATGAATGATTACTTTAGGGGTAGTATAACTTTAGATACAGTAAATGAATGATTACTTTAGGGGTAGTATAACTTTAGATACAGTAAATGAATGATTACTTTAGGGGTAGTATAACTTTAGATACAATAAATGAATGATTACTTTGTGGGTAGTATAACTTTAGATACAATAAATGAATGATTACTTTGTGGGTAGTATAACTTTAGATACAGTAAATGAATGATTACTTTGTGGGTAGTATAACTTTAGATACAGTAAATGAATGATTACTTTGTGGGTAGTATAACTTTAGATACAATAAATGAATGATTACTTTGTGGGTAGTATAACTTTAGATACAGACAGTAAATGAATGATTACTTTAGGGGTAGTATAACTTTAGATACAGTAAATGAATGATTACTTTGTGGGTAGTATAACTTTAGATACAGTAAATGAATGATTACTTTGTGGGTAGTATAACTTTAGATACAATAAATGAATGATTACTTTAGGGGTAGTATAACTTTAGATACAGTAAATGAATGATTACTTTAGGGGTAGTATAACTTTAGATACAGTAAATGAATGATTACTTTGTGGGTAGTATAACTTTAGATACAGTAAATGAATGATTACTTTGTGGGTAGTATAACTTTAGATACAGTAAATGAATGATTACTTTAGGGGTAGTATAACTTTAGATACAGTAAATGAATGATTACTTTAGGGGTAGTATAACTTTAGATACAGTAAATGAATGATTACTTTGTGGGTAGTATAACTTTAGATACAATAAATGAATGATTACTTTGTGGGTAGTATAACTTTTGATACAGACAGTAAATGAATGATTACTTTAGGGGTAGTATAACTTTAGATACAGTAAATGAATGATTACTTTAGGGGTAGTATAACTTTAGATACAATAAATGAATGATTACTTTGTGGGTAGTATAACTTTAGATACAGTAAATGAATGATTACTTTAGGGGTAGTATAACTTTAGATACAGTAAATGAATGATTACTTTAGGGGTAGTATAACTTTAGATACAATAAATGAATGATTACTTTGTGGGTAGTATAACTTTAGATACAGTAAATGAATGATTACTTTGTGGGTAGTATAACTTTAGATACAATAAATGAATGATTACTTTAGGGGTAGTACAACTTTAGATACAGTAAATGAATGATTACTTTAGGGGTAGTATAAATTTAGATACAGTAAATGAATGATTAATTTGTGGGTAGTATAACTTTAGATACAGTAAATGAATGATTACTTTGTGGGTAGTATAACTTTAGATACAATAAATGAATGATTACTTTAGGGGTAGTATAACTTTAGATACAGTAAATGAATGATTACTTTAGGGGTAGTATAACTTTAGATACAGTAAATGAATGATTACTTTGTGGGTAGTATAACTTTAGATACAATAAATGAATGATTACTTTGTGGGTAGTATAACTTTAGATACAGACAGTAAATGAATGATTACTTTAGGGGTAGTATAACTTTAGATACAGTAAATGAATGATTACTTTAGGGGTAGTATAACTTTAGATACAATAAATGAATGATTACTTTGTGGGTAGTATAACTTTAGATACAATAAATGAATGATTACTTTGTGGGTAGTATAACTTTAGATACAGTAAATGAATGATTACTTTGTGGGTAGTATAACTTTAGATACAATAAATGAATGATTACTTTAGGGGTAGTATAACTTTAGATACAGTAAATGAATGATTACTTTAGGGGTAGTATAACTTTAGATACAGTAAATGAATGATTACTTTGTGGGTAGTATAACTTTAGATACAGTAAATGAATGATTACTTTGTGGGTAGTATAACTTTAGATACAGTAAATGAATGATTACTTTGTGGGTAGTATAACTTTAGATACAGTAAATGAATGATTACTTTAGGGGTAGTATAACTTTAGATACAGTAAATGAATGATTACTTTGTGGGTAGTATAACTTTAGATACAATAAATGAATGATTACTTTGTGGGTAGTATAACTTTAGATACAATAAATGAATGATTACTTTGTGGGTAGTATAACTTTAGATACAATAAATGAATGATTACTTTGTGGGTAGTATAACTTTAGATACAATAAATGAATGATTACTTTAGGGGTAGTATAACTTTAGATACAGTAAATGAATGATTACTTTGGGGGTAGTATAACTTTAGATACAATAAATGAATGATTACTTTAGGGGTAGTATAACTTTAGATACAGTAAATGAATGATTACTTTAGGGGTAGTATAACTTTAGATACAGTAAATGAATGATTACTTTAGGGGTAGTATAACTTTAGATACAATAAATGAATGATTACTTTGTGGGTAGTATAACTTTAGATACAATAAATGAATGATTACTTTGTGGGTAGTATAACTTTAGATACAGTAAATGAATGATTACTTTGTGGGTAGTATAACTTTAGATACAATAAATGAATGATTACTTTAGGGGTAGTATAACTTTAGATACAGACAGTAAATGAATGATTACTTTAGGGGTAGTATAACTTTAGATACAGTAAATGAATGATTACTTTAGGGGTAGTATAACTTTAGATACAATAAATGAATGATTACTTTGTGGGTAGTATAACTTTAGATACAATAAATGAATGATTACTTTGTGGGTAGTATAACTTTAGATACAGTAAATGAATGATTACTTTGTGGGTAGTATAACTTTAGATACAATAAATGAATGATTACTTTGGGGGTAGTATAACTTTAGATACAGTAAATGAATGATTACTTTAGGGGTAGTATAACTTTAGATACAGTAAATGAATGATTACTTTAGGGGTAGTATAACTTTAGATACAGACAGTAAATGAATGATTACTTTAGGGGTAGTATAACTTTAGATACAATAAATGAATGATTACTTTAGGGGTAGTATAACTTTAGATACAGTAAATGAATGATTACTTTAGGGGTAGTATAACTTTAGATACAGTAAATGAATGATTACTTTAGGGGTAGTATAACTTTAGATACAATAAATGAATGATTACTTTGTGGGTAGTATAACTTTAGATACAATAAATGAATGATTACTTTGTGGGTAGTATAACTTTAGATACAGTAAATGAATGATTACTTTGTGGGTAGTATAACTTTAGATACAGTAAATGAATGATTACTTTGTGGGTAGTATAACTTTAGATACAATAAATGAATGATTACTTTGTGGGTAGTATAACTTTAGATACAGACAGTAAATGAATGATTACTTTAGGGGTAGTATAACTTTAGATACAGTAAATGAATGATTACTTTGTGGGTAGTATAACTTTAGATACAGTAAATGAATGATTACTTTGTGGGTAGTATAACTTTAGATACAATAAATGAATGATTACTTTAGGGGTAGTATAACTTTAGATACAGTAAATGAATGATTACTTTAGGGGTAGTATAACTTTAGATACAGTAAATGAATGATTACTTTGTGGGTAGTATAACTTTAGATACAGTAAATGAATGATTACTTTGTGGGTAGTATAACTTTAGATACAGTAAATGAATGATTACTTTAGGGGTAGTATAACTTTAGATACAGTAAATGAATGATTACTTTAGGGGTAGTATAACTTTAGATACAGTAAATGAATGATTACTTTGTGGGTAGTATAACTTTAGATACAATAAATGAATGATTACTTTGTGGGTAGTATAACTTTTGATACAGACAGTAAATGAATGATTACTTTAGGGGTAGTATAACTTTAGATACAGTAAATGAATGATTACTTTAGGGGTAGTATAACTTTAGATACAATAAATGAATGATTACTTTGTGGGTAGTATAACTTTAGATACAGTAAATGAATGATTACTTTAGGGGTAGTATAACTTTAGATACAGTAAATGAATGATTACTTTAGGGGTAGTATAACTTTAGATACAATAAATGAATGATTACTTTGTGGGTAGTATAACTTTAGATACAGTAAATGAATGATTACTTTGTGGGTAGTATAACTTTAGATACAATAAATGAATGATTACTTTAGGGGTAGTACAACTTTAGATACAGTAAATGAATGATTACTTTAGGGGTAGTATAAATTTAGATACAGTAAATGAATGATTAATTTGTGGGTAGTATAACTTTAGATACAGTAAATGAATGATTACTTTGTGGGTAGTATAACTTTAGATACAATAAATGAATGATTACTTTAGGGGTAGTATAACTTTAGATACAGTAAATGAATGATTACTTTAGGGGTAGTATAACTTTAGATACAGTAAATGAATGATTACTTTGTGGGTAGTATAACTTTAGATACAATAAATGAATGATTACTTTGTGGGTAGTATAACTTTAGATACAGACAGTAAATGAATGATTACTTTAGGGGTAGTATAACTTTAGATACAGTAAATGAATGATTACTTTAGGGGTAGTATAACTTTAGATACAATAAATGAATGATTACTTTGTGGGTAGTATAACTTTAGATACAATAAATGAATGATTACTTTGTGGGTAGTATAACTTTAGATACAGTAAATGAATGATTACTTTAGGGGTAGTATAACTTTAGATACAATAAATGAATGATTACTTTGTGGGTAGTATAACTTTAGATACAGTAAATGAATGATTACTTTGTGGGTAGTATAACTTTAGATACAGTAAATGAATGATTACTTTAGGGGTAGTATAACTTTAGATACAGTAAATGAATGATTACTTTGTGGGTAGTATAACTTTAGATACAGTAAATGAATGATTACTTTAGGGGTAGTATAACTTTAGATACAATAAATGAATGATTACTTTGTGGGTAGTATAACTTTAGATACAGTAAATGAATGATTACTTTGTGGGTAGTATAACTTTAGATACAGTAAATGAATGATTACTTTAGGGGTAGTATAACTTTAGATACAGTAAATGAATGATTACTTTAGGGGTAGTATAACTTTAGATACAGTAAATGAATGATTACTTTAGGGGTAGTATAACTTTAGATACAGTAAATGAATGATTACTTTGTGGGTAGTATAACTTTAGATACAGTAAATGAATGATTACTTTAGGGGTAGTATAACTTTAGATACAGTAAATGAATGATTACTTTAGGGGTAGTATAACTTTAGATACAGTAAATGAATGATTACTTTAGGGGTAGTATAACTTTAGATACAATAAATGAATGATTACTTTAGGGGTAGTATAACTTTAGATACAGTAAATGAATGATTACTTTAGGGGTAGTATAACTTTAGATACAGTAAATGAATGATTACTTTGGGGGTAGTATAACTTTAGATACAGTAAATGAATGATTACTTTAGGGGTAGTATAACTTTAGATACAGTAAATGAATGATTACTTTAGGGGTAGTATAACTTTAGATACAGTAAATGAATGATTACTTTGTGGGTAGTATAACTTTAGATACAGTAAATGAATGATTACTTTAGGGGTAGTATAACTTTAGATACAGTAAATGAATGATTACTTTAGGGGTAGTATAACTTTAGATACAGTAAATGAATGATTACTTTAGGGGTAGTATAACTTTAGATACAATAAATGAATGATTACTTTAGGGGTAGTATAACTTTAGATACAGTAAATGAATGATTACTTTAGGGGTAGTATAACTTTAGATACAGTAAATGAATGATTACTTTGGGGGTAGTATAACTTTAGATACAGTAAATGAATGATTACTTTAGGGGTAGTATAACTTTAGATACAATAAATGAATGATTACTTTAGGGGTAGTATAACTTTAGATACAGTAAATGAATGATTACTTTAGGGGTAGTATAACTTTAGATACAGTAAATGAATGATTACTTTAGGGGTAGTATAACTTTAGATACAATAAATGAATGATTACTTTAGGGGTAGTATAACTTTAGATACAGTAAATGAATGATTACTTTAGGGGTAGTATAACTTTAGATACAGTAAATGAATGATTCCTTTGGGGGTAGTATAACTTTAGATACAGTAAATGAATGATTACTTTAGGGGTAGTATAACTTTAGATACAATAAATGAATGATTACTTTAGGGGTAGTATAACTTTAGATACAGTAAATGAATGATTACTTTAGGGGTAGTATAACTTTAGATACAGTAAATGAATGATTACTTTAGGGGTAGTATAACTTTAGATACAGTAAATGAATGATTACTTTAGGGGTAGTATAACTTTAGATACAGTAAATGAATGATTACTTTAGGGGTAGTATAACTTTAGATACAATAAATGAATGATTACTTTAGGGGTAGTATAACTTTAGATACAGTAAATGAATGATTACTTTAGGGGTAGTATAACTTTAGATACAATAAATGAATGATTACTTTGGGGGTAGTATAACTTTAGATACAGTAAATGAATGATTACTTTAGGGGTAGTATAACTTTAGATACAGTAAATGAATGATTACTTTGGGGGTAGTATAACTTTAGATACAGTAAATGAATGATTACTTTGTGGGTAGTATAACTTTAGATACAATAAATGAATGATTACTTTGTGGGTAGTATAACTTTAGATACAATAAATGAATGATTACTTTGTGGGTAGTATAACTTTAGATACAATAAATGAATGATTACTTTGTGGGTAGTATAACTTTAGATACAATAAATGAATGATTACTTTAGGGGTAGTATAACTTTAGATACAGTAAATGAATGATTACTTTGGGGGTAGTATAACTTTAGATACAGTAAATGAATGATTACTTTAGGGGTAGTATAACTTTAGATACAATAAATGAATGATTACTTTGTGGGTAGTATAACTTTAGATACAGTAAATGAATGATTACTTTGTGGGTAGTATAACTTTAGATACAGTAAATGAATGATTACTTTAGGGGTAGTATAACTTTAGATACAATAAATGAATGATTACTTTGGGGGTAGTATAACTTTAGATACAGTAAATGAATGATTACTTTAGGGGTAGTATAACTTTAGATACAATAAATGAATGATTACTTTAGGGGTAGTATAACTTTAGATACAGTAAATGAATGATTACTTTGTGGGTAGTATAACTTTAGATACAGTAAATGAATGATTACTTTAGGGGTAGTATAACTTTAGATACAATAAATGAATGATTACTTTGTGGGTAGTATAACTTTAGATACAGTAAATGAATGATTACTTTGTGGGTAGTATAACTTTAGATACAGTAAATGAATGATTACTTTAGGGGTAGTATAACTTTAGATACAATAAATGAATGATTACTTTGTGGGTAGTATAACTTTAGATACAATAAATGAATGATTACTTTGTGGGTAGTATAACTTTAGATACAATAAATGAATGATTACTTTAGGGGTAGTATAACTTTAGATACAGTAAATGAATGATTACTTTGGGGGTAGTATAACTTTAGATACAGTAAATGAATGATTACTTTAGGGGTAGTATAACTTTAGATACAATAAATGAATGATTACTTTGTGGGTAGTATAACTTTAGATACAGTAAATGAATGATTACTTTGTGGGTAGTATAACTTTAGATACAGTAAATGAATGATTACTTTAGGGGTAGTATAACTTTAGATACAATAAATGAATGATTACTTTGGGGGTAGTATAACTTTAGATACAGTAAATGAATGATTACTTTGTGGGTAGTATAACTTTAGATACAATAAATGAATGATTACTTTCTGGGTAGTATAACTTTAGATACAATAAATGAATGATTACTTTGTGGGTAGTATAACTTTAGATACAATAAATGAATGATTACTTTGTGGGTAGTATAACTTTAGATACAGTAAATGAATGATTACTTTGGGGGTAGTATAACTTTAGATACAGTAAATGAATGATTACTTTGGGGGTAGTATAACTTTAGATACAATAAATGAATGATTACTTTGGGGGTAGTATAACTTTAGATACAATAAATGAATGATTACTTTAGGGGTAGTATAACTTTAGATACAATAAATGAATGATTACTTTAGGGGTAGTATAACTTTAGATACAGTAAATGAATGATTACTTTAGGGGTAGTATAACTTTAGATACAGTAAATGAATGATTACTTTAGGGGTAGTATAACTTTAGATACAGTAAATGAATGATTACTTTGTGGGTAGTATAACTTTAGATACAGTAAATGAATGATTACTTTAGGGGTAGTATAACTTTAGATACAGTAAATGAATGATTACTTTGTGGGTAGTATAACTTTAGATACAGTAAATGAATGATTACTTTAGGGGTAGTATAACTTTAGATACAGTAAATGAATGATTACTTTGGGGGTAGTATAACTTTAGATACAATAAATGAATGATTACTTTGTGGGTAGTATAACTTTAGATACAATAAATGAATGATTACTTTAGGGGTAGTATAACTTTAGATACAGTAAATGAATGATTACTTTGGGGGTAGTATAACTTTAGATACAGTAAATGAATGATTACTTTGTGGGTAGTATAACTTTAGATACAGTAAATGAATGATTACTTTAGGGGTAGTATAACTTTAGATACAATAAATGAATGATTACTTTGGGGGTAGTATAACTTTAGATACAATAAATGAATGATTACTTTGTGGGTAGTATAACTTTAGATACAATAAATGAATGATTACTTTGTGGGTAGTATAACTTTAGATACAATAAATGAATGATTACTTTGTGGGTAGTATAACTTTAGATACAATAAATGAATGATTACTTTAGGGGTAGTATAACTTTAGATACAGTAAATGAATGATTACTTTGTGGGTAGTATAACTTTAGATACAGTAAATGAATGATTACTTTAGGGGTAGTATAACTTTAGATACAATAAATGAATGATTACTTTGTGGGTAGTATAACTTTAGATACAATAAATGAATGATTACTTTGTGGGTAGTATAACTTTAGATACAATAAATGAATGATTACTTTGTGGGTAGTATAACTTTAGATACAGTAAATGAATGATTACTTTGGGGGTAGTATAACTTTAGATACAGTAAATGAATGATTACTTTGTGGGTAGTATAACTTTAGATACAATAAATGAATGATTACTTTGTGGGTAGTATAACTTTAGATACAATAATTGAATGATTACTTTGTGGGTAGTATAACTTTAGATACAATAAATGAATGATTACTTTGTGGGTAGTATAACTTTAGATACAATAAATGAATGATTACTTTAGGGGTAGTATAACTTTAGATACAGTAAATGAATGATTACTTTGGGGGTAGTATAACTTTAGATACAGTAAATGAATGATTACTTTAGGGGTAGTATAACTTTAGATACAATAAATGAATGATTACTTTGTGGGTAGTATAACTTTAGATACAGTAAATGAATGATTACTTTGTGGGTAGTATAACTTTAGATACAGTAAATGAATGATTACTTTAGGGGTAGTATAACTTTAGATACAGTAAATGAATGATTACTTTAGGGGTAGTATAACTTTAGATACAGTAAATGAATGATTACTTTGTGGGTAGTATAACTTTAGATACAGTAAATGAATGATTACTTTAGGGGTAGTATAACTTTAGATACAGTAAATGAATGATTATTTTGTGGGTAGTATAACTTTAGATACAATAAATGAATGATTACTTTGTGGGTAGTATAACTTTAGATACAATAAATGAATGATTATTTTGGGGGTAGTATAACTTTAGATACAATAAATGAATGATTACTTTGTGGGTAGTATAACTTTAGATGCAGTAAATGAATGATTACTTTAGGGGTAGTATAACTTTAGATACAGTAAATGAATGATTATTTTGGGGGTAGTATAACTTTAGATACATACAGATTATCATGATAATGTGCATGTCCTGTGACTTGTATCAGATTCGAGTTGGTGTCCAGAATGGGATCCCATTCTGGACACCACCTAGATACAGTAAATGAATGATTACTTTAAGGGTAGTATAACTTTAGATACATACTGATTATCACGATAATGTGCATGTCCTGTGATTTGTATCAGATTCAAGGTGGTGTCCAGAATGGGATCCCATTCTGAACACCACCAAGAATCTGATGCAAATCACAGGACATGCACATTATCATGATAATTCATTTATCTAACAATTCCGTCACATACACAGATTAAATCTCAAATTATTAATACAGTTTTGGGACATAACGTTGGGTGAGAAAAAGTTAAAAAAACCCCCATTTTTTATGGAACAATATTGTTGTGCACTTTTAACAAACAATGAGTAACGTGGTCACCGCAAATTTTCAATGTTGCATTGTAAAATTATTCACTCTCAATGTCACTTCCTATGATGATAAGCTTGGATTTACAAGTGTGTAATATTTTATTGTGCAGTTTCTATTTATTGTGTGTGTGTGTGGGGGGGGGGGGGGGGGAAATTTGCTATTAATAGTTCTGTCGCTAATTGTAAGGAATTCTGTTTTATTTTGTAAGCGATCAGCTGAGTCGATCAATGAAACGCACATAGAATATATTCATGCACCTGTATGTTATGATAGCCCATTGCATTCTCGGAAACGAGTCATCTATATGATACGGAATCAGAATGAGTCGTCTATATGATATGGAATTGGAACACATTATGTGATATATATGGTTTCTCGTGGTTTTCAAGCCAAAATGTATATGATTGTTAGATACAGTAAATGAATGATTACTTTGGGGGTAGTATAACTTTAGATACAGTAAATGAATGATTACTTTGAGGCAGCTATAACTTTAGCAATAGTACATGAATGATTACTTTGTGGGTAGTATAACTCTAGCAACAGTAAACAAATGATCACTTTGGCTGCAGCAGCACATTGGCAGCAGTAAACAAATGGTTCCCTTTGAAATAATAAAACTTTTGCAACAGTAAACAAAAGGTTACCTTGGTGGCAGTGAACTTGAGCAACAGTAAACACACAAATGGTTACTTTGGTGGCAGTGAAACTTTTCCAACAGTAAACAAATGGTTACATTGGTGGCAGTGTAACTTTTGCAACAGTAAACAAATGGTTACTTTGGTGGCAGTGAAACTTTTCCAACAGTAAACAAATGGTTACATTGGTGGCAGTGTAACTTTTGCAACAGTAAACAAATGGTTACATTGGTGGCAGTGTAACTTTTGCAACAGTAAACAAATGGTTACATTGGTGGCAGTGTAACTTTTGCAACAGTAAACAAATGGTTACTTTGGTTGCAATGAAACTTTTGCAACAGTAAACAAATGGTTACATTGGTGGCAGTGTAACTTTTGCAACAGTAAACAAATGGTTACATTGGTGGCAGTGTAACTTTTGCAACAGTAAACAAATGGTTACATTGGTGGCAGTGAAACTTTGCATCGGTAAACAAATGGTTACTTTGGTTGCAATGAAACTTTTGCAACAGTAAACAAATGGTTACTTTGGTTGCAATGAAACTTTTGCAACAGTAAACAAATGGTTACTTTGGTTGCAATGAAACTTTTGCAACAGTAAACAAATGGTTACTTTGGTTGCAATGAAACTTTTGCAACAGTAAACAAATGGTTACTTTGGTCGCAATGAAACTTTTGCAACAGTAAACAAATGGTTACTTTGGTGGCAGTGAAACTTTTGCAACAGTAAACAAATGGTTACTTTGGTGGCAGTGGAACTTGAGCAACAGTAAACAAATGGTTACTTTGGTGGCAGTGAAACTTTCAACAGTAAACAAAAGGTTACTTTGGTGGCAGTGGAACTTGAGCAACAGTAAACAAATGGTTACTTTGGTGGCAGTGAAACTTTCAACAGTAAACAAAAGGTTACTTTGGTGGCAGTGAAACTTTTCCAACAGTAAACAAATGGTTACATTGGTGGCAGTGTAACTTTTGCAACAGTAAACAAATGGTTACTTTGGTGGCAGTGAAACTTTTGCAACAGTAAACAAATGGTTACTTTGGTGGCAGTGAAACTTTTGCAACAGTAAACAAATGGTTACTTTGGTGGCAGTGAAACTTTTGCAACAGTAAACAAATGGTTACTTTGGTTGCAATGAAACTTTTGCAACAGTAAACAAATGGTTACTTTGGTTGCAATGAAACTTTTGCAACAGTAAACAAATGGTTACTTTGGTGGCAGTGAAACTTTTGCAACAGTAAACAAATGGTTACTTTGGTGGCAGTGGAACTTGAGCAACAGTAAACAAATGGTTACTTTGGTGGCAGTGAAACTTTCAACAGTAAACAAAAGGTTACTTTGGTGGCAGTGGAACTTGAGCAACAGTAAACAAATGGTTACTTTGGTGGCAGTGAAACTTTCAACAGTAAACAAAAGGTTACTTTGGTGGCAGTGAAACTTTTCCAACAGTAAACAAATGGTTACATTGGTGGCAGTGTAACTTTTGCAACAGTAAACAAATGGTTACTTTGGTGGCAGTGAAACTTTTGCAACAGTAAACAAATGGTTACTTTGGTGGCAGTGAAACTTTTGCAACAGTAAACAAATGGTTACTTTGGTGGCAGTGAAACTTTTGCAACAGTAAACAAATGGTTACTTTGGTTGCAATGAAACTTTTGCAACAGTAAACAAATGGTTACTTTGGTTGCAATGAAACTTTTGCAACAGTAAACAAATGGTTACTTTGGTGGCAGTGAAACTTTTGCAACAGTAAACAAATGGTTACTTTGGTGGCAGTGGAACTTGAGCAACAGTAAACAAATGGTTACTTTGGTGGCAGTGAAACTTTCAACAGTAAACAAAAGGTTACTTTGGTGGCAGTGGAACTTGAGCAACAGTAAACAAATGGTTACTTTGGTGGCAGTGAAACTTTCAACAGTAAACAAAAGGTTACATTGATGGCCATGAAACTAGAGCAACAGTAAACAAATTCTTACTTGGCAGAAGTAAAACTTGAGCAATGGCAAACAAAGGTTACTTTGTGGTATTAATAGTGAAACTTGAGTAACAGTAAACATATGGTTACTTTGTGGCATTACTAGTAAATCTTTAGCAACAGTAAACAAATGGTTCCTTTGATGTATTACTAGTGGAATTTTAACTACACTAAACAAATGGTTACTTTGTGGTATTAGTAGTGAAAAGTTAACAGAAGTAAACAAATAGTTCCTTTGTGGTAATACTAGTGAAACTTTAGCAACAGTAAACAAATGGTTCCTTTGTTGTATTACTAGTAAAACTTTAGCAACAGTAAACAAATGGTTCATTTGTGGTATTAGTAGTGAAACTTTAGCAACAGTAAACAAATGGTTCCTTTGTGGTATTACTAGTGAAACTGTAACGACACTGATGTAACCCCACCTAGACCCTTCCTCTGCGCCGATGCTCTCGGCCCAAACTCACTTACAAGAAGTGAGTTCCAGCAGACAGCCTCGCACAGAAGTCAAGCAAGATCTAGCCGTACACAAATTTGTTGGCTGGGGTTTCTGCAGGTTCGTTCCTAAAGAGGGATTAGTTTCCTTTCTCAGTCACCTAGGACTGTCACGAACGTTTAACGCTGCTTTGGCACCCCTCTTGCGCCGTTGCTCTCGACTTGAACCCACTTTTAAGAAATGAGTTCTAGCCGACAGCCCTGTCGCAAAAGCCAACCAAGGGTAATCATACACATAGGTGAATTTAAAGGGCATGTTTCAAATCCACTATTGAACCGCGTTTAATGATAAAAAAAATAATAATATCCGGTCAAGGGCTCATTGAAAGGGCTATAAGCTGAAAAAAAAACAAACAACAACAAATGGCGAAAGATTTAAATATATATATTAATTTAACGTTTATTACAATTCCCCCATTACTATTTCAACTTTGGAGGAAGTCACATGGAATTTTGGATTTTCATTTTTCATATTTCAGTTGGCATGTACAACTACATCTCCACTCTATAGGTGGAAACAAATTTATTCTACCGTCTATTAGATATTCACTTTTCAGGCCATAACCACTGTTTCGATCACCAAGTCCCACTTCCCCGGCAAAAGAGTTACATACCAAACATCGATGATTTTTATAAATATTACGGCTGCTACCACCCTTGGCTAAAGAAGGGGAGCGCTCATAAGTCGGAATCCAGGTTCCAACGTCCAAAACTCTCCCTCATCAGAAGAGTTGCACATCAAAATGTCTGCAATTATTCACAACTGCTACCACCCTTGGCTAAAGAAACTCTCTACCGGCAGAAGGGTTACGCCAACAATCGTATAAAACTACAAATTTTCATATCAAGAGCTGTTCAATCTGAATCCCTCGCGCTTACAAATTTTGTCTACACATCAAAAATTTAGGCCGTTACACCAAACAGCCTGCCCGTCATATCTCACCTTCTTCCCCCTTAAATAAAAATACGCATATTCAAAGGGTAGAATTGTGCCAATGAATGCGACCATAAAATTCTGTAAAGTTGCCAAATGGGAGAGACAGGGTTTCAAATCTTTCGACCCTTCGAAACACGTCGTATGCCGAATTTCATCTATTAGACCGAGGCATCTCACAACTAAATAAGATGCATCAGGCTAATCGTGAATAAACTTGTCTTTTTACTAAATTAATAGAGCCGTCATTGGGAATTTGGCATAGGACAAGGATCAGAAATCCATGATATAGTGACCGGCCTCGATGGGGAGTTAATCTGGAGGAGAGTACAAAAGTACAACCTACCTCTATGAAGTCCCGATGTTTTCTCAAAAGTATTGGGAGTCAACCCAATCACTTCGACTTCCAGATCACCAATAATCCATGTGTGTTCACATTGATTACCGCATGAGTTGTTTCACCTCGACGATCAACAAGAGACAATCAGCCGACGTGGAAATTAACCCATCTCTCACTAATGTGTGCGAAAACTTAATCCACCACAAAGTGATTTAACACTTGCAATATCGAAGCGACCAATTCGCTCCCATACACCAGATTCATGCACACACACCTACACATATATATATATATTTATATATATACATATTTATAGGTTTGTGTGCACATATCCTATGTATGGTAAATTCTTATATATATTTTCCTTTTTTCTTACAAAACTTTAGCAGCAGTAAACAAATGGTTCCTTTGTGGTATTAGTAGTGAAAAGTTAGCAGAAGTAAACAAATAGTTCCTTTGTGGTAATACTAGTGAAACTTTAGCAACAGTAAACAAATGGTTCCTTTGTTGTATTACTAGTGAAACTTTAGCAACAGTAAACAAATGGTTCCTTTGTGGTATTACTAGTGTAACTTTAGCAATAGTAAACAAATAGTTCCTTTGTGGTATTACTAGTGAAACATTAGCAGAAGTAAACAAATAGTTCCTTTGTGGTAATACTAGTGAAACTTTAGCAACAGTAAACAAATGGTTCCTTTGTTGTATTACTAGTGTAACTTTAGCAATAGTAAACAAATAGTTCCTTTGTGGTATTACTAGTGTAACTTTAGCAATAGTAAACAAATAGTTCCTTTGTGGTACTACTAGTGAAACTTTAGCAACAGTAAACAAATGATTCCTTTGTTGTATTACAACAGTAAACAAATGGTTCATTTGTGGTATTAGTAGTGAAACTTCAGCAAACAGTAAACAAATGGTTACTTTGCAGTATTACTAGTGAAACTTTAGCAGCAGAAAACAAATGGTTCCTTTGTGGTATTACTAGTGAAACATTAGCAGAAGTAAACAAATAGTTCCTTTGTGGTATTACTAGTGAAACGTTAGCAACAGTAAACAAATGGTTCATTTGTGGTATTACTAGTGTAACTTTAGCAATAGTAAACAAATAGTTCCTTTGTGGTATTACTAGTGAAACATTAGCAGAAGTAAACAAATAGTTCCTTTGTGGTAATACTAGTGAAACTTTAGCAACAGTAAACAAATGGTTCCTTTGTTGTATTACTAGTGTAACTTTAGCAATAGTAAACAAATAGTTCCTTTGTGGTATTACTAGTGTAACTTTAGCAATAGTAAACAAATAGTTCCTTTGTGGTACTACTAGTGAAACTTTAGCAACAGTAAACAAATGATTCCTTTGTTGTATTACAACAGTAAACAAATGGTTCATTTGTGGTATTAGTAGTGAAACTTCAGCAAACAGTAAACAAATGGTTACTTTGCAGTATTACTAGTGAAACTTTAGCAGCAGAAAACAAATGGTTCCTTTGTGGTATTACTAGTGAAACATTAGCAGAAGTAAACAAATAGTTCCTTTGTGGTATTACTAGTGAAACGTTAGCAACAGTAAACAAATGGTTCATTTGTGGTATCACTAGTGACACTTTAGAAACAGTAAACAAATGGTTCCTTTGTGGTATTACTTATAAAACTTAAGAACATTAAACAAATGGTTTCTTTGTGATATTACTGGTAAAACTTTAGCAACAGTAAACAAATTGTGACTTGGGGTATTACTGGTAAAACTTTATCAATAGAAAACAAATTGTTACTTGGGGAATTTCTGGTAAAACGTTATCAAAAGTAAACAAATTGTGACTTGGGTTATGACTGGTAAAACTTATTGAACAGAAAACAAATTGTGACTTGGGGTATTACTGGTAAAACTTTATCAACAGAAAACAAATTGTGACTTGGGGTATTACTGGTAAAACTTTAGCAAAAGTAAACAAATTATTACTTGGAGTATTTCTGGTAAAACGTTATCAAAAGTAAACAAAATGTGACTTGGGTTATGACTGGTAAAACTTTTTCAACAGAAAACAAATTGTGATTTGGGGTATTACTGGTAAAACTTTAGCAAAAGTAAACAAATTATTACTTGGAGTATTTCTGGTAAAACGTTATCAAAAGTAAACAAATTGTGACTTGGGTTATGACTGGTAAAACTTATTGAACAGAAAACAAATTGTGACTTGGGGTATTACTGGTAAAACTTTATCAACAGAAAACAAATTGTGACTTGGGGTATTACTGGTAAAACTTTAGCAAAAGTAAACAAATTATTACTTGGAGTATTTCTGGTAAAACGTTATCAAAAGTAAACAAAATGTGACTTGGGTTATGACTGGTAAAACTTTTTCAACAGAAAACAAATTGTGATTTGGGGATATTTTTGGTAAAACTTTATCAATAGAAAACAAATTGCGACTTGGGGTATTTCTGGTAAAAATTTTGCAAAAGTAAACAAATTATTACTTGGAGTATTTCTGGTAAAACGTTATCAAAAGTAAACAAATTGTGACTTGGGTTATGACTGGTAAAACTTTTTCAACAGAAAACAAATTGTGACTTGGGAGTATTTCTGGTAAAACTTTTTCAACAGAAAACAAATTGTGACTTGGGAGTATTTCTGGTAAAACTTTATCAACAGAAAACAAATTGTGACTTGGGAGTATTTCTGGTAAAACTTTATCAACAGAAAACAAATTGTGACTTGGGGTATTACTAGTAAAACTTTAGCAAAAGTAAACAAATTGTGACTTGGGGTATTGCTGGTAAAACTTTAGCAAAAGTTAAATTGTGACTTGGGGTATTACTAGTAAAACTTTAGCAAAAGTAAACAAATTGTGACTTGGGGTATTGCTGGTAAAACTTTAGCAAAAGTTAAATTGTGACTTGGGGTATTTCTGGTAAACCTTTAGCAAAAGTAAACAATTTGTGACTTGGGGTATTTCTGGTAAACCTTTAGCAAAAGTAAACAAATTGTGACTTGGGGTATTTCTGGTAAACCTTTAGCAAAAGTAAACAAATTGTGACTTGGGGTATTTCTGGTAAAACTTTAGCAAAAGTAAACAAATTGTGACTTGGGGGTATTTCTGGTAAAACTTTAGCAAAAGTAAACAAATTGTGACTTGGGGGTATTTCTGGTAAACCTTTAGCAAAAGTAAACAAATTGTGACTTGGGGTATTTCTGGTAAAACATTAGCAAAAGTAAACAAATTGTGACTTGGGGTATTTCTGGTAAAACATTAGCAAAAGTAAACAAATTGTGACTTGGGGTATTTCTGGTAAACCATTAGCAAAAGTAAACAAATTGTGACTTGGGGTATTTCTGGTAAAACATTAGCAAAAGTAAACAAATTGTGACTTGGGGTATTTCTGGTAAACCTTTAGCAAAAGTAAACAAATTGTGACTTGGGGTATTTCTGGTAAAACATTAGCAAAAGTAAACAAATTGTGACTAGGGGTATATCTGGTAAACCTTTAGCAAAAGTAAACAAATTGTGACTTGGGGTATTACTAGTAAAACTTTAGCAACAGTAAACAAATTGTGACTTGGGGTATTTCTGGTAAAACATTAGCAAAAGTAAACAAATTGTGACTTGGGGTATTTCTGGTAAACCTTTAGCAAAAGTAAACAAATTGTGACATGGGGTATATCTGGTAAACCTTTAGCAAAAGTAAACAAATTGTGACTTGGGGGTATTTCTGGTAAAACTTTAGCAACAGTAAACAAATTGTGACTTGCGGTATATCTGGTAAAACTTTAGCAAAAGTAAATAAATTGTGACTCAGGGTATTTCTGGTACAACATTAGCAACTGTAAACAAATTGTGACTTGTGGGTATTTCTGGTAAAACTTTAGCAACAGTAAACAAATTGTGACATGGGGTATATCTGGTAAACCTTTATCAACAGTAAACAAATTGTGACTTGGGGGTATTACTAGTAAAACTTTATCAACAGTAAACAAATTCTTATGCTAATGTAAATAATTTTTTATTGTTCATTTAGTTACCTCATTGTTGAAGAAATTGAAACAACAGTCTCGGGAAACATTAGAAGAGAGAAGACCTGCTGTGGTACAAGCGTTGAAAAATGTTGGTGATTTTTTTCTAGAACTTCGGTGGGATTTTCAAAGTTGGGGTGAGTATGTTTGTATGATAAATGAGATATCACAGAAAGATGTGACCACCCACCTGTCATTTGTACTGGGGACACAATGCCATCCTAGCCCATGGAATACCCTCACAATATTAAATTAATGATCACCAGTACATCTTTACATGAGTTAAATTACATATGCGCTTTACACCAGGGGCCGTGAATCTAAAATAGAATTTCAATGACGAGATGCCAGTAACTTCATCACAAATACTCATCAAGATTTTATAAATTTACTATAGGAAGATTATATATAATGTCATCACTTTGGTGTTATGTGGAATATGTGAACTCTGACACAACTTTAATAATCAGTATAATGGCCACTTCGAAGTGATGAATTTAAATGAGACATGTTTTTCAAGGTGGTAAAAATATTTAAATTTGAAACATGGTAATTATTGAAAGTGATTGATGTTAAAGATTTAACTTTATTTGTTATAAAAATAATTTTGTACTCAGAATTGTCTAAGGCTCACATCTGCTCATTGTTACAAAAAGGTAAATGTATGATTCTATTCACTCACCATAGTACAAGTAAACTCTCCCCTGTATGATTCTAATCACTCACCATCGTACATGTAAACTCTCCCCTGTACGGTTCTAATCACTCACCATAGTACAAGTAAACTCTCCCCTGTATGATTCTAATCACTCACCATAGTACATGTAAACTCTCCCCTGTATGATTCTAATCACTCACCATAGTACATGTAAACTCTTCCCTGTATGATTCTATTCACTCACCATAGTACATGTAAACTCTCCCCTGTATGATTCTATTCACTCACCATAGTACAAGTAAACTCTCCCCTGTGTGATTCTAATCACTCACCATAGTGCAAGTAAACTCTCCCCTGTATGATTCTAATCACTCACCATAGTACATGTAAACTCTTCCCTGTATGATTCTATTCACTCACCATAGTACAAGTAAACTCTCCCCTGTATGGTTCTAATCACTCACCATAGTACAAGTAAACTCTCCCCTGTATGATTCTAATCACTCATCATAGTACATGTAAACTCTCCCCTGTATGATTCTCTTCACTCACCATAGTACAAGTAAACTCCCCTGTATGATTCTAATCACTCACCATAGTACATGTAAACTCTCCCCTGTATGATTCTAATAACTCACCATAGTACATGTAAACTCTCCCCTGTATGATTCTATTCACTCACCATAGTACAAGTAAACTCCCCTGTATGATTATATTCACTCACCATAGTACAAGTAAACTCTCCCCTGTATGATTCTAATCACTCACCATAGTACATGTAAACTTTCCCCTGTATGATTCTAATCACTCACCATAGTACATGTAAACTCTCCCCTGTATGATTCTATTCACTCACCATAGTACATGTAAACTCTCCCCTGTATGATTCTAATCACTCACCATAGTACAAGTAAACTCTCCCCTGTATGATTCTATTCACTCACCATAGTACATGTAAACTCTCCCCTGTATGATTCTATTCACTCACCATAGTACATGTAAACTCTCCCCTGTATGATTCTAATCACTCACCATAGTACAAGTAAACTCTCCCCTGTATGATTCTAATCACTCACCCGAGTACAAGTAAACTCTCCCCTGTATGGTTCTAACCACTCACCATAGTACAAGTAAACTCTCCCCTGTATGATTCTATTCACTCACCATAGTACAAGTAAACTCTCCCCTGTATGATTCTAATCACTCACCATAGTACAAGTAAACTCTCCCCTGTATGATTCTATTCACTCACCATAGTACAAGTAAACTCTCCCCTGTATGATTCTATTCACTCACCATAGTACAAGTAAACTCTCCCCTGTATGATTCTATTCACTCACCATAGTACAAGTAAACTCTCCCCTGTATGATTCTATTCACTCACCATAGTACATGTAAACTCTCCCCTGTATGATTCTATTCACTCACCATAGTACAAGTAAACTCTCCCCTGTATGCTTCTAATCACTCACCATAGTACAAGTAAACGTTCCCCTGCAGGATTCTATTCACTCACCATAGTACATGTAAACTCTCCCCTGTATGATTCTATTCACTCACCATAGTACAAGTAAACTCTCCCCTGTATGGTTCTAATCACTCACCATAGTACAAGTAAACTCTCCCCTGTATGATTCTATTCACTCACCATAGTACATGTAAACTCTCCCCTGTATGGTTCTAATCACTCACCATAGTACAAGTAAACTCTCCCCTGTATGATTCTAATCACTCCCCATAGTACATGTAAACTCTCCCCTGTATGATTCTATTCACTCACCATAGAACAAGCAAACTCTCCCCTGTATGATTCTAATCACTCCCCATAGTACATGTAAACTCTCCCCTGTATGATTCTATTCACTCACTATAGTACATGTAAACTCTCCCCTGTATGATTCTAATCACTCACCATAGTACAAGTAAACGTTCCCCTGCAGGATTCTATTCACTCACCATAGTACATGTAAACTCTCCCCTGTATGATTCTATTCACTCACCATAGTACAAGTAAACTCTCCCCTGTATGGTTCTAATCACTCACCATAGTACAAGTAAACTCTCCCCTGTATGATTCTATTCACTCACCATAGTACATGTAAACTCTCCCCTGTATGGTTCTAATCACTCACCATAGTACAAGTAAACTCTCCCCTGTATGATTCTAATCACTCCCCATAGTACATGTAAACTCTCCCCTGTATGATTCTATTCACTCACCATAGAACAAGCAAACTCTCCCCTGTATGATTCTAATCACTCCCCATAGTACATGTAAACTCTCCCCTGTATGATTCTATTCACTCACCATAGTACAAGTAAACTCTCCCCTGTATGGTTTTAATCACTCACCATAGTACAAGTAAACTCTCCTCTGTATGATTCTGATCATTCACCATAGTACATGTACACTCTCCCCTCCATGATTCTAATCACTCACCACAGTACAAGTAAACTCTCCCCTGTATGATTCTAATCACTCACCATAGTACAAGTAAACTCTCCCCTGTATGATTCTAGTCACTCACCATAGTACATGTAAACTCTCCCCTGCATGATTCTAATCACCCACCATAGTACAAGTAAACTCCCCTGTATGATTTGAATCACTCACCACAGAACAAGTAAACTCTCCTCTGTATGATTCTAATCACTCACCATACTACATGTAAACTCTCCCCTGTATGATTCTAATCACTCACCACAGTACAAGTAAACTCTCCCCTGTATGATTCTAATCACTCACCATAGTACAAGTAAACTCCCCTGTACGGTTCTAATCACCCACCGTAGTACAAGTAAACTCTCCCCTGTATGATTCTAATCACTCACCATAGTACAAGTAAACTCTCCCCTGTATGACTCTAATCACTCACCATAGTACATGTAAACTCTCCCCTGTATGATTCTAGTCACTCACCATAGTACATGTAAACTCTCCTCTGCATGATTCTAATCACCCACCATAGTACAAGTAAACTCCCCTGTATGATTCTAATCACTCACCATAGTGCATGTAAACTCTCCCCTGTATGCTTCTAATCACTCACCATAGTACAAGTAAACTCTCCCCTGTATGATTCTAATCACTCACCATAGTACAAGTAAACTCCCCTGTATGGTTCTAATCACTCACCATAGTACAAGTAAACTCTCCCCTGTATGATTCTAATCACTCACCATAGTACATGTAAACTCTCCCCTGTATGATTCTATTCACTCACCATAGTACAAGTAAACTTCCCCCTGTATGGTTCTAATCACTCACCATAGTACAAGTAAACTCTCCTCTGTATGATTCTGATCATTCGCCATAGTACATGTACACTCTCCCCTCCATGATTCTAATCACTCACCACAGTACAAGTAAACTCTCCCCTGTATGATTCTAATCACTCACCATAGTACAAGTAAACTCTCCCCTGTATGATTCTAGTCACTCACCATAGTACATGTAAACTCTCCCCTGCATGATTCTAATCACCCACCATAGTACAAGTAAACTCCCCTGTATGATTTGAATCACTCACCACAGTACAAGTAAACTCTCCTCTGTATGATTCTAATCACTCACCATACTACATGTAAACTCCCCTGTATGATTCTAATCACTCACCATAGTACAAGTAAACTCTCCCCTGTATGATTCTAATCACTCACCACAGTACAAGTAAACTCTCTCCTGTATGATTCTATTCACTCACCATAGTACAAGTAAACCCTCCCCTGTATGGTTCTAATCGCTCACCATAGTACAAGTAAACTCTCCCCTGTATGATTCTAATCACTCACCATAATACATTTAAACTCTCCCCTGTATGATTCTAATCACTCACCACAGTACAAGTAAACTCTCCCCTGTATGATTCTAATCACTCACCATAGTACAAGTAAACTCTCCCCTTGTATGATTCTAATCACTTACCATAGTACAAGTAAACTCTCCCCTTGTATGATTCTAATCACTCACCATAGTACATGTAAACTCCCCTGTATGATTCTAATCACTCACCATAGTACAAGTAAACTCTCCCCTGTGTGATTCTAATCACTCACCACAGTACAAGTAAACTCTCCCCTGTATGATTCTAATCACTCACCATAGTACAAGTAAACTCTCCCCTTGTATGATTCTAATCACTTACCATAGTACAAGTAAACTCTCCCCTTGTATGATTCTAATCACTCACCATACTACATGTAAACTCCCCTGTATGATTCTAATCACTCACCATAGTACAAGTAAACTCTCCCCTGTATGATTCTAATCACTCACCACAGTACAAGTAAACTCTCTCCTGTATGATTCTATTCACTCACCATAGTACAAGTAAACCCTCCCCTGTACGGTTCTAATCACTCACCATAGTACAAGTAAACTCTCCCCTGTATGATTCTAATCACTCACCATACTACATGTAAACTCTCCCCTGTATGATTCTAATCACTCACCACAGTACAAGTAAACTCTCCCCTGTAAGATTCTAATCACTTACCATAGTACAAGTAAACTCTCCCCTTGTATGATTCTAATCACTCACCATAGTACAAGCCACATATATGTAAAGTGTTAAAACTCTGAAGATAAAATTCTAATTAAATAAAGAAAGTTGTATATTTTTACACAGTAACCAATGGCCCAGACACAGCTGGTGCTAACTCTAAATTATCTAGGGCCAAACACAAATTTTGCCCCCCAATCCTCGAAATGTGCATCAAAAACCGAAAAATCAATCTCCTATGTGGCCCTCCATACATTTGACAACTGTGCATGCGCAGTATCCAGGAAGTGCCGAAATTGCCGTCAAATATCATTCCTTGTTTGGCCCTCTGTCAGATAACAACAGACTGACTTTTGTGCTTTTAAATCTTTGTTTTGATGATGCTAGACACAGATCAAAGATAATTATGGTGGATCAGAGGATAGAATAGAACCATGGAAGGAAGGAACAGTGCTTTTTTATGTTCAGGGCTGTAACTTTATAATTTTTGAACGAAATTATTTCTAGTTACCAATTTTCGTGGTATTGCCTGAATTATCATTCTTCCTAAAGATTAAGCTACTGTTTGTTAAGTGTTCCTTCCCTATCCTTCTCTGAAGCCCTCCTGTTAAACTCCCAGGCTTCTTGGTATTTTTATTGAAATTTTTTTATATGAAAATTTCTTGGAAGTTTAACTTTTACAGAATGTTTATTCTGTTTATCCCCATGGTTACGTCCTCACCCTAGGGGTGTTTAGGCATTTGTGGTCATGCATCATCCATCTGATGTATTGCATTCTCTCCCGAGGAAGACCTTTCTTGCATCAGATAGTGTCAAATCTTTTACTGACTTCGTGCCTTAATTTTTGGAAGCCTGGAGTCTTGTTTCTGTTTTTTTGTGGCGTCATTTACATTGACAACGCTTACTTTACATGTAATTTTCCTATGAATAATTCATGTTAGGATAAGTGTAAGATACATTACATATTTCGATAGTGTAGCCTTAATTTTTGGCAGTGAAACAAATTTTTGGTCCACACTTGGGCTCTATTGGGATCCATTTGGGCTTGGGGTTCCCATTGGGAACTTGGGCTCAAATAAAATTTTTTCAAAAATTTGTTTTTTTTAATATTTTTTTGAATCATTATTTAATTGGTTGTTTAATGTATCTTTTTCAGTATATTGGGAGTTAAGTGTGAGTACTGTTGACTTTCATATTTTTCTATAATGAAAGCTTATTGTTCAAATTGTAATTCGAGGAAGTCTTCTTCAGATTCACACAAATTTTGTGTGTTTTGTAGTCATTGTACTCACACTAATTCCTGTGCTGCTTGTGTCAACTGGGATGAGAAATGTTGGCGACGTGTGTCACGGTATGTTGTTAGCGGTGAGAGGACTATGCCTGTCCTCTCGCCGCACAGTCACTCTAGTCTTTCAGTTTCCATTTCAAAGGAACAAGAACATGGTGATGGTTTCGTGACTCCATCCATTAGTGTGCATCCATCGTCGCAAAATGATAGTCAATCAGAGCTAGCGGCTAAAGTGCTCTAAAATATTAGACAGGACAATAAACCACGTCCCCGTGGCCATAAGCCCCTGTCGCCAGCTAGCTCATCCGGTGAAGCGGTGGGCACCACGACACCGGCTGTGTCTGTAGCGGTCGAGGATAGAAATATGGTAGAGCGAGCACTATAATCTCTTATCAGGCTCACCCAGTGATGATGGAAAGGAGGAAGCAAGCAAGTTCGTCAGTCGGCTTGGCGAGGTCTAGCAAGACCGCGAGCGAGAGAGCCCCTTCTCTCTACCAACAACATCTGGGGCCAGATGTTGTAGTCAGAAACTTGCTTCAGTCGGAGCTTACATCCATGCAATCGGTCCGGGATGCTCCGTCATTTAGTCAGCCGGGGACGACTGAGAGCAGAGCTTCCTCCAAGTCAGTACAGCACACACGACAGAGCCTTGGCTATGTGACGTCCGATATCCTACCGGAATCGCCGAGCAAGGACCACTCGTCTGTTAAAAAGTCACAGCATCCAGTAGCCAAGGAGACGAGGCCTTGTTTGATGGGACGTCCGCAGAAGAGAGCCATTGCAGACACACAGTCCCAGGAGCAGCTGGCGGCCAAGCAACAGAAGACTGCTGATCCCCAGGCCTCGGTTAGAGACCTGCTGTCGCAGATTGCGCAGCTCATTGCAGCATCCCAGCATAGTCAGGAGCACGTTCCGGCAGTCTCGGAGCACGAGCTGTCCGAAGATGCTGGGTTGGTCCAGTCATCTGCCCCCTCAGAGGCAGAGGACCATGAGGAAATTCTGATTCAATCGGATGCAGAAAGTGATTTGGAGGATACGGACCCATTCCTTTCGGAACAACACATGGTAGTGATGGATTTTATCCATCAATACTTTCCGGAGATTGTTCCAGCAAATCAGACTGCTGCATCTACACATAAAAAGCTGCTAGGATTGTTAGACGCGGACTATATTCGGTCAAGGGAGGATGTCCTTTCCTTCCCGGTGCAGTCGAAACTAGTATCGAACACTTTTGCTCTCCTAAACGACGCTATATTCAGTCTTTCCAGTGGGAAGCGAAAAGGCAGCTTTCTTTCCTCATCTTCCGTTTGGATACCGTCTGTTGGACCACGTCCATTTAAAACTGTAGGGGAAGGAGTCCAGAGAGTACCTCTGCATTGAGCAGACTGAGGACCTAGATTTGGCCTTACCTCCTTCATTTACTATTCGCTCGGAAACAATTGAGACGGCAATTTTTACAAATAGAGCGAATGTTGACGCTATGTCGTCTGCAGATCACCTGAAGAGAGCTATGGCGCAACGTCTCAATGGAAAGGGGTTTGAGGACGTTCGTTCTTCCTTGAGGGTTCTTTCCCGGGCTATACTGTTTACCACATATAACTCCGCCCTTACAGTGGCTAATTTGGAGTTAGTTAGATGTGATGGAGCCCTTGCGTCGTCATCTTTAATAGATGACAAGGTGAAAAACTCTCTTAGAGTCCCTCCTGTATCAGGACATGACATGTTCGATGATAAGCTTTCTCTGGTCTATGACCAAGCTACAAAGAAAGTGTCAAATACTCTGCTTTTAAAGTCGCCGTCGAATAAACCCGCACATGCAGAGAAGAGTAAAGCAGGAGGCTCTGGATAAAAATCGTTCAGAGGAAACTCCTTGCGAGGATATAAGAAATCCTCTTACAATTACTCGCAAAATCGTCAATTCACCGACTCTGGTTGGGGGCGTGGGTCTGGCCGAAACAACCGGTCAGACGCCCCAAGCCAGCAGGCGGAGGCTCTTCATGGGGAGGACGAAGTTTCTCTTTCCGCAAGCCTCGCAGGTCCTACAGGTGAAGGTCAGGACCTCTGTTGTGTTCCAGTTGGCGAGAGGTTATCAAGATTCATAACAAACTGGATAACCATAATGGAAGATCGGTGGGTGAGAAATGTAGTCTCGGAAGGACTAAGATTGTCGTTCCGAGCCAAACCACCACTAACTCGATGTCCACAGTGGACTCAGCTTCTGTCAAACCCGTCAGAAAGAGAGTCTCTCCTTTCAGAGGTAAGCTCTTCTACAAAAACACGCAATAGAGGTTGTAGAAAATCACAAATCTTTAGGTTTCTACAGTCACCTGTTCCTGGTACCGAAGCCAGATGGCTCGTTCCGACCAGTAATAGACTTGAGCTGGATAAACAAACTTATCGTAGCGTCAAAGTTCTATATGGAAACCATTCGGTCAGTAAAAGCGAGCATACGAGTGAATGACTATGCGGCAAGCATAGATGTAAAAGATGCATTCTTTCATGTCATGGTACCTCCGGCATTCAGAAAGTACCTACGGTTCGCAGTTCAGGGGACAGTATTTCAGTTCCGAGCAATGTGCTTCGGTCTGAATCTAGCTCCCTGGGCATTCACTCGAATAATGAACTCAGGAATGTCTTATATCCGAGCTCATTCGTCTGCGGTAACGTCAGCTTACTTGGACGACATTCTTCAGAGATACGGCAACAAAGATATTCTTCAGAACGATGTTCAGAGTCTGCTTCTACTGCTCAGACGTCTCGGTTTCATAGTAAACGAGAAGAAGTCGGATCTAGCTCCGTCCAAGTCGTTCATCCACTTGGGTATGAGCTTCGAGACTCACAACAATCTGGTTCATCTGCCATTACCCAGAGCGAAATTAGTCAGTTGTTACGCTCGCTTTTGTCTACACTTAGACGCAGTAACAGCGAGGGAGTTCATGCGACTGATAGGTCTGAGCGGTGCGACCGCGGAACTTAAGCGCACACGTCCTCTCCAGATATTCTTCACTCAGATCTGGAATGTGAAGACGCATTCGCTCGAAACGAATATTGTTTTAAAGGACCAAGTAAAACAATAAATTCGGATTTAGGCAGATATTCAGTGGTTAACTCAAGGAGTTCCGCTGCATTTGCCGGACTGGGCATTCACGATTGACGGATGCGAGTCAGATCAATTGGGTCGTGACCCTGACTCTGACAGACTTGAAATGCCAGGGTCTTTGGGGCCCAGAGTTCCTAGTCAAGCACATAATCATCAAAGAAATGATGTCAATATGGCTAGTGCTACAACAATGGATTCACATTATAGAGAACACTCATGTTTAGATATTGTCGGACAACTCGACAGTGGTACCGTACATAAGGAACCAGGGTGGCATGCAATCGATTCCGTTATGCCAATTAACGGAAAGAATCATTCTGTTTGTCTTGAATCATCAAGTTCAACTGTCTATCCCTCATATTTCGGGTCGTCTGAACGTGTTGGCAGACTCGCTCTCTTGGAAGGGCCGCATGTTGCCATCAGAATAGACTCTCAACAAGCGTGGTGTTCAGACAGATTTGCTACCAGTGGGATCAACCAATGTTAGACTTATTTGCAACACATCTCAACAATCAGTTGCAGACTTACGTGTCGCCATGTCCAGATCCTCGATGTGTATGCAGTAGACGCTCACTCGATTTCATGGGATGGAATGATAGGATACGCATATCCTCTAACTCCGTTAATTCAACAGATCTTGCTAAAGATCAAGCAATCCCATTGCAAGATTCTGTTAGTAGTATCTCTGTCGGCACAGAAACCTTGGATCAATCTTCTCAGTTGTCTGTTATGGGACATTCCTGGAAGCTTCCTCCATGGGAGGACCTTCTTTATCAGGGGAAGTCATGCACACTGCATCACAACCCGCAAGGTCTCAACCTTCATGTATTTCCATTGTGCGGTCCTTCTTGCACGGGAAGTGCTTTACAGGACAAGCAGTGGACGCAATTTCTAACTGTAGGAGGACCTCCTCTTCGCTGAATTATGCAGCAAAGTGGAGGGTTTTCTTCCGTTGGTGTAGGGATCAGTCATTAGATGTTTATGATCCTTCCATACCAGACATTGCAAATTTTCTGGACTTGTTTGACGTTCTCAAACTGCAGCCCGTCACTATTAAAGGCTATAGGTCTATGTTATCAGACACTTATGCTCATCACGATAGCTTGGATATCGGGTCGAATGTTTCTCTATCCAAATTGGTTAGAAATTTCTCAATTAATAGACCTAGAACTCGCAGGTTAATTCCAAAATGGAATTTAGCCTGGGTTCTGTTGAAGCTCAAAGAAGCTCCGTTTGAGCCGTTAGACGTTGTAGAGTTCAAATTTTTTACCTATAAAACTGCATTTCTCTTAGCCTTTGCATCCGCAAGAAGAGTTAGTGAACTCCATGCGTTATCTGTGGATGAATCTCACTATCGCAGTGTTGGAAATACCATCACTTTAACTACACAAGTTGTTTTTTTGGCTAAGAATCAAGTTCCTAATGTAAGGCCAGAGCCTATTATCATTAGGGCTCTGCCTTCTGTGGACAATCGTAGACCATTGCTGTGTCCAGTCAGGGCTATGCGTATTTATAAACGCTGATCTGATTTTATTAGGAAAGGAACGAAACGCTTCTTTCTATCATTAGTTCCTAACAGAAAGGATATTTCTGTTCAGTCTATAGTTAGATGGATCCAGTTAACAATATGTATTGCTTATGATGATCTTTCTTCAGATCAGCATTCTGTCAATAAGATTTCAACGCACGAAGTCAGAGCGCTGTCAACTTCTTGGGCTTACTCTCACTGTATAGCCATATCTGATCTCATGAAAGCTGCATGCTAGACACACCCTTCTACATTCACTAGGTTTTACCTTAGAGATGTAGAGTCCATCTCTGGTGACCTCAGAAGTTTAGGTCCTCTTTCTGTTGCTCAGAATGTCATCCATTAAAATGTTTACAGCTATAGTTATTTAGGTTTTCTGTTCCAGCATTGATGCTGTTCCACTGCCTTCTTCGTTCTGTGGTTGACTGACCCAGAACAAGGGGAAGGGGGAGAGGCGGGGTGGGGGGGGGGGGGTGTTTTTTCCCTTATCAACACCTGTCTTTATAGTGAAAAGCAAGGGAAGACCTCCTCCGATGTCAGTAGCTCCGAGTTGATACTGGGATGGTTTTAATGTGCAGTCGTCGGAATTAGCGACGGCATTCGGCAATGCCGTCACAAACGCCGCCGCCGTGGGGCATGACGGCAGCATTTTCTTGCCGTCGTAAATTGGCAGCCATAATATTTTTTAGCTCACCTGACTGAAAGTCAGGGTGAGCTATTCTGATCACTTTTTGGCCGTCGTCTGTCGTCCGTTGTCCGTCGTCCGTCGTGAAGGTGGTGTTTGGGCCTTTTTCTTCCAAACCACTGGCCGCATATTAAAGAAATTTCATGTGATTAGGGGTTATATAAGGGCATTTTGATTTTTTGTCAAATTAGGTTTCGGCTCATATTGAGTAGAGGGATGGGGCAAAAATGCTCCAATTCCTAAAAAATCTTCTTCTCAAGAACCAGCAATAGCAGAGACTTGATATTTGGTATGCAGCTTCCTTTTGAGGTGTAGACTCAAGTTTGTTCAAGAGAAGTTGGAGGGGCTATATTTGACGATGTTAAAGGAGGGGCGAAAATTTTGGCCCTGCCCCAAATTTCTATTTTCCAAACCGCGAGGCCGATTTGAACCACATTTTACGTGAGTGCTTATTGGGTCATAAGTACCTAATTTATGCAGAAATTTTTTTTCCCATAGCCCCTTGGGAACTACAGGAGCTAAAAATAGAAAAAAGTTAAAACGCCCATATCTCCAAAACTACACGGCACTGAGAATTCTTATTTGTTGTGAAGCTTCCTTAGGACCAACAGAATGGAATGGTTAAAAAAATTGCCATCGGTTTTATCATGGGGTACGTTTTGGGGACTTTGAAAAAGTGCTGAGTCAGCATTTTTTAACACTGTGGGTAATGGGAAAAACATAAGACTACTTTTCTCCCAAACCACTGCTCCAAAAGCTTTCAAATTTCACATATAACATCTTTGGAAGATTGTTTCACATGTTTATTGAAATCAGTTGCCTGGGTCCATATTTGGGCTCTCTATGGGAGCCCAAATGTTTAAATTAGTGCAGTATGAGGAGTATTTTTTAAAAATCTTCTTCTTCAGATCTAGCAATAAGAATGTTTTGATATTTGGTATGCAGCATCCTTAGGGGGGTGAGATTCAAGTTTGTTGAAGCCAAGTCCCTAGGTTCATATTTAGGCTGAAAATTTGGGGTCCCGTTGCGGACTTAAAAATTTTGGACCAAAATCCGAAAACATTTTTTTTGTTTTTTCTGCGTTTCAGAAAGTCAATTTTAAGACAAAAAAAATTTCTTTTTTTTCCCCTGAAAATTTGGGGTCAGGGTGGGACTTAGAAAATTTCGGACCAAAATCCGGAAATTTTTGTTTTTTGTTTTTTATGCCTTTCTGTCAATTTTAAGACAAAAAAAAAATTATTTTGTTTTCCCTGAAAATTTGGGGTCCGGGTGGGACTTAGAAAATTTTGGACCAAAATCCGGAAATTTTTGTTTTTTTTTGTTTTTTATGCCTTTCTGTCAATTTCAAAACAAAAAAAAAAAATTTTTTTCCCTGAAAATTTGGGGTCCGGGTGGGACTTGGAAAATTTTGGACCAAAATCAAAAAAATTTTTTTTTTTGTTTTTTATGCGTTTTGGTCAATTTTAAGTCAAAAAAAAAAAAAAAATTTTCCCCTGAAAATTTGGGGTCCGGGTTGGGACCAAAATCCGGAAATTTTTTGTTTTGTTTTTTATGCCTTTCTGTCAATTTTAAGACAAAAAAAAATTTGTTTTTTTTCCCGCTGAAAATTTGGTGTCCGGGTGGGACTTATAAAATTTTGGACCAAAATCCCCAAAAAAATTTTTGGGTCTTTTATGCATTTCTCTCAATTTTAAGACCAAAAAAAAATTTGTTTTTTTTCCCCCTGAAAATTTGGTGTCTGGGTGGGACTTATAAAATTTTGGACCAAAATCCCCAAAAAAATTTTTGGGTCTTTTATGCATTTCTCTCAATTTTAAGACCAAAAAAAAATTTTTTTTTTACCCTGAAAATTTGGGGTCCAGGTGGGACTTGGAAAATTTTGGACCAAAAATCCTGAAATTTTTTGTTTTATTTTTAAAAAAAATACATTTCTCTCAATTTTAAGACCAAAAAAAAATCATTTTTTTTACCCTGAAAATTTGGGGTTCCGGGTGGGACTTCGAAAATTTTGGACCAAAATCCCAAAAAAAAATTTTTTTGTTTTTTATGCGTTTTGGTCAATTTTAAGACAAAAAAAAATTTTTTTTTTTTCCTCTGAAAATTTGGGGTCCGGGTAGAACTTTTTTGGACCAAAATCCTGAAATTTTTTTTTGTGTTTTTTATGCATTTCTTTCAATTTTAAGACAAAAAAAAAAAAGATTTTTTTTTACCCTGAATATTTGGGGTCCGGGTGGAACTTCGAAAATTTTGGACCAAAATCCATAATTTTTTTTTTTGTTTTTTCTGCCTTTCTGTTAATTTTAAGACAAAAAAATTTTTTTTTTTTTACACCGAAAATTTGGGGTCCGGGTGGGACCAAAATCCGGAAATAAGTTTTATCGTTTTTATGCGTTTTAAGAAGAAGAAAAAAATTTAGGCTGAAAGTATTTTGTTTGGGAAAAAAATCTGTTTTTTATGCGTTTATCTCAATTTTGGGACATAAAAGTGCAGGAACTGAAAATAGAAGGAAAATCCTGTGTATTGTGTGGGCACAATCGCTTCATCTAGTTGGTATATGCTTTTCTTAGGAGGGGCGTATGCAGCTTATTCAAGTCAAGTCCCTGGTTTGATATTTAGACTACCATGTCAGGTGAGTGCCCTCAGGCCCCCTGGGGCCTCTTGTTTACTTGTCCCAGTTACCTGAAGTCCGTCAGAACTGATCATCCAACCCTACATAACATATGTTTTATAGGCGTAACTGGTGTATAAAATCAATATTTGTGGAAATATCTAATATTAATTAATTTGAAAGTAAGTTTGTACAAAATGTATGTGGTTGAAATACTGTTCATAACCAGTTGTTTTTCGTTTGTGTTTTTTCGAAAGAACTCCCTTGTTGACTATGATGCACGTTTAAAATAACCCAGGAATTCCTGGGCAATCCCCTTTTGACGTCACACCTTACATAAATACAACCAATCAAATTCTTCGTTTCATGAAAGTATGCTAAATTTTTTTACTGGGACAAAGCGGCAGTTCTATTGGTCACTGATGTAATCTCCACAGAGCACGTGGTCATGTACCATTTTAATTTTAGCACTTGTGGCATAATGTAAACTGTACAATCTCAAACAAACTGAATTGGAAAACAATCAATCGGTTCAATAAAAAAATAAACGCATTGAGTACAAAACAAGGGTGAGTTGGAAAATAATTCTGGTTGTGTTTATCGGGTCAGAGTCAACTCGCCCCGGGTTGATGTGCAATGCAAATATTTCTGTCTCTAGCAGTTACTGTCAAAACCGATAGGCTAATATTGCATGGATGCGAGTTACAACCAACCCCTAAAATTAGGACAACCAGTCAATCAATTGATCACTTAATCGAACTACAGCTTGTCCAACTGACCACCCACCAGAGATCTCTTGTCCATTCGATGTCAGCTGTTCTGATTAATGATTATTATTCACTTAGTGTCACAATACTGTCATCCAAACAATTCAATTCAAATCTGCCGTCGCTGATAAAAATTTGCCGTCGCAGAATTTTTGGCGGCGGCAATGTTGTGCTGTCGCAATATTTTCCTAATTCCGAGGACTGAATGTGTAGCTCAGTGGAAGCAATATGATGACAATTATGTAATATTTTTAAAGTGTAGCTCGGTGTGAAGCATTTGTATATGTCACGTGTCAAACGAGTGTTTATATACAATCCTTGGACACTTTTAATTTAATATAGAGAGTCTCATTCTCTGGACTTTCTTTATATTTTGGCTTCCCTTCACCGAATTAGCATAATGGGCTATGCTGGATGTTAATAGAGTATTATATATGGAGTTATACTCAATTACTTTGTTGGTGTTATGTCCTTCTTATTTTATTAAATATGAAGGACATATGTAATTCCGTGCTCTCCTATTCTCCTGTAGGAGATAATCTATTTGTAGTAGTTGAGTTATTGGATTTTCCTTTATGTCCTATGCCCTCCAACCTATTTACCATTCAGCTATGTCTGAGCCATTGGTTATTGTGTAAAAATATGATAAATTCATAGTAATTTGTATATTTTTATACTTACCAATAGCCCAGACAGGGACGGCCCTCCCATGAGTGGGCACTCATACCTCCCCGCTGACTATAACATTTAGCAGCCAATCTAGAAGGAATGATATTTGGCGGCAATTTTCAGCACTTCCTGGACACTGCGCAATGTATGGAGGGCCACATAGGACATTGAATTTTTGGTTTTTGATGCAAATTTTGGGGATTGGGGGGCAAAATTTGTGTTTGGCCCTTGATAATTTAGAGTAAGCACCAGCTATGTCTGGGCCATTGGTAAGTATAAAAATATACAAATTACTATGAATTTATCATTTTTAGCTCAACTTGACAAAGTCAAGCTGAGCTATTGCCATCACTTCTCGTCCGTCGGCGTACGTACGTACGTACGTACGTACGTACGTTAGTATGTTAGTACGTTAGTACGTACGTCCACAATTTCCTTTGGCACACCTCACAGGTCGCATTTATGATCAGATTACTTTAAAACTTCTTATGCTTGTTTGGGGTGACCTCTAGATGGGAGCTATCGATTTTCTTCAATCTCTGTCAAAAAATGTTGCCGCGGCCAACGTTCTTAGAACTTAGTTTAGTCAAACCACAATATTTCCCTTTGGCACACCCTACAGGGCACATTTATGATTTGATTGCTTTGAAACCTGATACGCTTATTTAGGGTGACCTCTAGATGGGAGCTATCGATTTTCTTCAATTTCCGGCAAAAAATGTTGCCACGGCCAACGTTTGTAGAACTTAGTTTAATCAGACCTCAATATTTCCCTTTGGCACACCCTACAGGGTACATTTACGATCAGATTGCTTTGAGACCTGGTATGCTTGTTTGGGGAGACCTCTAGATGGGAGCTATCGATTTTCTTCAATTTCTGTCAAAACATGTTGCCGCGGCCAACGTTCTTAGAACTTAGTTTAGTCAGAAGACTCAATATTTCTCTTTGACACACCCTACAGGGTACATTTATGATCGGATTGCTTTGAAACCTGGCATGCTTGTTTGGGGTGACCTCTAGATGGGAGCTATCGATTTTCTTCACTTTCTGTCAAAAAATGTTGCCGCGGCCAACGTTCTTAGAACTTAGTTTAGTCAAACCACAATATTTCCCTTTGGCATACCCTACAGGGCACATTTATGATTTGATTGCTTTGAAACCTGGTATGCTTATTTAGGGTGACCTCTAGATGGGAGCTATCGATTTTCTTCAATTTCCGGCAAAAAATGTTGCCACGGCCAACGTTCTTAGAATTTAGTCTAGTCAGACCACAATATTTCCCTTTTGTACACCCTACAGGGCACATTTATGATCGGATTGCTTTGAAACCTGCATGCTTGTTTGAGGAGGCCTCTAGATAGGAGCTATCGATTTTCTTCGGTTTCTGTGAAAAAATGTTGCCACTGGCAAAAAAACTGACATTGGTCCCAATGATCTTCAATTTTGCCATTTCATTTATAACTTACCAAGTTCAAGTTTGTCAAGTTGAGCTACAGTGTCATTGGCACTTTCATTTCATGTTTTATCATTTATCTCTATTTGTAGTGCCTTTAGTTTCAAGACTTCTTCCATCAGATTTATGCAAAATACACAAAAAAGGAGCCAAGTTGAGGTAAGAATACAAGAAATCATTGAACATTTCACTGTCATTGATTTTCATGTTTAACCTTGTACCTAACAACAATAGCAGATGACAGTTGGCAAACATTTTTTGTGAAAACTAAAAATTGACCTCAAAAACATGGTTTTGACCTCTCATTGGAATGAGCAAAACTAGCTTATTCCAGTGAGGGGTCATAAGCAGTGTTTTGGATCGACCTTGTTCTTGATGAGTGATCCTGAACTGTGTTTTTGAGGCAAAACAGGAAAAAAAATATTGGAGTAACAATTTTTAGCACACCTGATCATCTCGTGATTCCAATTGCACCCTGTTTAACCCATTACTTAACATGAAAAGCAGACAACACTTGCAAAAATAATTCTTGAATAACTAATTTTTAGCTCAACTTGACAAAGTCAAGCTGAGTTATTGCCATCACTTCTCGTCCGTCGGCGTATGTACGTACGTACGTACGTACGTTAGTATGTTAGTACATTAGTACGTTAGTACGTACGTCCACAATTTCCTTTGGCACACCTCACAGGTCACATTTATGATCAGATTACTTTGAAACTTGGTATGCTTGTTTGGGGTGACCTCTAGATGGGAGCTATCGATTTTCTTCAATTTCCATCAAAAAATGTTGCCGCAGCCAACATTCTTAGAACTTAGTTCAGTCAGACCACAATATTTCACTTTGGCTCACCCTACAGGGCACATTTATGATTAGATTGCTTTGAAACCTGGTATGCTTATTTACGGTGACCTCTAGATGGGAGCTATCGATTTTCTTCCATTTCCGTCAAAAAATGTTGCCACGGCGAACCTTTCTTAGAATTTAGTCTAGTCAGACCACAATATTTCCCTTTTGTACACCCCACAGGGCACATTTATGATTGGATTGCTTTGAAACCTGGCATGCTTGTTTGGGGAGGCCTCTAGATGGGAGCTATCGATTTTTTTCGGTTTCTGTCAAAAAATGTTGCCACTGGCAAAAAAAATGACATTGGTACCAATGATCTTCAATTTTGCCATTTCATTTATAACTTCCCAAGTTCAAGTTTGTCAAGTTGAGCTACAGTGTCATTGACACTTTCATTTTCATTTTTTGTCTCAAAAACATAGGTTATAACCCCTCATTGGAATTCACACACCACTTATTTATCGTTATTTACAGTTGTGGAGCTTTATTTTTGGGGTTTCAAACTGTGACACCTGGTGCCAGCGATGCCAATTTTATGTTTTTAGCTCACCTGACTGAAAGTCAGAGGCAGCTCAAGTGATCATTTTCTGTCCATCATCCGTCTATCCGGTATGAACTTTACATTATCGACTTCTCCACATAAACCACTGGGCCAAATTGAAGTAAGTTTGATATACACATTCCTTATCATATGTCAATTCAAGTTTGTTCAAATCAAGTTGCCACTCCCACAGGGGGCACCAAAAGGGGGCATAGTTCTGCTAGCTCCCCACAAGATTTTTTTTAAAAATTAAAAAATCTTCTCCAAAACACCCAATTAAAATCTTTTGATACTTGGTATACAACATTCGTAGAGGGGTCAGATTCAGGTTTATTCAATACAGGTCCGTGGGTTAACCTCCTGCACACTGATGTCGAAATATCTAAAGCTCAGGGTGCAAATATTTCCCATAATGCAACTAGAAATTTAACCCATTCAATCTTGTTTGACAGAGCTCAATGAGCTCTGTCAAACAAGATTGAATTGGCTAAATTGCCAGTTGCATTATGGGAAAAATGGCTACTTCAAATCTGGATATTTTGACATCAGTGTGCAGGGGGTTAATATACTGAGTCAAAAAAGAAAGTTTAAAAGAAACAAATGTGAAAAAATAGCATAAAGGATGAAATATAATAGTTCTAATGTTGCATGTTTGTGGACAAGAAGTCATGCAAAGAGTTGAATGACATGTTGTTGTTGTCCACCCAACCGTATACAATTTTGTTACGAATTTCAAAATAGCACATGCTACCTGAGAATGTCAAATTGAATGGGTGACCGACGATTTCTTTGTGTTATGTTGTGCTAGAGAGCCTGAGTTATTGAGAAAACACCCTAGTTTTTGTCTTTCAACATTTTAAAAAATGCCAAGGTTAACCGAAAATCAGAGGTTGCATTCCATTGGTATGCATGAGGCTAGGATACCTCCAGATGAGCTCGCTGCTGAGTTTGGAATCACTGTGGCCACTATTTACCGTCTCATTGGAAGGTATAGAACCACTGGATCTACTGCTGACCGACCGCGTTCAGCTCATCCAAGAGTTATGAACCCTGCACAAGGCCGACACATCAGGACATCTCACTTGCGGGATCGCTTCCTTCTGGGCACGAGGACAGCAGCAATTACTCCTGGTAGAACTAACAATAGAATCAGTGCACAAACTGTCCGCAACAGACTCGCTGAACACGGCATCTGAAGTAGGCATCCATACCACAGACCAATCCTTAGCCAACATCAGCGTGTTCGCTGGACTCAGCAGCTTTGGACTACAGTTCTTTTTAGTAATGAATCACGATTTTGTCTACGGCGTGCTGATGGTAGGGCAAGAGTGTATCACCGATGAGGAGAATGGTTTTCTGATGCTTGCGTGAGGGAATGCGACCATTTCGGCGGGGGTAGTGTAATGGTTTGGGCAGGAATTTCCTTGCACCATCGAACACAGTTGATCTTCATCGATGGTAATCTGAATGGACAGCAATACAGACACGAAATTCTGAACGCTGTTGTTGTCCTGTTGTTCTATGTTAACACTAAAAATTGTTTTTAAAATCTTCAGATCCACCAGTCAGAAGCTTTTGATGATTGGTATGTTGCATCCTGATTCAAGTTTGTTCAAATCAAGTCTCTGGGGTCATATTTGGGCTCCCTATGGGAACTTGGAACTTTATCTTGCAATATGAGGAATACTCTTTAACAATTTTCTTCTTCAGATCTAGCAGTCAACATGTTCTGATGTGCAGTATCTTAGCAGGTTCAAATTCAGGGGTGTGTACATTTGTTTTTGCAGGAATGGAAAACGGGTTGTGTAAAAATATTTTGCTTAACCCATTTTGCTTTGCAGAACCCGTTTTCAGTTCCAGAGTTAACTGCTTGAGTGCCAGAAGTCGCTATCAGGGCTCTACCAAAAGTGGCTTTACACTATATTCATTACATCATTTGCTCAGCAGCTGAAACACTAAAAATGGTTTAAATTGTTTTATTACAATTTATTGGAGAGTGTCAAGAGGCATTCTTCAATAAACTGTAACAAAGCTGTTTATGAACAAGATCTTACTACTCTGGGGCTCGTTTTGCAGGTAGCATGGTACATTGAAAAAAATACTCATATTACAAATCACAATTGGAAAATAATTTAGCAATCTGGCAGTTACTAAATAAAGAGAAAATTGGAAAACTAAACTCAGATGTAACTAAACTCAGATGTAACTAAACTCAGATGTAACTAAACTCAGATGTAACTAAACTCAGATATAACTAAACTCAGATGAAACTAAACTCAGATATAACTAAACTCAGATGAAACTAAACTCAGATATAACTAAACTCAGATATAATTAAACTCAGATATAACTAAACTCAGATATAACTAAACTCATATAACTAAACTCAGATGAAACTAAACTCAGATAAAACTAAACTCAGATATAACTAAACTCAGATATAACTAAACTCAGATATAACTAAACTCAGATGAAACTAAACTCAGATAAAACTAAACTCAGATATAACTAAACTCAGATATAATTAAACTCAGATGAAACTAAACTCAGATATAACTAAACTCAGATATAACTAAACTCAGATGTAACTAAACTCAGATGTAACTAAACTCAGATGTAACTAAACTCAGATATAACTAAACTCAGATGAAACTAAACTCAGATATAACTAAACTCAGATGAAACTAAACTCAGATATAACTAAACTCAGATATAATTAAACTCAGATATAACTAAACTCAGATATAACTAAGATATAACTAAACTCAGATATAATTAAACTCAGATATAACTAAACTCAGATATAACTAAACTCATATAACTAAACTCAGATATAATTAAACTCATATAACTAAACTCAGATATAACTAAACTCAGATATAACTAAACTCATATAACTAAACTCAGATATAACTAAACTCAGATATAACTAAACTCAGATATAATTAAACTCAGATAACTAAACTCAGATATAACTAAACTCATATAAGTAAACTCAGATATAACTAAACTCATATGACTAAACTCAAATATACCAAATCTCAGATATAACCAAACTCAGATAAAACTAAACTCAGATATAACTAAACTCAGATAAAACTAAACTCAGATATAACTAAACTCAGATATAATTAAACTCAGATATAACTAAACTCAGATATAACTAAACTCATATAACTAAACTCAGATATAACTAAACTCATATAACTAAACTCAGATATAACTAAACTCATATGACTAAACTCAGATATACCTAAACTCAGATATAACCAAACTCAGATATAATTAAACTCAGATATAACTAAACTCAGATATAACTAAACTCATATAACTAAACTCAGATATAACTAAACTCAGATATAACTAAACTCAGATATAATTAAACTCAGATAACTAAACTCAGATATAACTAAACTCATATAAGTAAACTCAGATATAACTAAACTCATATGACTAAACTCAAATATACCAAATCTCAGATATAACCAAACTCAGATAAAACTAAACTCAGATATAACTAAACTCAGATAAAACTAAACTCAGATATAATTAAACTCAGATATAACTAAACTCAGATATAACTAAACTCATATAACTAAACTCAGATATAACTAAACTCATATAACTAAACTCAGATATAACTAAACTCATATGACTAAACTCAGATATACCTAAACTCAGATATAACCAAACTCAGATAAAATAAACTCAGATATAACTAAACTCAGATAAAACTAAACTCAGATATAACTAAACTCAGATAAAACTAAACTCATAAAACTAAACTCAGATATAACTAAACTCATATATAACTAAACACAGATATAACTAAACTCGTAAAGCTAAACTCAGATATAACTAAACTCAGATATACCTTTTTCTAAGTTTATTCAATCATTGTCTAATTATTTTGTCACAAACTGATTTTTTATGCCCCCCCGACTTAAGTCGGGCGGCATATTGTGATTGTAGTGTGCATGTGTCCATGTGTGTGTGTGTGTGTCCGAGCCAATAACTCGAAAATGGTTAGGGCCACAGACATCAAACTTCACACAATTATAAAGGACCATGGGAGGATGTGTCACACACCATAGCCGGGTTCGTACCTTCAAGGTCAAGGTCACATTTCAAGGTCACACTAAAAATCGGTCAGTATTCGTGTCTCAGCCATAACTCAGAAACGAAGCATAGTACAATTGTTAACAGACAGTCAGAAGGCGTGTCACATATAATAGTTTTTGCCGCATCTGCAAGGTGAAGGTCACAGTTGACCTTCATATGTTCAGGGTCACAAATCATGTCTCAAGCGTAACTCCAAAACTATTAGGGCTACAATCATCTAACCTCGCTCAATTATAAAGGACAATGGGTGGATGTGTCACACACCACAGCCAGGTCTGTAAGGTCAAGGTAAAGGTTACATTTCAAGGTCACACTGAAATTCATCAATATTCGTGTCTCAGCCATAACTCAGAAACGAATCATATTACAATTGTTAAACTTTTTACAAATGTTAAGGACAGTCAGAAGGTGTGTCGCATATAATAGTTTCCGCCGCATCTGCAAGGTGAAGGTCACAAGAGAGGGGGGGGGGGCATGTGTTACCTTAGTAACATTTTTCTTGTTTATTATTATTAAATGAAATATTAAACATTCCTGGATATAATATGTATTTATCAGTAAAATAATTATTTTAATTTTTACTGATAGATGCATCAGTATTATTATATAATACATGTACATCCAGGAATGTTTCATTTTCACTCCAAAGGGGTTACGGTTACCTGAAAATTGAGGACGTTTTGGTTCTTATCTGTTTTATATTGGATCTGAAATGTTTGACTTTCTCCTTAAAATCAGTAAGCAATGTCTGGGAATTGTGGTACGTCTTCTGATGCCAATTCTATAGCATTCCTTCCATCTAACTAACCAGCCGTTAGATGCTTTAAATTACAATTCCGTTGGAAACATTTTCACTAAACATGTACTGGTTTATGCATAAATTATTCATGAGTGATTATATTATGGGTGTGTTTAGGGAATAATTGACAAGTGAGAGTGCACAATGTCAAGTTTGTTGATCTTCAGCAAAGTGAATTCGTGAAAATAAACAACACCATTTTTGCTTCAGAATGAATTTTATTTCAATAAAATAAAACCACTTACCTCATTTTGACATATCAACACATGCAACATTTTATTTCTTCAACATCAGATGGAATAGGAAATCTGCACTGTTTTCCTAGTAACAGGGTATCCGCGGGTCCTTGAAAACCTGGAATGTCCTTGAATTTGAAACGCTATTTTCAAGGCCTTGAAAGTCCTTGAAAACGAGGTGTATCAGTAAAAGGTCCTTGAATGTCCTTGAATTTGATCGCCGATTTATCACAAGCATAATAGCGGTCCGAAAAGGAACGAAAAATTTGTTGACAAGTCCAAACAAGTAGGTGTTATTAATATTAATTAACTCTTAGCACTCGGTCGGGCTCATGTTTATTAGTACAGAGGGGGGGCTTCCCTGGTCGAGTTTCCATATAAAGTAACGCACGTGTTCCAATACTTTGTCCGACAGGGGGACAAAACGTCCCAGTTCGACTTTGTTTGGAAAATGGTGTCATCAATTGAAAATAATTTATCAACTTTCTATGACATTATTGAGGATTCTGATTCGGATGAGGACGGTTTTCCTGGATATTCTTTCATAACAAATATCAATGAAGACTCGTCAGACGAATTCGAGTCGTGTGAAAGCAATTTGGAAGAAAATGTAAATGCCGGCGAATCAGCTGATCAATCAAGCACGTGTGTTCATGTTGACAAAACATTGAATTTGGGGGATTCGTAACACCACCCATGGTTAAAAACATTTGACGAGCCCACGAGCATTCAGTTTTCTGTGGATGGCAACGAGTGTGAGTTGGACATTTTCAGTAAATTTTTTTACAATGATTTTATTAAACTGTGCACTTCGCAAACAAATTTATATGCCAAACAATACTTTGAAAAAAACCCAAACATGAAACCATTCGCACTTGCCCGATCTTGGGTGGATACAGATGCGACTGAATAGCAGATGAAACAGTTGCCACAGTGATGAAAACGTGCGCACATGTTTGCTTGACAAACAATAAGTAGTAAATTTTACCTCGGTTCACAACTTGTGAACCGAGGTACAATTGACTACTTATTGTAAAGGGGGTATTGCCACTGGGATGTTTCGGCCTTAGGACATTTCAGCCTCGAGACGGCCCTTGAATATCCTTGAATTTTCTTCAAAAAGGTCCTTGAAAGTCCTTGAATTTTGTTTTCAATATTCTGGGGGAACCCTGTAGTAATGACAACACATCGCTACTCACCTAATTTTGTTTCAAATTCACCTCCGAACTGCTGGACTTTTAAAGTTGTCGAAATTGGTGGAGTGAGCTTGAATATGGAGAGGGCACCTTGTTTTCGACATGCAGAAGGTTCGGTTAAATTGTGAATATGGGCCAAGATATGGTCTAGTACGGTAGTAAGTACTATTCTAAAGTTGAAGTTCTGCATTTTCATTTCCTGCTCTCGTCTTTGTCACAGACCATAGTGATGATGATGATTTTGTTCCAAATATCTGCACTAACAGAGTTTTGTTCCTGTAGTCTGCTATTTGCACGAATGCCAGTGGAAAAAATGACCATTTGTGTAATTTGCACACCCCTGCCTTATTGGGGTCATATTTGAGCTTCTTGCTTAGTGCAATATGAGGAATATTCTTCAAAAACCTTTTTCAGACCTCCCAGTCAGACTCTTTTGTTGTTTGGTTTGCACTGTCCTCCTCCAAATCATCCAATTCAAGTTTGTTCCAAGCAAGTCCTAGGTTCATATTTGGTCTCCCTGTGGCAACCTAAATTTTAACTGAGTACAATTTGGGGAAATTCCTTCAAATATCTCTCCCCATGGGAACTCCGGGAGGTGAAGCTGTGCTTCCGTACTGTGGTAAACAAGCTCTGTTTTACTGATAAAATAGGTCTCCGGTCACCAATGGGGTGGAAGTTTTCTAAAATGTTCAACCAGACCCCTGACATTTGCAGAATGAGGTCCTCTTAGGGTGAATTTGATTATGCTGTCCCATGCAGTGGGCCAATTTATCCTCAGGGTACCTCTTTCTGTTTAGTTTTGAGACTCTGATTCAGATTGAGGTTCACAGAGGGTAAATTTAGTGATGCTACCCTGCTATGCAGGGTAGCATCACTAAATTCACCCTTTGGGGAGCTCATTTTGCAGATGACAGTCTGCTTATTTTCTGGCTTGTGTTCAACATGGGACACGATTGACTGCACATAACTTTATATCCATGTTGCAGTCATTATTAGCCATTGTGCAGAAATATGTGACCTCAGATACCAATAAATAAATAAATAAATAATTCCAAAAAAATTCAGTTCCACAAATCAGAATCTTTTGACATTTGATATGCAGCAACCATAGGTGGTTCAGATTTGTCAGTTTGTTCAAACCAAAACTCTTGGGTCATATTTGGGCTCCCTGTGGTATCCCAACTTTTAACTTAGTCCAATATAAGGACTATTGCTTAAAAAATCATCTTCTTCACATTCATGATTCTTTTGTTACTTAGTATTGGCACCCTTCGTATTGGGAGATTCAAGTTTGTTCAAATCAAATCCCTGGGCTCATATTTGGGCTCCCTATGGGAGCCTGAATATTAACTTGGCGTAGCATAAGGAATATTCTTTAAAGATTTTCTTCAGACCCAACAGGCAAATTCATTTGATATTTTGTATATAACATAACTATGACTCCTAGATTAAAGTTTGTTCAAAGTGTTACTCTTGTTTTATCAGGTGAGTAATTAAGGTCCATTGGTGGGGAGGAGATAATCTACACAGAAATCCATTTCTCAAAATGTGGTGCTGTACTAGGAAATTCCCAACCATTATGGCCGAACTCTAGGATGATGTCATAGAGATCAAAGGGTTAAAAATTAAAATGCGTCTGATTTTTTGGAACTTTTAATATGGTGTTAAGCAAAAAAAAATTAGGATATAGTTGTTTTTAGCTTACCTAACTGGAAGTCAGTGGGAGCTTTTGCCATCACTTGGTGTCCAGCATCCACTGTCCATTAACTTTTGAAACTTGTCTTCTTCAAAACCACTGGGCTAAATTCAAATTAAAGTGGCTCATCTTTGGATTATTATATACCTCTCTACTTTGTTGAAATGAAGCTTTTTTTGATGCCCAAAAAGCTCAGAAATCTCTAAAAATCTTCTTTCATGAATCACCAGAGAGAATGCTTTGATGTTTGGTATGGAACATCCTTTGGCGTTGAAGATTAAGTTTGTTCAAAGCAAGTTTGCAGGTCAATATTTGGTCTCTCTGTGGAAGCAATTCCATTTTGGGCTCCACCCAAAATTTCTGTTTCAAGAATCGATGGGTTAATTTGAACCAGCAGTATAATTGGGTTATAAGTAATTGATTGATGCATGGAACATTTTTTCGCAGCCCCGTGGAAACCCCAGGAGCTAAAAATAGAAAAATATTCAAATGCTTGTATTTGAAAATGCACAGGCCAGAATATTGTTTTTTGGTATGCAGCTTTCTTAGTACAAGTGAAACCAGTTGGACAAAAAAATGCTATCTGTTTCGTCATGGGGTGTTGATGGCAGTGGGGGAATACCGAGTCATCATTTTGTGTTCCCTCAACTTCAGAACCTTTGGGCCAAATCTAAACTAATTTGGTATAAAGCATCTTGGTGAAGTATACTCTACTGTGTTTTTTGCTACTCCCCTTGGGGCTGGGTTAATGCCCCAAAAGTTGCTACTCCCCTTGGGGCTGGGTTAATGAACCAAAAGCCTAATACGCTTTAAAAATCTTCTCATATGAACCAGTAGTGACTAGATTTCTGGAATGGAACTTTATGATACAGATTTATGTTTGTTCAAAGAAACTCAGTAGGTCAATATTTAGGCTCCCTGTGATGCCCATTTTGGGGTGCCACCCAAAATTTCTATTTCCAGAACCAATGGGATGATTTAAACCAAATTTGTCATGTAGTGTAATTGGGTCATAAGTACTTGATTTATGCCTGAATTTTTTTTTTTCACTCTCAAGGGAACCCCTGGGGCTAAAAATAGAAAAAAATCAAATGCTCATATTTACAAAGCACAGACCAGAATACTGTTTTTAATCTGTGTGAAACACACAGACTATTGTTTTTGTATGGTTTCTTTTTCTTTCTTTTCTTTTCTTCTTATTTTTCTTATTGTCCTGTCTTCTGTCTTCTATGCACTTCCTTGTCTGCACGATAACTCAAAAATGAATTGCCCTATTTGGCTGGTTTTTGGCATACTGATAGACAGTCACAAGTTCTCGGCTACCTATGTTTTTCAGATCGCCAGAGCCCTTGAGTGTGGCCGCTGGAGCCGCTGGTTTTTCACAGCCTATAATAACCTGTAACAGTATAATTATCCTGAAGCAATACTATGTTATATTTATTATACCCCCGCTTCGAAGAAGTGGGGGCTATATAGGAATCGCCCTGTACGTCCGTACGTCCGTCCGTCCGTCCGTACGTCCGTCCGTACGTCTTTCCGGACATGAAATTCTTGTGTGCGCAACTCCTCCTACATTTATCAATCAATTTGGACAAAACTTTTCAGACATCATCACTACTAAGTGAACATGCGCATATTCCAAGATTTTTGATCTGCGACAATTTTAACCAGGTTTTCTCCCTTTGACTTAGATTTACTGTGTCTTTCCATCCGAACAAATTCTTGTGTGCGCAACTCCTCCTACATTAATGAACCGATTTTGATGAAACCTTTCAAACATCATCTCTACTAAGTGAACATGTGCATATTCCAAACTTTTTAATCTGCGACAATTTTAACCAGGTTATCTCTCTTGAACTTTGATTTAATATGGGTTTCTACATGAAATTCTTGTGTGCGCAACTCCTCCTACATTTATCAATCAATTTGGACAAAACTTTTCAGACATCATCACTACTAAGTGAACATGCGCATATTCCAAAATTTTTGAGCTGTGGCAATTTTAACTAGGTTATCTCCCTTTAACTTAGATTTATTATGGGTTTCTACATGAAATTCTTGTGCGTGCAACTCCTCCTACATTTATCAATCAATTTTAACGAAACCTTTCAAACATTATCACAACTAAGTGAACATACGCATATTCCCAAATTTTTGTTCTGCAACAATTTTAACCAGGTTATCTCCCTTTAACTTGGATTTATTATGGGTTTTCAAATGGGATTCTTGTGCGTGCAACTCCTCCTACATTAATGAACTGATTTTGAATACATGTTGCACATTGTAAATGTGTTTTTCCAAATGTAAACCATATATGTGTGGGCTCTTTAAGTATTCAGTGCTGTTCTGTGGAAGGCCACATGCAAATACAAATTTCAACAACAAAAAATGATCTTTATGTATACATTTCCTTATGGCCTTCGCCTACATGATCAGAAGTGCATTCCTCTAAAAACCCAAATCGGGGGTATTAATCACCTTCAGTGATAGTTCTAGTTCACACTGGAGACAATGTAAACAATCAACTTAAGAAGTGGAGTTAGCTATCAAACATTAAATGTTATCTATTATTTTAATCAGGTGTCAGTTTCGTCCTCAAACCAAGTTGAGAGAAACCCTTCCCTTTCCAAAGAAATGTATAAATTATTCAGTTGAATGCTTTTAACAATCTCAAGACTTCAATTTAGGTTCCAAAGATTTTATTTCATGCAATGTGAAAATAATGATAACCCTTTCCATACTCACATTACTGCTCTAAACATCATTCAGATAAGTGGAAGAGCAAAAATGACCATTTCTGATTCCTTGATTGAACCCTTTGAATGCTGTGCACATATATGCTTTTTCTGGTTTCTTGGAAAAATTTATCTGATTCCTGTATGAATATCTTTAAATACTGTTAACGGAAACCTATTTCTGATTTCTTAAAAAATATTTCACCCCCCAAAATAAGCTTCCATAAATTCTCTTTCTATTTTGTTTCTTTCTGATGCTTTAACTCTTTTCACACAGACTTGAATTTACTGGGTGTAGTAAATTCAGTTTCTCTAGTTTGGTATGAAGCTTTCTCAGGACCAGTGATGTCAGATGGATGAAAAAAAAAAATTGCTATCAGTTTTGTCATGAGATGCCCTAGGGGGATGACCATTTTAACCCTTTACCCAACGCAGAGAAAATGAAATTTTATTATTTTAATTACTTTTTTAGAAATTGTTCAAAAAACTTCAACAAAATCAATGAGCTCGTTCCAATGAGGGGGTCACATGATATGGTTTTGTTGAAATATTTAATTTAATTTAATTTTTTCAACTGCACAATTTCCAGATTATGCGGGCGGATGCGGACGATTCCTTAGGTAAAGTGTTAACACTATTTGTAAAGAGAAAATGTTGAATCATCATCTTTCTTGTGCTGCATCAACTAAGTCTTCTGTTTCAGAACTTTGTACCAAATCTAAACTCATTAGATACAAAGCATCTTGGTGGATTATACTCCTTTGAGTTTTTTCCCCCAAAGATGCTAATCCCCCTGGGATGGGGTAGAGAAAGATACAGAAGATAAAAACAAAACAAATTTTGTACAGACACTTGACTTCACAGAATATAGCTTTGTTTTTATCTTAGGAGCTTTCCAAGGACCAGCAGAAATGGATGGCCAAAAAAATTGCTTTTTGTTGTGTCATGACAAATCAAAAAACTGATCCTGCTCTCACTTACTGACACACTCAAATCTTTTGACAACTTAAGCCAGGTGAGCACTTTTGGCTCACTTGAGTCTCTAGGACTGTTAGCAGCTTTGAACATTAGAAGACAGCATACACCTACTCCAAGTTGGGCCCATTCGGTGATGGCTGTGTTTCGTTAGATGACTTCTGGAAATTAGCTTGAGATTTCAAAATAATCTTGTATGTTTTTGTCCCCTCGAAAAATCTTTTCGGGGACTATTAAAATAGCTGTGTCCGTGTGTGCATCCCTCTTTGGTTTCCCGATGATTATTTTAGTTATAGTTTGCCAAATCAAATGACATTTGGTATGTAGTTATATCCACATAAAATACAGGTCAAGTGCGAATTGGGGTGTGGTCCAACAATTTTTGCCAGAGTTACGCCCCTTTTTCAACTTTGTAAATTCATTTTTTTGGTTTCCCAATGATAACTTCAGTTATAGTTGGCCAAATCAAATGAAATTTGTTATGTTGGTGTATCAGCATAAAATACAGTTCAGGTTCGAATTGGGATCCGACAATTTTTTCCAGAGTTATGCTCGTTTTTCAACCTTAAAAATTTATTCCATATCCTCTATGTATGAACATAAAATACAGGTCAAGTTCAAATTGGGGTTTGGTCTGACATTGTTTGCCAGAGTTATGTCCCTTTTTTGACTTAAAAAAATTCAATTTTTTTTCAAATACCTCGAATTGCAGACTTTTTTGGAGGACGTGTGGCCGGGCGGCCTTTTATTGGTTATTGTATGAACTGTCATATGTATTGTCTTTTCAGGATGGACACAACATTGGTAGATTTTAATGGAATGCATTGGGAGAGGGGGGATATATCGTTTGTGTTTGATGGTACGAAGTTGCCGCATTCCTCACTGTCAGTTTTAGACAATCGGAAAAAGGTTTTCCAAAGGATAAGGTATGAGGTAAGAGAAGTAATTTTTAACAATTCACATTTTTCTTTTTCAAAATACTTTCCACACAGAACAGATGATTTTACCAATCAAATTATCAGAATTTGATTTCTTTTTCTCAATAAAGATATATATAATCACCATTTTGTTTTTTTAGCTCACCAACTTTAGTTGTGTGAGCTTATGGAATGGCTCGATTGGTCGGCGTCAGCGTACGTGTTCAATAATGTTAAAGCTTCTGTTTAGGTCACTTATTCGCCCTATTTCCATGTCATGGCTTTTATAATGCTGCTATATGATGATTATTATCATTTTACCATGATTTAACCCCTCATACCCTATATTTTAGACATTTTTCTTGACAATTTTAGTTGCGTTTAGTTTTCTGTTTAGCTCAGAATTTCATGTTTAACTAAGTGTTTAGGTCAGCTGCTGTGCTCCTTCTCTTCCAATGGCACTTATATTCATCATACATGTTCCTCAGTATTATTGTTCCATGATTAACCCCTCATACCCTGCATTTTAATCATTTTTCTTGACATTTTTAGTTGCGTTTAGTTTTCTGTTTAGCTCGGAATTTCATGTTTAACTTAGTGTTTAGGTCAGCTGCTGTGCTCCTTCTCTTCCCATGGCAATTATTTTCATCATACATGTTCCTCAGTATCATTGTTCCATGATTAACCCATCATACCCTGCATTTTGAACATTTTTCTTGAAATTTTTAGTTGCGTTTAGTTTTCTGTTTAGCTCGGAATTTCATGTTTAACTTAGTGTTTAGGTCAGCTGCTGTGCTCCTTCTCTTCCCATGGCAATTATTTTCATCATACATGTTCCTCAGTATCATTGTTCCATGATTAACCCATCATACCGTGCATTTTGAACATTTTTCTTGACGTTTTTAGTTGCGCTTAGTTTTCTGTTTAGCTCAGAATTTCATGTTTAACTTAGTGTTTAGGTCAGCTGCTGTGCTCCTTCTCTTCCCATGGCACTTATATTCATCATACATGTTCCTCAGTATCATTGTTCCATGATTAACCCCTCATACCCTGCATTTTAAACATTTTTCTTGACATTTTTATTTTTGTTTAGTTTTCTGTTTAGCTCAGAATTTCATGCTTAACTTAGTGTTTAGGTCAGTTTCTGTGTTTTACTTTTAAGAGGTTGTGTTTAGGTAAGCTTTGTCGCATGTTATGAGCCTGTTTGATACAGTTCTTGTGTTTGCCAAAGTTACTATCAAAGAGGAATGTTGGTGAGCTATAGGGTGTTGGCGTCCTTCTTGTTTAGTAATCACTCTGTTCGCCTGTCCATCTCTCCCTCTGTCCATCAGCATATTCCTATGTCGTACGATAACTCAAAATTTCTTTTGACCAATTCTCATAATATTTATACACAATATTGAAATTGAAAAAACGGTTCTCTTTTTTTTTTGACAATTTTCTTTTTTTTTCTTTCCATTTGAATCTTCAAAAAGTTTGTAATTTTTAGCTCAACTTTGACGTAAGTCATATTTGAGGTTATGCCATGGCCCGAGGCCCTATTTATGAACCGATCTTTACAAAACTTCTTGAGTACCTTTGTTATATCACCGTGGGGCGAGAACGAGTGTTTTTGGGTGCCGTCCGAAATTCAAGATGGCCAATAGCAGCCATTTTGTACCTTACTTAGTGCAATCAGTTTTTTGTACAGAACTTCTGTATGAAAGTTCTTATTCAAATAAATTTTTGTCTGAATGTTTAGTAACATGGAATACATCACATATAATACAGGTTTTTTGTCGTGTAGAAATTATGCAAATTAGATGAACTTTGATTTTTAGCTGCGACTAGCAGCTCTATAAGAGGCAATGTTGGTCTGTCGGTTTGTCTGTCGGTCGGTCGGTCGGTCGGTCTGTTGGTCTGTCTGTGACCAACGAGTTTGTCTGTGTCCAACGAGTTTCAAAACTCAATAACTTTTGAAATACATGTTGGAATGACTTTATATTTGGCATGTAAGTGTATCTTATTGATGTCTAGCCACTGTTCAATGCATGTGTTGTTTCAAATATTTTTCTTGGAGTTATGGCCCTTGATGAACTTAGAATTTTGTGAGATTGCACCACCCGTCGCAGCTACAGTGTCGATGTCACGATTTTTTCAGTGCTACTTCCACACAGTAAGTACACATGTCAGTACAGCTTGGGCTAGGGGCTGTATTTATGAACTGATCTTCATGAAACTTCTTGGGTACCTTGTTATCACCTTGGGATGAGAACGAGTATTTCTGGGTGCGATCCAAAATTCAAGATGGCTGCCAGCGGCCACTTTGTACCGAAATTAGGTCCAATCAGTTTTTTGTACACAACTTCTATACAGCTCAGGCTAGAGGCCGTATTTATGAACCGATCTTTACGAAACTTCTTGGGTACCTTTGTTATCAGCAGGGGACGAGAACGAGTGTTTTTGGGTGTGGTCTGAAATTCAAGATGGCCACCAGCAGCCATTTTGTACCAAAATTGGTGCAATCAGTTTTTTGTACAGAACTTCTGTATGAAAGTTCTGATTTGAATAGATTTTTGTATGAATGTTTAGTAACATGGAATACGTCACATATAACACAGGTTTTTTTTTATCGTGCAGACATTATGCACATTAGATTGACTTTGATTTATTCATTGCTACTTATACATAATAAGTACACATGTCAATACGGCTCAGACTAGGGGTTGTATATATGAACTGATCTTCACAAAACTTCTTGGGTACCTTTTTTATCACCTTGGGATGAAAACGAGTGTTTCTGGGTGCGGTCCAAAATTCAAAATGCTGCCAGTGGCCATTTTGTACTGAAATTAGGTCCAATCAGTTTTTGTACACAACTTCTATATAGCTTAGGCTAGTGGCTGTATTTATGAACCGATCTTTACGAAACTTCTTGGGTACCTTTGTTATCACCTTGTGACGAGAACGAGTGTTTTTTCGTGTGGTCCGAAATTCAAGATGGATGCCAGTAACCATTTTGTACCAAAATTAGGTACAATCAGTTTTTTGTACAAAACTTCTATATGAAGGTTCTGATTTGAATAAATTTTTGAGTGAATGTATAGTAACATTGAATACATCACATATAATACAGGGTTTTTTCTCGTGCATAAATTATGCAAATTAGATGAACTTTGATTTATTCAGTGCTACTTATACTCAGTAAGTACACAAGTCAATATGCCTATGTGTGTCATTGTTGTGTCTTGGGTACCTTTGTTATTATCTTGGGACGAGAACAAGTGTTTTTTTTGAAATTCAAGATGGCTGCCGGTGGCCATTTTGTACCAAAATTCTTTACAATCAGTTTTTGGTACAGAACTTCTATATGAAGGTTCTGATTTAAATAAATTTTTGAATGAATGTTTAGTAACATGGAATACATCACATATAATACATTTTTTTTTCTCGTGCAGAAATTATGCAAATTAGATGATCTTTGATTTATTCAGTGCTACTTATACACAGTAAATGCACATGTAGGTACGTCTCGGGCTAGAGGCTGTATTTATGAACCGATCTTCACGAAACTTCTTGGATACCTTTGTTATCACCTTGGGACAGGAACAAGTGTTTTTGGGTGCCTTTGTTATCACTGTGCTATGAGAACAAATATTTTTGGGTTCAGTCAGACCCATTCTGTGACTCAAAGATTTCTTTTCTAGTTTAGCATCTAACTGTCGCCCACCTTTACAATACTTTACCTATACATTTGTTACAGGTTACGGTCAGCATTTATGTACAGACAGTTACAATACTTTATATGTACCTTTGTTATCGGGTCATTACCTAGATGTTTGTCATTGCTTGTCACATACTATACATGTACATGTGTTTGTCTTGACAAGTTGAGCTACAGTGTCATTGACACTTTCATATTATTCATCAATTTCATTATGGGTTGATTCATTTTATTATCTCCCCTGAGGAGAGCCTTAATGATCACTTTCCATCCATTGCCCTGTGTCCATCATCCATCCCTCGTCCCTGAACTTTATCGACTTCTCCTCATAAACTACTAGGCCAAATTGAACCAATTTTGATGTGCATGTTCCTTATCATATCAAATCAAGTTTGTTCAAGTAAATTGCCAGTTAATCCTTTACCCAACGCAGACGATATCAAAATTTATTATTTTAAATATCATTTTGTTAAATTTCTCAAACAATTTCAACAAAACCATATCAGGTGACCCCTCGTTGGAACGAGCTCGATGAGCTCGTTCCAACGAGGGGTCACATGATATGGTTTTGTTGAAAAATTATTTTTTTTCAACTGCTGAATTTGCATATTATGTGAGCAGATGCGGGCGATTTGTTGGGTAAAGGGTTAAACAATTTTGCACCTGAAAAAGTTCAAATGTGATATATCTACTTCAGTGTGGAATTTGTCAAAAAATAAATAAATAAAATATTGGCAATGTTGCGGGAACACATGCACAGTTTCATCTAACTGATTGATAAAAATTAGGTTGGAAACAATTTGCATAAAATAAATTCCAACCCCCTCCCCCCACCCCCCACCCCCCAACCTCCATAAACATACCCTAAATTCAAGTCAGAAAAATGAGGGGGTGGGGGTGGGGGGAACACCCAACTTCAACTTTGAAAATATTTTTTTTTGATTTCCTGCCCTCGGTCCAAGTACAGTGCCTTCAGTTCTGAGATCCCCCCCCCACCCTCTTTACTGACATGGTCCCCCAGCATTTCAGACTATGGCTCCACCACTGGAAAGTAAGATTAGGTGCTCTATCAAGATGCAAAAATTTACAAAAAAAAATACATTTTTGCAAAAATCAATATTTTGTTTGTTATTTTTTGAGGAGTCCCTAAGCTTTTACGATGGTTTTGGGGGATAATATGCAATTGTTGTGCTTATTTCGATAATTAGACATCCCCTTAAGAAACACCAAAATCCGCCCTGTTTGTTATGATTCCCACTTCAAATTCGAGTGAAATAAAAGAAACACAACACAAATCATATTTCTTGTGATTTTGTTAACTTTTATTGAATTAAGTCATGGAATACAAATCACTTTTGTTGGTTACTAATCTTTATCTAATTATTTTTTTCACTGTTTTCAGTTATTCTTTCACACATCAGAATTATAGTGATGAGCCGATAAGAAGAAAGGCCCATCATCCGAATGCCGATGTTTTGAAGACACAATCGGCCGATTGTCGATGCCGATGTCAGATTGTCAGTGTTAATTTTAATAATTTTCTGTTAAAGTGTTACTGTGTTTGCACATTGGAACTACATGATAATTCAATCCTGGCAGTTTTCAAATTTCGAATGGGCCACCGTTAAGTGCAACCACATAACTGACTAAAATGAGACATTTCACTGTTAGAAGAAATCATAGTTTTGTCATTTGGGTTACCCCTCTGGCGAAGATAACATGAACCACATGTGTTTCGGTATTTCTACCTTCTCATTGGTTAAACACGAATCACCGACATTGAACATTTCGCTGACCACTCTAGGGATAAAAACATTGTCATGTGCTTAAACAGCAGTGCTTTTGTGTTACAAGGTTGTCGATTGGCTTAATGAATATCGGAAACAAGGTTTGTGTAACTTTGTGTCCAATTATGGAAAATAAACGCATGTTTTCAAGTGGTAAAAGTTTGTGAAGACAACGAAATGTTGTAATTCAAAAACCCACGCGACTCGATTTGGATTACAGCCCTGCTAAAACTGCATGTATAAGTCTGTAAGCTAAAAAAATCGAGGTGTAGCAGTATGAAATTTGTTAACAAACTTTTTCATTTTGACAATCGGCGTTTGCCGATGTTTACCCCACCTTCTGAACCGAAGGCCATATATCGGCCGATTGCCGATTGGATACCGATTATTCGTCTCATCACCACCTAATTATCTGCAATCCGGGCAGATGTAAGGCAATTTGTTTGAAATACTTTTTCTTATCTTCCAAGTTCCACTCAGCTTATTTATAGTAGTTAGTACAGTTAACTGAAACCTCGAGCCTCAAGTTTGCAAAACAAAACATGGGGTCTCAAAAATCCTGAGAATTTGTTCCCCGATCGTGAGGTTGGGATATGGCATAAAAAATCAGGAGACTCCCGGCAAAATCGTGAAACTTAACATGTCTGCTTTTATCACGGTTTCTTTTCTTTTTGGATTGTATTACACACCCGTTTAGTCTGAACTTGGCTCACAAGAACTTTTATCGCCACATTTCATTTCTTTCGTCGTCTATGTGTATTTTTTCTTGTTGTGTCTGTACCCTAAAGAACGTCTTCATCAGACCAAAAGCTAGGTGAAAATTATTTTTTCCTGTGCTGTTTGAGCTTTATTTAGACAAATTTCTTTCACTTTAACCCTTTACCTAACATGAAAAGCAGACGACACTTGCAAAAATAATTCGCGAATAACTAATTTTTTTCATTTTTTGTCTCAAAAACATAGGTTATGACCCCTCGTTGGAACGAGCTCGACGAGCTCGTTCCAACGAGGGGTCATAACCTATGTTTTTGAGACAAAAAATGAAAAAAATAATGAAAATTAATAGGCGATTTTTGAGAATAGCGCTGGCCGGTTTTGGCCGTTACGTTGGGTAAAGGGTTAAGCTCTAGCCTCTCCCAGCTACAGAACTCTTGAAACAGATTTGTTTTATCTAACCTTTTTTTTTTACATATATATGTTTATATATAGACATGTATATGTGTATATGTATGGAGGTATATAAATTATGTATGTGTGCTCGTGTATTTTATTTATGAATTATAACACTATAACATCATTATTGTCATTATATACCACATTTTATTTTGCTCTTGTAGTCGTTTTATATGCCCGTTTTGAAAAAATGGGTCGTAGTATGGTATACTGCTGTCCGTCCGTCTGTCCATCCACGCGTCGTACAATAACTCGAAAATGCTTTGAGCAATTTTTGTGATTTTTTGGTGGCAAGTATATGTTGATAGGAGGAATCTCCCTTTCTATTTGTGTCGCCGTCCGATATGTCATTCCAGAATTATGGGACTTTATTCGTCAAAATATAAGCAATTTTCCACATGTCGAACAATAAATTGAAAATGCTTATAGCAATTTTCATGATTTTTTGGTTGCAAGTATATGTTGATGGAAGGAATCTCCCTTTTGATTTGTGTCACTGCCCGATTTGTCATTCCAGAGTTATGGGATTTTATTCGTCTAGTGTACAAGAATATAAAAAAAAACCTGACAAGTACACATGTATACTCATATTGTGTGCTTCCCTCTTGTAATTAATAACAGGCGTATCATGTGCTCATAGCGCAGCTGTTTATTTGTGCATGTTATACACAGAAATATTGTTGTTAGATAGGGAAGTCATTAAACTGTCTTGTTTATATAATTTCTATCTTTTAAGGAAACAGATGGTGAACTAGAAGATGAAGTAGATATATTAATGAGTACAGATATTATGGCAGCTCAGATGTCAACTAAAAATATAACATTTACACGGACACAAAGTGGCTGGTTGTTCAAAGAAGATAAAACAGTATGTTACTTATATAAGTCATTGATCACATCACTCAGGTATCATTCAAAATAAAAAAAACTTGACCAAATAATCTACCCTTCAATTAATATATTTTTAGCTCACCTGACTGAAAGTTGGGGAGATTAAGTGATCACTTTCTGTTCGTCATTCATCTGTCAGGCATGAACTTTACATTATCAACTTCTCCTCATAAACCACTGGTCCGAATTGAGCTAAATTTGATATGCATGTTCCTTATGAAATGTGAATTCAACTTGTTAAAATAAAGCTGCCATGCCCACAGTGAACACCAAAAGGGGCATAATTCTGGTTGCACCACACAAAATTTATTTTAAAAAATTCAAAAATTTTCCTCTCCAGAATAAGCATCAGAATATTTTGATACTTGGTAAGCAACATGCACACATATTAACATTGTATAATGTGAGGAATATTGAACATTGTATAATGTGAGGAATATTGAACATTGTGTAATGTGAGGAATATTGAACATTGTATAATGTGAGGAATATTCTTTAAAAATCTTCTTCAGGTTCATCACTCAGAATCTTTCGATATTGGATATGCAGCAGCCCAAGTGGGGTCAGATTCAAATTTGTTCAAATCCAGCCCCTGGGGTTATATTGGGCTCCCTATTAGAACCCAGAACATTAACTGCATGCAATATGAGGAATATTCTTCAAAAATCTTCTTCAGATCAAACAGTGAGAATCTTTTGATATTCGATGTACAGTGTCCTTATGAGGTTCAGATTCAATTTTAATCAAGTCAAGTTCCTCAGTTCATACTGAGTTCTTCAAATTTTAACTTAGTGCAATATGAGGAATATTGTTTAAAAACCTTCTTCAGATCTGCCAGTTAGAATCATTTGCTACTTGGTTTGTGGTATCCTTAGTGGGGGCAGATTCAAGTTTGTTCATATCAAGTCCCTGGGTTCAAATGTGGTCTCCTTATGACAACCTATACTTTATCCTAGTGGAATATGGGGAAATTCCTTTAAAAATCTTCTTCTTCAGATCTGCCAGTCCAAATCTTTTGATATTTGATATGCAACAACCTCAGGAGGCTCTGATTTCAGTTTGTTTAAATGAAGTCCCTGCGAGTCATATTTGGGCTCCCTGTGTGTCAAATTTGGGCTCCCGTGAATCATATTTGTGCTCCCTGTGGGTCATATTTAGTCTCCCTGTGGGTCATATTTGGGCTCCCTGTGGGTCATATTTAATATGGGATCCCTGTGGGTCATATTTGGGCTCCCTGTGAGTCATGTTCAGTCTCACTGTGGGTAATATTTGGGCTTCATGTGGGATCCCAAATTGAAACTTATAGATATCAGGACTATTGTTTAAAAAATCATCTTCTTCACATTCACGAGTCAGATTCTTTTGTTACATGGTATTGACATCCTTTGTGTGGTGAGAGTCAAGTTTGTTGAAATAAAATCCCTTATATTTGGGCTCCCTATGGGAGCCTGGATTTTAATTTAGTGCTCCATAAGGAATATTCTTTAAAGATCTTCTTCAGATCCATCAGGCAGAATGTTTTTGATATTGGGTATATAGCATTACTATAATTCCTAGATTAATGTTTGTTCAGTGTCATGCTTGTAGAGGGGTTTGAAATTTAACACAGAACCCAATGTTGAACTTACTATTTGTTTAAATGAATGTATAACAGAGCCTGGTAAACTTTAGCTAGTTGTCAGTGTCAGTACATAATAGTAACATTTGTTCAAATGGGGTACCACTTGAGGCATGGGTGGGGAAGGCGAGGATGGTAGGTGGATGGTGAAGAGGGTCTGTTGGTCAAAATGTTTGTTTTTTTCTTTGAGAACAAGAGTATTTTTTGTTGATTTTATGCAAAAAAAGCCCCTTTCACTCTGTTTGGTGGGGGGAGGGGTCTTTGAGGAACTGGGTTGTATCCACTGCCTGATTTTTTTCTTTTTGCTTCAAAATGAGTTTTGAAGGTTGTTGAGGGATTTTACACCCCCTCTCACCCCCCCCCCCCCCCCAAAAAAAAAAATAAAAATAAAAATCAATTTTCCAACAGACCCTTCTCCCCCAACCACCCCACCCCCATCCCACTCCCCTAGCTAAATTAAATTATCTGTATTAACATTTAGATGCTGAAATTTGACATTAAATCCTTCTTTAACCCTTTACCCAACGAAGCGGCTGCATCTGGCCGCGTAATATGCAGATTCAACAGTTGAAAAAAATAAGATTTTTCAAAAAACTTCAACAAAACCATATCATGTGACCCCTCGTTGGAACGAGCTCTTTGTGCACGTTCCAACAAGGGGCACATGATATGGTTTTGTTGAAATTTTTTGAAAAATTTAAAAAAATGATATTTAAAATAATAAATTTCGATATCGTCTGCGTTGTGTAAAGGGTTAAACAGTTTTATAAGGTGAGCGATTAAATCCCCTTTGAGACACTTGTTAGTTTATGATTTGTTGCCATTTTTTAACTTTTTACAGGACGTTAAATTTTGGGGTTATTTTGCTAATTTCTCATTGAAAATGCTGATTTTCAGTGATGCACAGTTCCTTATAAATAATAGATGTAACTATGGAATTTTGCAGATATTTACTGTCATGATGGCTCTATTAAGTTACTTTGTTACAATTAAAATTTAGACCCTTATCTAAAAAAATAATGTCAATTTGGCTGATGCTTTTTTCATTCAGTAATTGCCAGCTTGTTGAATGCTCACCAAAGAAATTTGGGAAATGGAAATATATCTTCCACTAAAAACTATATCTAAAAGTGACATCAGTTTACAGGCAACAAATAATTTATTATACCCCCCGCAAACAAAGTTTGGGAGGGTATATAGGAATCACCCTGTCCGTCCGTCTGTCTGTCTGTCCATCCTTGTAAGCGCAACTCCTCCTAAACCGTTTGAAGAATTTTCATGAAACTTTACACAATGGAAGAACCCCATATGAAGATGTGCATGAAGCAATATAATTATGTTCTGACATTTCCAAGGGGAGATAATCTAACTTATACCGTCTGTCCATCCTTGTAAGCACAACTCCTCCTAAACCGTTTGAAGAATTTTCATGAAACTTTACACAATGGAAGAACTCCATATGAAGATGTGCATGAAGCAATATAATTCCGTTTTAACATTTCCAAGGGAGATAATCTAACTTATACATTTCAGGCACGGGGGGTATCACCTTGTGAGTTTGCTCACAGTACCTCTAGTCTTTGTCTGCCTTTGGGGTGATGGTCGGACATCAACTAGAAAAATTAAAGTTTGGTTTACATGAGAATTTAGTATGTTGTGAGCTTGAAAAATAAAAAGATATCTGTATTTTTATACTGTACCAATGACCCAGACATAGCTGGTGGTAACTCTTAAAATATAGGGCCAAACACAAATTTTGCCCCCCAATCCCCAAAATTTGCATCTAAAACCAAAGAAAACATGTCCTGAATGGCCCTCCACACTTCACCTCTACTGCGCATGCGCAGTGTCAAGGACGTTCCGAAATTGGCGCCATTAATCATTCTAAGTTTGGCCCTTCATCAGTTAACATCTGACTGATCTTTGTGCTTGTAAATCTCAGTTTAAATGATGCCAGACACATAAATATTAGTGAAATGGTGATTCTAAGGAGGATAGAGAAGGAGGAGAGGAAAAATGTGTGACAGAATATTTTCAGGGCTGTAACTTAAAATTTTTTAATGAAATTATGTTAAGTTACCTATTTTCGAGGCAGCAGCCGTTTTGTTGTCATTCTGATTATTTAGTTACTCTGATTTTTCAGTGTTTTCCTCTCTCCCTGTCCTTTAAGTCCCCCCTTGCTATTCTCCCATGCTTTTGGCATAGTTTCTGTAATTATTATTACTAAATTTTCTTGGGAGTTTTAGCTGAATAACAGAATGAATTCTGTTCTTTTCCCCATGTTTACGTCTTCACCTACGGGTGGTTAGGCGTTGTGTTCTGCATCTACCATCTGATGTTCTGCAGTTTCTTCCCTGGAAGTCTCTGTTTTGCATCAGATAGTGTATTTTTGGTAACTGATTCCGGGCCTGGGTGCCTGGAGTCTTATTTTAGTGTTTTTACATTCATTGTTTACATTTACAACAGCCCTCTGTGTGAGGGGGGGATTTCTTGAAAATAATATCTTGATGTTATTTTAATCATAACTAGATACATTATTATTGTTCGTAAGTGTTGAATAAATTGTTTAAAATATTTTTAAAATTTTTGTCCACACTTAGGCTTGGGATCCATTGGGGCTCAACGTTACTTTTCAGAAACTTGGGCTGTCCTGAAAAAATATTTTTTCAAAATATTTTGATTTCAATTATTTTTTCTATATTAATGGATCATATTATTATTATGTATTTTGATTGCCAGGGGTTGGTGCGAGTACCAGGACTTGTTTTCTTTTCACATTGAAAGGATTTTGATCAATTGTAATAAGAGGAAGTCTTCCTCTGACTTTTATAATCATTCTATATGTGGTCAGTGTACTCGCATTAACTCCTGTTCTGTATCGTATGATTTCGATGACAACATGGGAAGCGTATGTCACGATATGTTAGTGGGGAATTGGACACTCCGGTCCTTTCCCCGCAGGGTCACTCTACTTTATCAATTTCTATTTCAGACGATCAAGATTAGGGTGATGTATCTGTGATGTATTCCAACAGTGTGCCTCCGTCGTCACAATTAATGAAGGGCTAGCGGAAAAGTGCTCATGTAAATACGCCAATTGCCTAAGAGGACCCTAGTAGGTTCGACGGCCTTTGACGTCTGCTAGCTCGCCCGGTGTAGCGTCCATTCATCGAATGGTTCGGCAGCCAGGTTCGTCCGTTGCGGTCTAGAAGGAGTTTTGGGGTGATGCGAGCACTATAAATCAACCAAATGCACACCCAGTGACGGCAGATTAGAGGGAGAACGGAGGAAGCCTTTTAGTCCGGTTCATAGCTCGTTCTGGTCCATCCGGACGGCGAGCGAGAGAGGCCCCCCTCTCGTACAACAACATCTGGCCCCAGATGTTGTGGTACAAAATGTTTCGCATTCGGAGCATACGTCCGTCGCTCGGGACGCTCCGACATATAGTCAGTCCGGAGTAGACTGTCAATAAGGCTTCCTCATTCTCATGGTAGCGCACACGACCGCTCTTGGCTACGTGACCTCGGATATCCAGTCAGCTTCGCCAGTCAGAGAATCATCGGCGACCAGGTCACACCATCCGGTAGCCAGGGACACGAGGCCTGCAGACTCCGGACGTTCGCATAGGAAAGTGTGCGGGAGTCAACGTACACGGAGCTTCCGGCGGCAATGCATCGTAAGACCGCTACTGCACAGGCCTCGGGAACGGACGTGCTTTCCTAAATAGCACAGTTTATCGCAGCATCCCAGCATCAACTGAATCTGTTGCATATTTTTTTATCCGACGATGCTGGGTCGGGACGCTCCGCGGAAGCGGTTACGGACGGTCCGACGGGATACCGAAAGGGATTTGGAGGATTTCGAGCTTTCCCTTTCGGAACAACATATGCTGTTGTGTATGTCATCTGACTTGATCTTCTACAGCTTCTTTCGTCGGACCAGAATGCTGCGATGCCGGATAAGAAACTGATAGCGTCGGTGGACTTAGAAATTTTTGGTTCGGTTCAGGGACATCGTCCCTCAGTTCCGACATAGTCCAATAATGTCACACAAACTTTCGAATTATTGAACGACGCTATATATATTATTATTATATGCTTGCTATAACCAAGCATTTCTGGTTTCTTGTTCGCAAAGTTACGGAGATGTCTTTCAAAAGTGTGCCTCTGTCGTCATAGTTAATGAAGAGTTAGCGGCAATAAGTGCTCATGGAATATGTCTATCGCCTAAGAGATCCCTTGTAGGATCGACGGAGTGACATTCGCTAGCTCACCCGGTGTAGCGTCCATTCATCGAATGGTTCGGCTGCCGGGTTCGTCCGTTGCGGTCTAGGAAGGAGATTTGGGTGATGCGAGCACTATTATTACTTAAGTACTCACCCAGTGACGGTGGATTGAGGACAGATCGGAGGAAGCCTGTTAGTCCGGTTCCTGGCTTGTCCAGGTCCGTCCGGGCTGTGAGCGAGAGAGGTCCCTCTCTCGTCCAACAACATAGGGGACCGCATGTTGTGGTTCAGATATTTTATATTCGGAGCATATGTCTGTCGGTCGGGACGCTCCGTTATATTGACAGTCCGAGAGACTGTCGATAATGCTTCCTCATCCTCACAGCAGTGCACACGACCGCACATTGGCTACGTGACCTCAAGTATCCGATCAGTTTCGTCATTCAGTGATTCCACGGCGAATAGGTCACGTCATCCGGTAGCCAAGGGACATGAGGCCTATACACTCCGTTCGCTCGCATATTGGTAGTATGCACGGGGTAACGATCACGGAGCTTCCAGCGGCAATGCATTGTAGGACCGCTTCTCCTCAGGCCTCAGTGACGGACGTGCTATCCGAGTTAGCACAGTTGTTTCGCAGCATCCCAGCAATCGACAGTTTCTTACTCGAATCAGGAATTATCTGACGGCGCTGGGTCGGTGCAGTCCGCGGTTGCATCAGGTACGGACGACCGAACGCTTTATAGGGTCCGACAGGATGGCGAAAGGGATTCGAAAGATTTCGAGTTTTCCCTTTCGTAGCATCGGAAGCTGCCATTCATATCTTCTGGCATTATCTTCCAGTGATTGTTATTTCGGACTACATTGCTGCGATGTTGGATAAGAGACTTAAAGCGTCATTGAACACGGAATTTTGGATCGGTTCAGGGACATTGTCCCTGACTTACCGACACAGTCCAATAATGTCATTACAACATGTGTTTTATTTTTCGATGCTATATATGCATATAAGCCTGTTACCAAGCATGATAGTTTAGTTTCTTGTCCGCAATGCTCATTTCTGCCGTTTTATCATTTATACGAATAATTTATTTTGGCAGAGCAGGGCATACCGAGAGTTCATATGCGTCTAGACGGCGTGGTTAAAGACTGGAAATATTCTTTTTCGCCGTCTATGTCTTTTCCAACCACAATGTTGGAAACGACAATGATGTCTAGTAGACTTAACTTAGACGCTCTATCATACGTAATCCACCTTACTGAGGCGTTATCATTACGTCTTCAAGAAAAGATTTACGGGATATTATTCTCAATGTGATTTCTTTTGAGGGCAGTAGTTTGTTCACGTATAACTCCGCCCTTCAGTGGCTGATTGGAGTTGGTCAGACGTGACGCAGCCCTAGCTACATCCACGCACGTGGATAGTAAGGTGAAGAACTCTCTCAGAGTCGCTTCGTTCTCGGAGAAGCCTCTCTTCGACGGCAACTTTTCAGCAATCCATGAATTGCTCGATTTACACGTTCTCTTGTCTATCTAGTGTAGCAAGAGATTCAGACTGGGGCAAACATTCGGTGGTTGACTCAGAGAGTGCCACTGCAGTTGCCGGATCCGAGTTTTATAATTATGACGGTTGCCAGTCAAACAGGTTGGGATATAATATTGATCCCAACGGATTCGAAGTGCCAGGGTCTTTGGGTTCCGCAGTCTCTAAGCAAGCACTTATCTTCCACGGAATAATTTTTTTTCTAGGCTTGCTTTATGTCATTGGATGAACATTATTCAGAAACGCATGTCCAAATCCTGTCTGTTAATACGACAGGAGTGGCGTATCTTCGGAACCAGGGAGGCACTCATTCGTTTCCGTTATTCAATTTAATGGAATGAATCTTTCTGTTTGTTATAGTACACCAAGTTCTGCTTCGGTCCGTCATATTCCGGGTCGTCTGATTGTATTACCGGACTCCCTTTCACTTATGGGTCGCTTGTTGCCGTCAGAATGGACTCTCAACAAACAAGTATTCAATCAGATTTGCTATCTATGGGAGCGCCCAATGATAATTTATTTACGACACAGCTTGCTAATCAATTGCAGACGTATGTGTTGGCTTGTCCGGATCTCTGAGCTAATGTTGTTAACGCTCTATTGATCTAATAGGACGGAATGATAGGATACGCGTATCCTCCGGCGCTGTTGTTTCAGCAGGTATTGCTAAGATAAACAACCACAATACATTTCTGTTGATAGCATCTCTATCTTCACAGAGACCGTGGGTAATTTACTCTGATGTCTACTGTGGGACTTAACGCGAAATCTTCCTCAATGAGAGGATCTTTTTTTCGCTGGGTAAATCGTGTCATCTTTATCACAACCCGCAAGATCGCAACCTTCACGTATTCCGTTGTGTGGTCCGTATTGCATTGTAAGCATTGTACTGGACAAGCTTTGGACGCGATTTCTTACTATAGGAGATCCTCTTCTTCGCTATTCTATGCGGCTAAAGTGGAGGCTCTTCCGTCGTTGGTGTAGGGATCACTATGTTCATATTGTTGATCCCTCCATACTACTCACTGCAACTTTTTAGTATACTTGGTTCACAAGATCTACTGCAGCCTGTTATTATTAAGGTTATAGGTTTATGTTACCTCATACCTATGCACTCTATGATAGTTTACAATTGAGTCTTATGTCTCTTTATCTAAGTCAGTTAGTAACTTTTTGATAAATAGACTTAGAATCTTTAGATTAAATTCCTATATGGAATTTAACTTCGGTTCTTATTTAGCTAAGTAATCATTTGAGCCTCTGGAAACAGTAGTTTTCAAATTCTGACCTTTTAGACAGTAATTATGTTGGCTTCTCTTTTACTGAAGAGTTAGTGAGTTTCATGCACTATCGATGGATGATTTTCACTTTCGTAGTTTCAGAATCACTACTTCCTTTACTATTTAGGTTGGATTTTTGCATAAGAGTTAGGCTCCTAATATCCGGAACCTATTGTTATTAAGGTCCTTCCGTCTTCATACAGGCATAGGCCTTTACTCTGTCCGGTTAGAGTTTATGTATTTATAAACAGATATCTGTTTATTACTACGGGCGTAAGCTTCTTCTGTCTTTGATGCCTAATAGAAGGACATTACGCTCCATTCTATTGCTAATGGATTCAATTAACTATCGGTACTGCTTATAGTATATCATTGACTCAGCAGTTGTGCTTAAGATTTCGGCTCATGAACTAGGAGTTCTTCTACATCTTGGGCTTACATTAATAGTGTCGCTATTATAGATTTTTGAAGGCTGCTCATTGCGCTCAGCCATCCACATTCATGAATTTTTATCTCAGAAATATCGAGTCCATTTCTGGAGGCCTCTATTGTTAGGTCTATTATCTACTGCTCAGAATGTCATTCACTTAACAGTTGCTACTATAGCTAGGTAGGCTGTCTGTTTCGGCAGTGACTCCGTTCTGCTGCCCTCTTCGCTCTGGGCTATTTGACCCAGGGCAAGAAAAAAGGGGGGGGGGGAGGGTGTTCCCTTGGGTCACCTGTTTTACTATGAAAACAAGGGGATACCTCCTCCGGAGTTAGTAATTCTGAGCTGTTATTGGGATGGTTGTTTAGTAAGAAGTTTATGTTTTAAAAATTCATTCAAGTCTTAGTTTTTAAAGTATAGCTTTTGAATATAGCACGTGTCAACGGACATGATTATGCAGTCCTCAGTCACTTTTAAGGAGTATAAGAGGCTCTATTCTCTAGACTTACTTTATTTATTGGCTTACTTTAAAAATTATTAGTATAAGGATTATATTGGATATTAATAGAGTACATGGATGTATGATGCTCAATTTTGGCAGGTGTTGTATCTTTCTAATTTATCATAAGAAAGATACATGTAAGACCTATTACTTCTTTTTCCCTAGAGGGGATGACTCTATTTTATATTATTGAGCGTATTCCATCTTGCTCTATGTCCTTGGCCCTCCAGCCTTTTTACTATTCAGCTATGTGTGGGTCATTGGTACAGTATAAAAATGTTAAAAAATTTATAGTAATTTCTATATTTTTTATACTTACCAATGACCCAGACGGGGATGGCCCTCCCAGGAGTTGGGAACTCTTGCCTCCCCGCTGAGTACATAGCGCTTACCAGGCACTGGTTATTAGAATGATTAATGGCGCCAATTTCGGAACGTCCTTGACACTGTGCATGCGTAGTAGAGGTGAAGTGTGGAGGGCCATTCAGGACATGTTTTCTTTGGTTTTAGATGCAAATTTTGGGGATTGGGGGGCAAAATTTGTGTTTGGCCCTATATTTTAAGAGTTAGCACCAGCTATGTCTGGGTCATTGGTAAGTATAAAAAATATAGAAATTACTATAAATTTTTTAACTTTTTGGATTTTTGTTTCAACCTCATTTTCGACATTTTTACGTTAGTGACAACCCTTACTCAACAACGCAGAAAATACCCCTCTAAAAATTAAACACACATCGCAAGGGATAGATGAAAGGATATCTAGGCAGTGTTGTATGCTCACTGACACAACAAACTGAATGCTACTACATCAAATGTGATGAAAGTTCAAAAAACGTAAATATTAAATTCCACTTTAGGAAGGTTTTGACCCTGTGACCTTTTGACATTCATTGTCCCAAACAGGCCTGAAAACAAGCAATCTGACATTTGCAGAATGAGGTCCCCAAAGCGTGAAGTTGATGATGAAATCCCATACAGTGGGCCAATTTATCCTCTGGATACCTCTTTCTGTTTAGTTTTGTGACCCTGATTCAGATTGAGGTTCACAGAGGGTAAATTTAGTGATCACTAAATTCACCCTCTGGGGCCTCATTTTGCAGATGACAGTCTGCTTATTTTCTGGCTTGGTCCCAAACACAAAGTTGAAAAAATTTGGAAAATCTTAACATCAGATACCAGCAAGATGACTTAAACAATGTTAGGGATTCATCCCCTCCCATTTGCTGGCAGACCTACTTCTCAAACTACAAAAATAGCATTGAATTAATATCATAGATGGCTAGAGAAATAATTCTAGGAAAGCATTTCCAATATTTGTCAATACCTGAAAATTGTTGACAGTATCACAGAAATGCCTACTGTTGGTCGAAAAATGTCAAAATTAAATTTCACTTCACAAAGTCGAAATCTTATGACATTTTAGTACTCATGCTCTCAAGTACAATGTTGAAACAATTTTTAGATCAGACATCAGATACCGGAGAAATCACGTAAACAACACTAGGGGTTCCAATCTCACATTTTTAGCTCACCTGACTGACAGTCCGGATGAGCCATAGTGATCACTCACCGTCTGTCGTCCATTGTCCGTCGTTCGTGGTCATGGTGTTTGCATCTGCCCCTCCTAAAATGCTGAACCAATTTTAGTTATATGAGGTGATTGCTTGTTCTGATATCACATTTTGTTTGTTTTTTTTCTAATCAATCTGATCAGCCTCATAGGGGTTGGGGGAAAATCCACCAAAATCCTTTAAAAATCTACTTCTCATGAACTAGTTGGTACAGTGACTTGATATATGGTATGGAACTTCCTTTTGAGGTGTGGATTCAAGTTTGTTCAAACGAAGTTTGTGGATCAATATTTGCCTTTGTAATGGGAGGGGTAAGATTTTTGGCCCCGCCTGAAGTTTCTATTTTCTGAACCGATCGTCCGATTTGCACCAAGTTGATATATGGTATCATGGAGACAAAAGCACTTGAGTCATGCAAAATAACATTTTTCCTGTGTCCACATGGGAACTGCAGGAGCTGAAAATAGAAATATTTTCAAATGCCCATATTTCCCAAACCACATGGAACAGAGAACTATTATATGGTATGAAGCATTCTAAGGACCAGCAGTAGTGAATGGTAAACAAAATTGCCATCGGTTGTGTTAGGTTGTTCTACAAGGGGGGCATAAAAAATGCAGAGTCAGCATATTTGCAAATATTAAAACAAAACATTTTCTCCACAACCACTGATCAGAATCTTTTGATATTTGGTATACAGCATCTATTGGGGGTGGGGGTAAGTCTGATACAAGTGTGTTAAAATGAAGCCTCTTTGTTCAAATTTGGGCTCAGTTCAAGAGCCCAAATTTTTAACTTATAACAGTATGGGGAATGATCTTTAAAAATCTTCTTCAGATCTACCAGTCAGAATGCTTTCATATTTGGTTTACAACATCTCTAGGGGAGTCACATTCTAATTTGTTAAAATCGAGATCCTGGTTTCATATTTGGGCTTCCTATGTGAGCCCACATTTAACTTAGTGCAATATGAGAGAATTACTTTAAAAGTCTTCTTCTCCAGAACCATCTCTTAAAATGTTTTCATATTTGGTATACAGCATCTGTAGGGGGTTCAGATTCAAGTTTGTTCAAATCAAGTCCCTGAGTTAATATTTGGGCTTTTTATGGGAGCCAGAATTTTAACTTCATGCAGTATGAGGGAATTTGTTAAAAAATCATCTTCTTCTGATTCACCATTCCGAATGCTTTTGTGTTTGGTTTTCAACATCTCTAGGGGGTGAGATTCAAGTTTGTTCGAATTGGGTCCCTGGGTTAATATTGGGGCATAACTCTGATAGCACCCCTATGGTAGGCCGAATTTCAACTTGGTGCAGTATGATGAAATATGATGAAATTTCTTTAAAAATCTTTTCCTTCAGATCCTCCAGTCAGAATGGTTTCACTTTTGTATACAGCATCTTGGTGGTGAAAGAGAAGGGCTCAGACTCAAGTTTGTTCATGTTAAGTTCTTAGCTTGATATTTGTACTTCCCAAGTTTTGCATTACTGGAAATCGGGGCATTATTTCTGTGGTAGCTTCCCAACACAAGAAAAAAATCATCTGGCATGGTCAACAAAAATAATTAAATGACTTCATTCCTCTGTAGAGTTAACCCTTTACCCAACGTAATGGCCAAAACCGGCCAGCGCTATTCACAAAAATCGCCAATTAATTTTCATTATTTTTTTCATTTTTTGTCTCAAAAACATAGGTTATGACCCCTCATTGGAACGAGCTCATCGAGCTCGTTCCAATGAGGGGTCATAACCTATGTTTTTGAGACAAAAAATGAAAAAAATTACTTATTCAAGAATTTTTTTTGCAAGTGTCGTCTGCTTTTCGTGTTAGGTAAAGGGTTAACTAGCTATAGATGCTAATTAAATCCTTCTTTAAACAACTATTGTCAGGCCTGAGGTTAGGTTCAAGTTTGTTCATATCCGATCCTTGGTGATTTTCCATACAGTTTTAACCTCTCAAACTGCACTGACATAACAACCCTTGAAAGTTTGGCAGTGCTTGTGTATAGGGCTGTCACGATTAATCGATTGTTGATCGGTCATGGCAAATTCACTTTGAATTTTTCGTTGTTGAATAATCGGTAAATTTTACCCCATTTTAGACATTTAATAATTAAAAGAAAATTTTATGAAAAAACTATTGTTTCTAGAGTTAAATGGTTAAGAATGTCAACGTTAAACTTCAAGAAGCCATTAGAAGCATTTGTCTTTTAAGTACATTTAAAGCTTTGATGTTCTGAACTATTGAACCGTCAGTGTAATACTCAAGACCGGTCGACAGTTGTGAACTTGCAAAGTTGCTACAGTGTGTCTGTGATGTTCTTCCTTTGAAAGTTAGAACACTCAACTTTGAAATACCGATAAGGTTCTTTCACTTGTATAACTAAAATATCTAAACTCAATCATTTAAATGGAGACATAACTCCTACCCCGTTCCTCGACACAAACACACAGAGTAAAACTTGTTTCCATGTTCCAGGCCTGGTGTTTTCAGGAGAGTGATTTATTCGCTCGCCTATTGCTTGCCTTAAAAAAATTGAGGAGGGCAAAAAATAGCCCTCCTAGCCTAAGAAAATAATGCTTACCACAACTGCCTATTCCCAAAACCCACAGGTTTTCAGATCTCTGCTATGTTAGTGGTCTCTGCCACACTGCCCCTCCCACACCTCTGGGCCTTCCCTAGGCCCGGAGGTGTGGGAGAGGCAATGTAGCCGTCTCACAGAGACCACCTGGTTAGCAGCACTAAATAAAATGTATGTACAAAGCCCACTAGGCAAAATTCATTAATAATACAACTTCATTTTGCCACTTTAAGCTTTTGTAAGCTTGAGGAGAGCTAATCGCTCTCCTAGGCCATGTGAGGAGAGCGACTTTTAGCCCTCCTGCATTTTTAAGAATGCCAGGCCTGATGTTCGACTGTATTTGATCTTTAATGCAAATGGCAACCATATATATATCCACCAATCTTGTAGTGTATCTGCCCCATTAGTCTGATGTCGGAACATGCACCTACAAAATGTAATTGAACGAAGGCCCCGGTATATGAGAAAGAATACTGAAACCGAAAGTACGGTTTTCTGAGAACAGCTTTTTCTAACAAAAATTTTTGCCCTGTCAGAATTTCCCTTGTCTGTTCCAACTAAAGAATCAGTGTCACAAACCCAGTGAAAGATTTGTCTGTCGAACAATTATCACCACAAGAGACAACTACATTGAATTGAGTTACTGCAACACAATACGTAGCCATCTTTGGAGTTTCGAAACTTCTTTGAGTTTGTTTTCTCCTTGACCAAAAATATTTCCCAGTGTATATATTATCTGTGAGGCTTTGGTTGTTGTAGAGGAAACCAACTGTTCAGGCTTTTTACCGGCATTGCATACGGGACGGTGTTTTTCAATATCTTTAAAATACTTTTTTCTTTCCTTCACCCAGAACGTTTGTTACTTGTTAGACTTTTGTGATTGTTTTACGCTATGTTTTACACACCACCAATGACACACTTAACAGGTTAATCACTTGGGTTAATACATAAATTGTGCAATGTGGACTAGTCCAGAAATGATGCAACGAGTCCAGCAGGCAATCACATTTTTTGCAAACAAAACGAGGATCATCTTTGTTGTTTACTTGAGGTCGGTCAACAAACTTTAACTTCATTTTTAATGACATCAAAGAGAGAGGGAGGGGGGTCATCTAGGTATGATTAATTGATTATTATTGATTAACTGTGATGATTAATTGATTCTTAAATTCAAAAATCTTGACAGCTATACTTGTCTACAACCGATAGAATTGGAAGCAGTCAGGAAGACCTATGGTAATAGTCATCTGACATGGACACAAGAGTTATGAATAATTTCATGACTTAATTCCTCTTTAGTGTTGATGAATCATGACTAACTGAATGTGACCCAAAATACTTCTTTGAACCACTTTGACAGGTTGGTGATTAAGGCCTCTTGGGGGCCTCTTGTTTACATTTGCCATTAGAAATAAGGAAAATATAATCACAATACACATCAGACTTGACTGCCAATATGGCGTAAGCTACCCTCTTGGTGATCAGACTTTGCTGCCAATATGGCATAAGCCACCCTCTTGGTGATCAGACTTGGCCACCAATATGGCATATGCCACCCTCTTGGTGATCAAACTTCACTGCCAATATGGCATAAGCCACCCTCTTGGTGATCAGACTGTGCTGCCAATATGGCATAAGCCACCCTCTTGGTGATCAGACTTGTCCACCAATATGGCATATGCCACCCTCTTGGTGATCAGACTTTGCTGCCAATGTGGCATAAGCCACCCTCTTGGTGATCAGACTTTGCTGCCAATATGGCATAAGCCACCCTCTTGGTGATCACACTTGGCCACCAATATGGCATATGCCACCCTGTTGGTGATCAGACTTGGCCGCCAATATGGCATAAGCCACCCTCTTGGTGATCAGACTTTGCTGCCAATATGGCATAAGCCACCTTCTTGGTGATAAGACTTGGCCGCCAATAGGGTTAAGCAACCTTCCTGGTGATCAGACTTGGGCACCAATATGGTTAAGCCACCCTCTTGGTGATCAGACTTGGCTGCCAATATGGCATAAGCCACCCTCTTGGTGATCAGACTTAGCCACCAATATGAGATAAGCCACCCTCTTGGTGATCAAACTTGGCTGCCAATATGACATAAGCCACCCTCTTGGTGATCAAACTTTGACGTTTATATGGCATAAGCCACCCTCTTGGTGATCAGACTTGGCCACCAGTATGGTTAAGCCACCCTCTTGGTGATCAGACTTGGCTGCCAATATGGCATAAGCCACCCTCTTGGTTACCATACTTGGCCCCCAGTGTGGCATAAGCCACCCTCTTGGAGATCAGACTTAGCCACCAATATGGTGTAAGCCACCCTCTTGGTGATCAGACTTTGCTGCCAATATGGCATAAGCCACCCTCTTGGTGATCAGACTTGGCTGCCAATATGGTGTAAGCCACCCTCTTGGTGATAAGACCTGGCCACCAATATGGCATAAGCTACCCTCTTGGTGATCAGACCTGGCCACCAATATGGCATAAGCCACCCTCTTGGTGATCAGACTTGGCTGCCAATATGGCATAAGCCACCCTCTTGGTGTTGTGTTGGCCACCAATATGGCATAAGCCACCCCTCTTGGTGTTGTCTGCCAGTATGGCGTATGTCATATTGTCACTTTGCGATTTGAAGCCATCTAGTTAAATATTAGGCTAGCAAAAAAAAATTCTTGTTTCTCAGGCACCTCCCTCATCATAGAAAATCTGCCTCATCACCTTTTTTCACTTGGAAATCTCTTCTTTGACACTATTTTGCACTTGTACGGCAAATATTTAACCAACTCTCCCTTGTTTGACAGAGCTCTGTGAACTCTGTGAAACAAAATATAGTTGGTTAAATTTTCAACTACGTTATGGGAGATTTTCTCTCCTGAAAACATTGTTTTGCCATATAATAGTGTAAGTAGTTAAATTTCTGATTCCAACTATTTTCAGAACTGTTTTGTGATTAAACACACAAAAAGGCCTACCTCCTTCATCATAAAATTGAGGAAAAATTGCCTGAAAAACAAGAAATTTTTTTTTGTAGGCCTTATTGTCAGGAAGTCTATTTCTTTCCATCCTACTACAGGAACAGTACATGCCTATCCTTATCCATCTCTACTCTTTAGAAAATATAACAATTATGAGCCAACCCAAGAATTTGTCAAGAAGACAAAAATTGTGCTGATCAAGACTAACCAGTGGCTGGAACTGCTTGGCACTTTTTACTTGGTGTCCTCTTCTTCTCCACTGGAGTACACCTATTGTCTAATTCATGCCAGTCATCTTTAATAAATTCTGTTCTTTATTTTATACCATATTAGAATCTGTTGCTTTCAAATTTCTCTTCAACATTTCATTAGAAATATTAAACCAAAAGTTCATCTTGTAACTTAGTTTTTAGCTAACCTACTTCAAAGAAGTAATGAGGTTACTATATGGTGAAGCTGGTGTTGTCAGCATCAGATATACATGTCCTATTTTGTTGGCATTTGTGTTTAGGTCATTTTCTCAAAGTTCAGTGGGGCCAGGGCTTTTATGTTGCATATTTAGGTAAAAGTCTGTCACAACAGTATCCAACTAAAATACTGTGACTTCTTTCCCAGTTTCACCTCATTTTTTCTGTCCAAACTTAGTCAATTTCTGGTTTTGACTGGTAGAGTGCTAAATTATTTTTGGGCATCAAAATTTGTTGACATATCTTTGCCTTGTTACAATTTATGGGAGAGTGCCTACACTCTCCCATAACATGTAACAAGACAAGTCCTTACAAAATAAAAATATCTCTTCAAAGATAATATGAAACACATCCATTGAGTATGAAGCCTTCAAGTTGCGGTACCTTTACTTCAGATTAAAGCCCAAATAAGGGCTTCCAGCACTCTACCAGTTAAGAATTAGCATTTTGTTCAGCTTTTGTACAGATTGTGGGGGCCTTAACTTATTACTGTGCCTTTTTAGCACACTAGACTGAAAGTCAGTGGGAGCTATTGCCATCACTTGGTGTCTGTCATCCATTAACTTTTAAAATGTCTTCTTCAAAACTGCTGGGCTAAATTCAAACAAATATGGTACATATGGAGCATAATCCTTTCTACTTTGTTCAAAAGAAACTGCTGCAATCTGCAGGGTGCAGTTAATGCCCAAAACACCTAAAAGTCTTTAAAAATCTTCTCGTGAACCACCAGAGATAATGCTTTGATATTTGGTACGGAACTTCCTTTGGTGGTGGAGATTGAAGTTTGTCCAAGGCAAGTTTTTAGGTCAGTATTAAATTTATTTTTCAAGAACTGATGGGCTGATTTGAACCCAATATGGCATGTAGTATAATTGGGTCATAAGTACTTGATTTATGCCTGAAAAATTTTTTAACGGCTAAGTGGGAATACCACTAGCTAAAAATAGAAAAAAATTCAAATGCCCATATTTAAAAAACTACACGCCCCAAAATATTTTTTGGTATTATGCTTCATTAGGACCTGGAAATAAGATGGATGAAAAAAATTGGGGTGCCACATGAGGATTCCCAGTTTAACACTGTTGGCAATAGGAAAATGCTGAGTCATCATCTTTTTTGAGCTCCATCAACTCCTCCTTGCTAGAATGGTTTAACAGCTATCTGACTAATCACTCCCAATATGTTGTAGTAAATGGAGAAAAGTCTGACATGAGAATAGTACCGACAGGTGTCCCCCAAGGTTCGGTTTTAGATCCTATACTGTTTAATATTTATATAAATGATATTGTGAATAATATTATATCTACTATAAGGTTATACGCAGATGACACCACCCTATATCTTGCAATTGAAGATGCTAAACTGTTGGCTAAAATACTAAATGACGACTTCAGTAAAATTGCTCTGTGGTCAAAAAAATGGCAGGTCCTGTTCAATCCACAGAAAACTGAAACCCTCAATATGTCATGCAAACGAAATATTACAGAAAGCCAACCTCTTTATCTTCTCAAACAACAAATTAAAGACATGAGCACCCATAAACACTTGGGTCTAACATTCTCTGAAACTGGTTCGTGGGATGTTCATATTCATAATCTAGCCACAAAAATTAGTCCTATGATAAACTGTCTCAGAAGACTGAAATATCGACTTTCTAGATCTGCACTAGAGACGTTTATACATACTTTATCCGACCTCTTTTTGACTACGCGGATGTTATATGGGATAACTGCAGCAAGAGCAAATGCGAAATTCTTTAAAATTTACGTCTTGATGTTTTGCGTACCATCATTGGGGTGCCAAGGGGAACCAGCCACACTCTTAACCCTTTACCCAACGCAGACGATATCAATATTTATTATTTTAAATATCATTTTTTGAAATTTTATAAAAAAATCTCAACAAAACCATATCATGTGACCCGTCGTTGGAACGAGCTCATCGAGCTCGTTCCAACAAGTGGTCACATGATATGGTTTTGTTGAAATGTTTTGAAAAATAATATTTTTTGAACTGCTGAATTTGCATATTACGCGGGTGTTTGCGGCCGATTCGTTGGGAAAAGGGTTAATATATAGGGAATCTGGATTCATGACTCTGAAAAGACGACTGTGAATGACATAAACTTATCACATTGTACAAAATTATGTTCACAGAAGTACCAAATTATATTCGATTACTTGTCCCTCGCATCATATCTGATATAAGCTGGTACCCTTTAAGATCCTCCAGTCTACTTCGCAAAATAAAATGTAATACAAACAGGTTTGCTAAGTCATATCTGCCATCAACTGTGAAGCTTTGGAATAGATTAGACGAAAGTACTAGAAATTCTGAAAGTATAGAAATATTAAAAAAAAAATAGTGCTAAATGATTACAATGTACCAAGCTACTATTATGTTGGAAACAGAAAAGAACAAATACTCCATTGTAAACTTCGAATGGGATGTAGTGATCTAAATGGACACAAACTTGACAGATTCATTAGTGATGACCCTGCTTATCGTTGTGGGTATCGGTACGAGGACTCGGGACACTTCTTACTCGCATGTTCTCTTTATTCAGCCGAATGTCGATCCATTCTAGACAGTTTGGGTACTGATGATGTTAATGTTCAATCTATACTCCACGGGGATCCGCATGATTCACACTCCCATAATGAGCATGTGTTTAAAACGGTGCATGAATATATTAAAAACACTTCAAGATTTGATTTATAACACCAGCCGTTATTTTGTCCTTACGTGTCTCTTCTTCAAGGCCTTCCTCCTTCACATTTTGAGATATGGAAATCATTTCCCAGAATTAAATAGTCAAACATTGGACAAAAAAAATAAATAAAAATTTAAAAGAGTCCTGTATTTTTCTTCACTCTATAATCCTCTCGGCAAAAGGGACCTTCAACACTATTATTGCTTGAGATTCGCACTATGTTATGATACAACAGAGTATTACTGTGGATATTTATTTATTTACTTGAGCTCGTTCCGATGAGGGGTCATAACCTATGTTTTTTGAGACAAAAAATGAAAATTAATTGGCGATTTTTTTTAGAATAGCACTTGCCGGTTTGGGCCGTTATGTTGGGTAAAGGGTTAAGTTAAGCTATATTGTGACATTTGGCATATATGTGAACATTTTGAAGTGTGTGCACTATTAACCAACTAGTTTTTCAAATAGATTTTAGAATCTGGGCTGTAAAGCCTGAATGGTAAGAACTAGTGCTAAAAATTGAATTAAAATTGATGAATGGGTTGCCCTTGTTCAAGTATTTTAGGCCTGCTGGCTAGAGCATTCTTGTTGATCCTGTACACTTGTATACGGGAAAGCAATGTCTCACTCTAACATCAGCTTGTAAATCATAGTGTCATGGTATCATTGATGTACATCATTGTTGTTGATTAGAATTGATCAGTACATACTGGTTATATCTATCCCTGCTTTACTCTGTCCAAGTACATCATTGTTGTTGATTAGAATTGATCAGTACATACTGATTATATCTATCTCTGCTTTACTCTGTTGTAGTACATCATTGTTGTTGATTAGAATTGATCAGTACATACTGATTATATCTATCTCTGCTTTACTCTGTTCTAGTACATCATTGTTGTTGATTAGAATTGATCAGTACATCCTGATTATATCTATCTCTGCTTTACTCTGTTCTAGTACATCGTTGTTGTTGATTAGAATTGATCAGTACATACTGGTTATATCTATCTCTGCTTTACTCTGTTCTAGTACATCATTGTTGTGGATTAGAATTGATCAGTACATACTGGTTATTTCTATCTCTGCTTTACTCTGTCCAAGTACATTATTGTTGTTGATTAGAATTGATCAGTACATACTGATTATATCTATCTCTGCTTTACTCTGTCCAAGTACATCATTGTTGTTGATTAGAATTGATCAGTACATACTGGTTATATCTATCCCTGCTTTACTCTGTCCAAGTACATCATTGTTGTTGATTAGAATTGATCAGTACATACTGGTTATATCTATCCCTGCTTTACTCTGTCCAAGTACATCATTGTTGTTGATTAGAATTGATCAGTACATACTGATTATATCTATCCCTGCTTTACTCTGTCCAAGTACATCATTGTTGTTGATTAGAATTGATCAGTACATACTGGTTATATCTATCTCTGCTTTACTCTGTCCAAGTACATCATTGTTGTTGATTAGAATTGATCAGTACATACTGGTTATATCTATCTCTGCTTTACTCTGTCCAAGTACATCATTGTTGTTGATTAGAATTGATCAGTACATACTGGTTATATCTATCTCTGCTTTACTCTGTCCAAGTACATCATTGTTGTTGATTAGAATTGATCAGTACATACTGGTCATATCTATCTCTGCTTTACTCTGTCCAAGTACATCATTGTTGTTGATTAGAATTGATCAGTACGTACTGGTTATATCTATCCCTGCTTTACTCTGTTCTAGTACATCATTGTTGTTGATTAGAATTGATCAGTACGTACTGGTTATATCTATCCCTGCTTTACTCTGTCCAAGTACATCATTGTTGTTGATTAGAATTGATCAGTACATACTGGTTATATCTATCTCTGCTTTACTCTGTCCAAGTACATCATTGTTGTTGATTAGAATTGATCAGTACATACTGATTATATCTATCCCTGCTTTACTCTGTCCAAGTACATCATTGTTGTTGATTAGAATTGATCAGTACATACTGGTTATATCTATCTCTGCTTTACTCTGTTCTAGTACATCATTGTTGTGGATTAGAATTGATCAGTACATACTGATTATATCTATCTCTGCTTTACTCTGTTCTAGTACATCATTGTTGTTGATTAGAATTGATCAGTACATACTGATTATATCTATCTCTGCTTTACTCTGTCCAAGTACATCATTGTTGTTGATTAGAATTGATCAGTACATACTGGTTATTTCTATCTCTGCTTTACTCTGTCCAAGTACATCATTGTTGTTGATTAGAATTGATCAGTACATACTGATTATATCTATCCCTGCTTTACTCTGTCCAAGTACATTATTGTTGTTGATTAGAATTGATCAGTACATACTGATTATATCTATCTCTGCTTTACTCTGTTCTAGTACATCATTGTTGTTGATAAGAATTGATCAGTACATACTGGTTATATCTATCCCTGCTTTACTCTGTTCTAGTACATCATTGTTGTTGATTAGAATTGATCAGTACGTACTGGTTATATCTATCTCTGCTTTACTCTGTTCTAGTACATCATTGTTGTTGATTAGAATTGATCAGTACATACTGATTATATCTATCTCTGCTTTACTCTGTCCAAGTACATCATTGTTGTTGATTAGAATTGATCAGTACATACTGATTATATCTATCCCTGCTTTACTCTGTTCTAGTACATCATTGTTGTTGATTAGAATTGATCAGTACATACTGGTTATATCTATCTCTGCTTTACTCTGTTCTAGTACATCATTGTTGTTGATTAGAATTGATCAGTACATACTGATTATATCTATCTCTGCTTTACTCTGTCCAAGTACATCATTGCTGTGGATTAGAGTTGATCAGTACGTACTGGTTATATCTATCCCTGCTTTACTCTGTCCAAGTACATCATTGTTGTTGAATAGAATTGATCAGTACATACTGGTTATATCTATCTCTGCTTTACTCTGTTCTAGTACATCATTGTTGTTGATTAGAATTGATCAGTACGTACTGGTTATATCTATCTCTGCTTTACTCTGTTCTAGTACATCATTGTTGTTGATTAGAATTGATCAGTACATACTGGTTATATCTATCCCTGCTTTACTCTGTTCTAGTACATCATTGTTGTTGATTAGAATTGATCAGTACATACTGATTATATCTATCTCTGCTTTACTCTGTCCAAGTACATCATTGTTGTTGATTAGAATTGATCAGTACATACTGATTATATCTATCTCTGCTTTACTCTGTTCTAGTAATCATTGTTGTTGATTAGAATTGATCAGTACATACTGATTATATCTATCCCTGCTTTACTCTGTTCTAGTACATCATTGTTGTTGATTAGAATTGATCAGTACATACTGGTTATATCTATCCCTGCTTTACTCTGTTCTAGTACATCATTGTTGTTGATTAGAATTGATCAGTACATACTGGTTATTTCTATCCCTGCTTTACTCTGTTCTAGTACATCATTGTTGTTGATTAGAATTGATCAGTACATACTGGTTATATCTATCCCTGCTTTACTCTGTTCTAGTACATCATTGTTGTTGATTAGAATTGATCAGTGCATACTGGTTATTTCTATCCCTGCTTTACTCTGTTCTAGTACATCATTGTTATTGATTAGAATTGATCAGTACATACTGGTTATATCTATCCCTGCTTTACTCTGTCCAAGTACATCATTGTTGTTGATTAGAATTGATCAATACATACTGATTATATCTATCTCTGCTTTACTCTGTTCTAGTACATCATTGTTGTTGATTAGAATTGATCAGTACGTACTGGTTATATCTATCCCTGCTTTACTCTGTTCTAGTACATCATTGTTGTTGATTAGAATTGATCAGTACATACTGGTTATATCTATCCCTGCTTTACTCTGTTCTAGTACATCATTGTTGTTGATTAGAATTGATCAGTACATACTGATTATATCTATCTCTGCTTTACTCTGTTCTAGTACATCATTGTTGTTGATAAGAATTGATCAGTACATACTGGTTATATCTATCCCTGCTTCACTCTGTTCTAGTACATCAATGTTGTTGATTAGAATTGATCAGTGCATACTGATTATATCTATCTCTGCTTTACTCTGTCCAAGTACATCATTGTTGTTGATTAGAATTGATCAGTACATACTGATTATATCTATCTCTGCTTTACTCTGTTCTAGTACATCATTGTTGTTGATTAGAATTGATCAGTACATACTGATTATATCTATCTCTGCTTTACTCTGTTCTAGTACATCATTGTTGTTGATTAGAATTGATCAGTACATACTGATTATATATATCCCTGCTTTACTCTGTCCAAGTACATCATTGTTGTTGATAAGAATTGATCAGTACATACTGGTTATATCTATCCCTGCTTTACTCTGTTCTAGTACATCATTGTTGTTGATTAGAATTGATCAGTACATACTGATTATATCTATCTCTGCTTTACTCTGTTCTAGTACATCATTGTTGTTGATTAGAATTGATCAGTACGTACTGGTTATTTCTATCCCTGCTTTACTCTGTCCAAGTACATCATTGTTGTTGATTAGAATTGATCAGTACATACTGGTTATATCTATCCCTGCTTTACTCTGTCCAAGTACATCATTGTTGTTGATTAGAATTGATCAGTACGTACTGGTTATTTCTATCCCTGCTTTACTCTGTTCTAGTACATCATTGTTGTTGATTAGAATTGATCAGTACATACTGATTATATCTATCCCTGCTTTACTCTGTCCAAGTACATCATTGTTGTTGATAAGAATTGATCAGTACATACTGGTTATATCTATCCCTGCTTTACTCTGTTCTAGTACATCATTGTTGTTGATTAGAATTGATCAGTACATACTGATTATATCTGTCTCTGCTTTACTCTGTTCTAGTACATCATTGTTGTTGATTAGAATTGATCAGTACGTACTGGTTATTTCTATCCCTGCTTTACTCTGTCCAAGTACATCATTGTTGTTGATTAGAATTGATCAGTACGTACCGGTTATATCTATCCCTGCTTTACTCTGTCCAAGTACATCATTGTTGTTGATTAGAATTGATCAGTACGTACTGGTTATATCTATCTCTGCTTTACTCTGTTCTAGTACATCATTGTTGTTGATTAGAATTGATCAGTACGTACTGGTTATTTCTATCCCTGCTTTACTCTGTTGTAGTACATCATTGTTGTTGATTAGAATTGATCAGTACGTACTGGTTATATCTATCTCTGCTTTACTCTGTTCTAGTACATCATTGTTGTTGATTAGAATTGATCAGTACATACTGATTATATCTATCTCTGCTTTACTCTGTTCTAGTACATTATTGTTTTGATTAGAATTGATCAGTACATACTGGTTATATCTATCTCTGCTTTACTCTGTTCTAGTACATCATTGTTGTTGATTAGAATTGATCAGTACATACTGGTTATATCTATCTCTGCTTTACTCTGTTCTAGTACATCATTGTGGTTGATTAGAATTGATCAGTACATACTGGTTATATCTATCTCTGCTTTACTCTGTTCTAGTACATCATTGTTGTTGATAAGAATTGATCAGTACATACTGGTTATATCTATCCCTGCTTTACTCTGTTCTAGTACATCATTGTTGTTGATTAGAATTGATCAGTACATACTGGTTATATCTATCCCTGCTTTTCTCTGTCCAAGTACATCATTGTTGTTGATTAGAATTGATCAGTACATACTGGTTATATCTATCTCTGCTTTACTCTGTTCTAGTACATCATTGTGGTTGATTAGAATTGATCAGTTCATACTGGTTCTATCGTTATCTCTGCTTTACTCTGTCCAAGTACATCATTGTTGTGGATTAGAATTGATCAGTACGTACTGGTTATATCTATCCCTGCTTTACTCTGTTCTAGTACATCATTGTTGGTGATTAGAATTGATCAGTACATACTGGTTATATCTATCTCTGCTTTACTCTGTTCTAGTACATCATTGTTGTTGATTAGAATTGATCAGTACATACTGATTATATCTATCTCTGCTTTACTCTGTTCTAGTACATCATTGTTGTTGATTAGAATTGATCAGTACATACTGGTTATATCTATCCCTGCTTTACTCTGTTCTAGTACATCATTGTTGTTGATTAGAAGTGATCAGTACACACTGATTATATCTATCTCTGCTTTACTCTGTTCTAGTACATCATTGTTGTTGATTAGAATTGTTCAGTACATACTGGTTATATCTATCCCTGCTTTACTCTGTTCTAGTACATCATTGTTGTTGATTAGAATTGATCAGTACATACTGGTTATATCTATCTCTGCTTTACTCTGTCTAAGTACATCATTGTTGTTGTTTAGAATTGATCAGTACATACTGGTTATATCTATCTCTGCTTTACTCTGTTCTAGTACATCATTGTTGTTGATTAGAATTGATCAGTACATACTGGTTATATCTATCCCTGCTTTACTCTGTTCTAGTACATCATTGTTGTTGATTAGAATTGATCAGTACATACTGATTATATCTATCTCTGCTTTACTCTGTTCTAGTACATCATTGTTGTTGATTAGAATTGATCAGTACATACTGGTTATATCTATCCCTGCTTTACTCTGTTCTAGTACATCATTGTTGTTGATTAGAATTGATCAGTACATACTGATTATATCTATCTCTGCTTTACTCTGTTCTACTACATCATTGTTGTTGATTAGAATTGATCAGTACATACTGGTTATATCTATCCCTGCTTTACTCTGTCCAAGTACATTATTGTTGATTAGAATTGATCAGTACATACTGGTTATTTCTATCCCTGCTTTACTCTGTCCAAGTACATCATTGTTGTTGATTAGAATTGATCAGTACATACTGGTTATATCTATCTCTGCTTTACTCTGTCCAAGTGCATCATTGTTGTTGATTAGAATTGATCAGTACATACTGGTTATATCTATCTCTGCTTTACTCTGTCCAAGTACATCATTGTTGTTGATTAGAATTGATCAGTACATACTGATTATATCTATCCCTGCTTTACTCTGTTCTAGTACATCATTGTTGTTGATTAGAATTGATCAGTACATACTGGTTATATCTATCTCTGCTTTACTCTGTCCAAGTACATCATTGTTGTTGATAAGAATTGATCAGTACGTACTGATTATATCTATCCCTGCTTTACTCTGTCCAAGTACATCATTGTTGTTGATTAGAATTGATCAGTACATACTGGTTATATCTATCCCTGCTTTACTCTCTTCTAGTACATCATTGTTGTTGATTAGAATTGATCAGTACATACTGGTTATATCTATCCCTGCTTTACTCTGTCCATGTACATCATTGTTGTGGATTAGAATTGATCAGTACATACTGGTTATATCTATCTCTGCTTTACTCTGTCCAAGTACATCATTGTTGTTGATTAGAATTGATCAGTACATACTGGTTATATCTATCCCTGCTTTACTCTGTCCAAGTACATCATTGTTGTTGATTAGAATTGATCAGTACATACTGGTTATATCTATCTCTGCTTTACTCTGTCCAAGTACATCATTGTTGTTGATTAGAATTGATCAGTACATACTGATTATATCTATCTCTGCTTTACTCTGTTCTAGTACATCATTGTTGTTGATTAGAATTGATCAGTACATACTGGTTATATCTATCTCTGCTTTACTCTGTTCTAGTACATCATTGTTGTTGATTAGAATTGATCAGTACATACTGGTTATATCTATCTCTGCTTTACTCTGTTCTAGTACATCATTGTTGTTGATAAGAATTGATCAGTACATACTGGTTATATCTATTCCTGCTTTACTCTGTTCTAGTACATCATTGTTGTTGATTAGAATTGATCAGTACATACTGATTATATCTATCTCTGCTTTACTCTGTTCTAGTACATCATTGTTGTTGATTAGAATTGATCAGTACATACTGGTTATATCTATCCCTGCTTTACTCTGTTCTAGTACATCATTGTTGTTGATTAGAATTGATCAGTACATACTGGTTATATCTATCTCTGCTTTACTCTGTTCTAGTACATCATTGTTGTTGATTAGAATTGATCAGTACATACTGGTTATATCTATCTCTGCTTTACTCTGTCCAAGTACATCATTGTTGTTGATTAGAATTGATCAGTACATACTGGTTATATCTATCTCTGCTTTACTCTGTTCTAGTACATCATTGTTGTTGATTAGAATTGATCAGTACATACTGATTATATCTCTACCTGCTTTACTCTGTCCAAGTACATCATTGTTGTTGATTAGAATTGATCAGTACATACTGATTATATCTATCTCTGCTTTACTCTGTTCTAGTACATCATTGTTGTTGATTAGAATTGATCAGTACATACTGGTTATATCTATCTCTGCTTTACTCTGTTCTAGTACATCATTGTTGTTGATTAGAATTGATCAGTACATACTGGTTATATCTATCCCTGCTTTACTCTGTCCAAGTACATCATTGTTGTTGATTAGAATTGATCAGTACATACTGATTATATCTATCCCTGCTTTACTCTGTTCTAGTACATCATTGTTGTTGATTAGAATTGATCAGTACATACTGGTTATTTCTATCCCTGCTTTACTCTGTTCTAGTACATCATTGTTGTTGATTAGAATTGATCAGTACATACTGGTTATATCTATCTCTGCTTTACTCTGTCCAAGCCTTTTTACTTGGTCTAATTTAAAAGTTCCTGGTTTTGGGATTCTGGAGCATTTAATGGCAGCATATCTGTTAACATACTGCTGCAAGACTCTGAAGTGTTTGGTTTGTTTGCCATATTTCTTCTTATGAAATAAACATCAATGTATTTAAAGCAGGTGGTGTCCAAAAAAATGTGAACGTTCTATTATTACCAGACCGGTTTCACGATCACTTGGATCTCATCAGTATTTTGTTGAATAGTGTGCCTTTTATAGCTTCTGATGCACACAAGTTGTTAGTCGTGGGTGGATCATTTGTCTGGCGGACAAGCTACTCTAAGGGGGACAAGTTGTCCTGTGTGGACTGTTAACAGTAAATAGACATATATCTAGTATGACATCATATAAACAAAAGGATGACAAGGGGTCCATTTTGTATGAGGGTATAACTCTTAAGAGTCTGGATTGTAAAAATCTGTTATATGTACTTTAGTCAATTAAGGTCTAAAAAAGTTAAAAATCTGTTTTTCAGACCCTCCAGCGTGGTCCTTTTGGTTGCTGCATGCTCTCATTTTATAACCAATGCAAACTTAAAAAAGTAATAATTAAATTGTTTATATCTGATATTTTACCAAAGTTAATTTAATTGATAAATTTGTCCCTTGAGTGCAAGAAGGCTTTGCAATGCTTTCTCATTGCAAAGCCTTCTTGTACTTGAGGGATGAAATATACCACCACCCATGCTATTCCGTAGATTATGAGAACTAAAACACAAAACAAACCAAGAACATAAACTTTTTATGGCAAAGAAGTAATGACAAAAATAAAAAATGACCATCCAAATCCGCCCACCCACCCGCCCGCATGCATTTTTACAAAAAATGGCCTGAGAAGCAGACCTACTTTGTGGGGCCTAATACAGTGTATATTAATATGACTTTTCATGTTTCGAGGAGATGGTTTGGTTAAAAAGACTGAATAAGCTTATTTTATTGTTCAGCGTGTATTTTTTCTTTTTCTCAACTCTATTTTGACTGTAAGCGATTGTCATTAGAACCAGTCCTTAAATGTATCCAGATGAGTTAGACAGCTGAGTTTGTAGTCTAAAATGTATCTGGATGAGTTAGACATCTGAAATTGTAGTCTGGAATGTATCTGGATGAGTTAGACAGCTGAGTTTGTAGCCTGAAATGTATCTGGATGAGTTAGCTGAGTTTGTTTGTAGTCTGAAATATATCCGGATGAGTTAGACAGCTGAGTTTGTAGTCTGAAATGTATCTGGAGAAGTTAGACAGCTGAGTTTGTAGTCTGTAATGTATCTGGATGAGTTAGCTGAGTTTGTAGTCCGAAATGTATCTGGTGGAGTTAGACAGCTGAGTTTGTAGTCTGAAATGTATCTGGATGAGTTAGCTGAGTTTGTAGTCTGAAATGTATCTGGAGGAGTTAGACAGCTGAGTTTGTAGTCTGAAATGTATCTGGAGAAGTTAGACAGCTGAGTTTGTAGTCTGTAATGTATCTGGATGAGTTAGCTGAGTTTGTAGTCTGAAATGTATCTGGATGAGTTAGACAGGTAAGTTTGTAGTATGAAATGTATCTGGATGAGTTAGACAGTGAAGTTTGTAGTTTGAAATGTATCTGGATGAGTTAGACAGCTGAGTTTGTAGTCTGAAATGTATCTGGAGGAGTTAGACAGGTGAGTTTGTAGTCTGAAATGTATCTGGATGAGTTAGCTGAGTTTGTAGTCTGAAATGTATCTGGATGAGTTAGACAGCTGAGTTTGTAGTCTGAAATGTATCTGGATGAGTTAGACAGCTAAGTTTGTAGTCTGAAATGTATCTGGATGAGTTAGCTGAGTTTGTAGTCTGAAATGTATCTGGATGAGTTAGACAGCTGAGTTTGTAGTCTGAAATGTTTCTGGATGAGTTAGACAGCTGAGTTTGTAGTCTGAAATGTATCTGGATGAGTTAGACAGCTAAGTTTGTAGTCTGAAATGTATCTGGATGAGTTAGCTGAGTTTGTAGTCTGAAATGTATCTAGATGAGTTAGACAGCTGAGTTTGTAGTCTGAAATGTATCTGGATGAGTTAGACAGCTAAGTTTGTAGTCTGAAATGTATCTGGATGAGTTAGCTGAGTTTGTAGTCTGAAATGTATCTGGATGAGTTAGACAGCTGAGTTTGTAGTCTGAAATGTATCTGGATGAGTTAGACAGCTGAGTTTGTAGTCTGAAATGTATCTGGATGAGTTAGACAGCTGAGTTTGTAGTCTGAAATGTATCTGGATGAGATAGCTGAGTTTGGAGTCTGAAATGTATCTGGAGGAGTTAGACAGCTGAGTTTGTTGTCTGAAATGTATCTGGATGAGTTAGCTGAATTTGTAATCTGAAATGTATCTGGATAAGTTAGCTGAGTTTGTAGTCTGAAATGTATCTGGATGAGTTAGACAGTGGAGTTTGTAGTCTAAATGTATCTGGATGAGTTAGACAGTTGAGTTTGTAGTCTGAAATGTATCTGGATGAGTTAGACAGTGGAGTTTGTAGTCTGAAATGTATCTGGATAAGTTAGCTGAGTTTGTAGTCTGAAATGTATCTAAAGGAGTTAGACAGCTGAGTTTGTAGTCTGAAATGTATCTGGATGAGTTAGACAGTGGAGTTTGTAGTCTAAAATGTATCTGGTTGAGTTAGCTGAGTTTGTAGTCTGAAATGTATCTGGAAGAGTTAGACAGCTGAGTTTTTTGTCTGAAATGTATCTGGATGAGTTAGCTGAGTTTGTAGTCTGAAATGTATCTGGAGGAGTTAGACAGCTGAGTTTTTTGTCTGAAATGTATCTGGATGAGTTAGCTGAGTTTGTAGTCTGAAATGTATCTGGTGGAGTTAGACAGCTGAGTTTGTAGTCTGAAATGTATCTGGATGAGTTAGCTGAGTTTGTAGTCTGAAATGTATCTGGAGGAGTCAGACAGCTGAGTTTGTTGTCTGAAATGTATCTGGATGAGTTAGCTGAGTTTGTAGTCTGAAATGTATCTGGATAAGTTAGCTGAGTTTGTAGTCTGAAATGTATCTAAAGGAGTTAGACAGCTGAGTTTGTAGTCTGAAATGTATCTGGATGAGTTAGACAGTGGAGTTTGTAGTCTGAAATGTACCTAGATGAGTTAGACAGTGGAGTTTGTAGTCTGAAATGTACCTAGATGAGTTAGACAGTGAAGTTTGTAGTCTGAAATGTATCTAGATGAGTTAGACAGCTGAGTTTGTAGTCGGAAATGTATCTGGATGAGTTAGACAGTTGAGTTTGTAGTCTAAAATGTATCTGGAGGAGTTAGGTGAGTTTGTAGTCTGAATTGTATCTGGATGAGTTAGACAGCTGAGTTTGTAGTCTAAAATGTATCTGGATGAGTTAGACAGCTGAGTTTGTAGTCTGAAATGTATCTGGAGGAGTTAGCTGAGTTTGTAGTCTGAAATGTATCTGGATAAGTTAGACAGCTGAGTTTATAGTCTGAAATGTATCTGGATGAGTTAGACAGCTGACTTTGTAGTCTGAAATGTAGCAGGATGATTGAAAATATGGGTTGCTGAGTCTGTGGAGTGAAATGCAACAGGAAGTGTGAATCTGCTGCAAGATATTAACTGGATGGCTTAGTCGAATGAATGAATCTGCGACAAGAAATTTGAAAATGAGCCTGAATCTGTAGAGTGAAATGTTGAAGGACAAGTGAATCTGCTACAAAAAATTGGACAGTGAGTCTGAGTCTGTGGAGTTAAATGTGGAAGGACGAGTGAATCTGCTACAAGAAATTGGACAGTGAGTCTGAGTCTGTGGAGTAAAATGTAGAAGGATGAGTGAATCTGCTACAAGAAATTGATCTGGGAGGCTGAGTCTGTGGCATGAAATGTAACAGGATGATTGAATCTGCTAGGAGAAATTTGGCATGATGATTGAGTCTGCAGAGGGTATTGTGGCAGGATGAGTAAATCCACTGTGAGAAATTGGACATGAAGTCTGTGTCTGTGGACTGAAATGTTGCAGGATGAGTGAATCTGCAACAAGACATTGAGCCGGGGGCTGAGACTGTGACATGAAAATTAGCATGATGATTGAATCTGCTGTGAGAAATTAGTCATGGTGACCAAGTCTATGGGATGAATTGTGGCAGGATGAGTAAATCTGCTATAAAAAATTGGGCTGGGATCCTAAGTCTGTAGAGTGAAGTGTTGCAGGTTGATTGAATCTGCTATGAAAAATTAGACAGGGTGACCAAGTCTGGACTAAATTGTAGTTGGATGATTGAATCTGCTATGAAAAATTAGGCAGGGTGACCAAGTCTGGACTAAATTGTAGTTGGATGATTGAATCTGCTTTGAGAAACTAGGGAGGGTGACCGAGTCTGTGGGGTGAATTGTGACAGGGTGAGTAAATCTGCTGTGAGAAATTGAACAGGAAGTCTGTGTCTGTGGACTGAAATGTAGTAGCTTGATTGAATCCATTATGAGAAATTGGACAAGGTGACTGAGTCTGTGGAGTGAATTGAGAACAGGATGAGTAAATCTGCTGTGAGAAATTGGGCCGGGAGGCTGAATGACTGAAGTGAAATGTAGCAGTATGAGGGAATCTGCTTTGAGAAATTAAGCAGCTGAGAAGGTCGAGTGAATTGTCGCATGATGAGTGAATTTTCTACAGGAAATTAGGCAGGGTGACTGTGTCTATGAACTCAATTGTAGCAAGTTGCATAAATCTGATATGAGAAATTAGGCAGGGTAGCTGCCTGTGGTGTGAAATGTAGCAGGTTCAGTGAATCTGGTATGAGAAATTGGGCAGGATGGCTGAGTTTGTGGGTAAAATGTAGCAGTATGAGTGAATCCACTACTCAAAATTGGACTGGCAGGCTGACTCGGTGGAGTGAAATTTTACATAAGTGAATGAACTGTGAGGATGAGCAAGTCTGGAGTGAATTATAGAAGGATAAATAATTCTGCTATGAGAAGTTAAGCAGGATGACGTGAAATACAGCAGGTTGAGTGAATTTACTATGAGGAATTGGACAGGCCGATAGAGTCTGTGGGGTGGATTGTAGGAGGATTAATGAACCTGTGATGAGAAATTTGGCAGGGTGACCAAGTCTGTTGACTGACTTGTTGCAGAATGAGAAATTAGGAAGGGTGGCTGTCTGTGGACTGAATTGTATCATGATGAGAAATTAGGAAGTGTGACTGAGTCTATGGACTGAATTGTAGCATGATGAGAAATTAGGAAGTGTGACTGAGTCTATGGGCTGAATTGTTGAAGGATGAGAAATTAGGAAGGGTGACCGAGTCTGTGGACAGAATTGTAGCATGATGAGAAATTAGGAAGTGTGACTGGGCCTGGAGTGAATTGTAGCAGAATGAGAAATTAGGCAGCTAAGTCTGTGGATTGATTTGTAGCAGGATGAGATATTAGGAAGTGTGACTGAGCCTGGTGTGAATTGTAGCATGATGAGAAATTAGGAAGTGTGACTGAGCCTGGAGTGAATTGTAGCAGGATGAGAAGTTAGGAAGTGTGACTGAGCCTGGAGTGAATTGTAGCATGAAGAGAAATTAGGAAATGTGAGTGAGCCTGGAGTGGATTGTAGCATGATGAGAAATTAGGAAGTGTGACTGAGCCTGGAGTGAATTGTAGCATGATGAGAAATTAGGAAGTGTGACTGAGCCTGGAGTGAATTGTAGCATGATGAGAAATTAGGAAGTGTGACTGAGCATGGAGTGAATTGTAGCAGGATGAGAAATTAGGAAGTGTGACTGAGCCTGGAGTGAATTGTGGCATGATGAGAAATTAGGTAGCTGAATCTGTGGTATGAAATGTAGTAGGATGAATGAATCTGTTATGAGAAATTAGGCTTGGAGGCTGTCTGTTGAGTGAAATGTAGCCATTGAGTGAGTCTGGTATAAGGAATTGGCCAGGGGGTGGAGGGGGAGGGGGGGCTGAGTCTGAATGAGTAATAGCCGTTTGAGTAATAGCAGAATGTGTGAATATTCTATGAGAAATGTGGCAGTTGAAGCAGAGTGAGAGAATCTGTTAAGAGAAATTTGTCAGGTGACAGGATGAGTGAATTGATGAGATTTTGGGCAGGGAGATCGAGTGTGAGGAGAGAGCAATGTATCAGAATGAGTGAATCTGATGAGAAGTTGGGCAGGGAGATCGAGTGTGAGGAGAGAGCAATGTATCAGAATGAGTGAATCTGATGAGAAATTGGGCAGGGAGATTGAGTGTGAGGAGAGAGCAATGTATCAGAATGAGGGAATTGATGAGATTTTGGGCAGGGAGATCGAGTGTGAGGAGAGAGCAATGTATCAGAATGAGTGAATCAGAATGAGGGAATTGATGAGATTTTGGGCAGGGAGATCGAGTGTGAGGAGAGAGCAATGTTTCAGAATGAGGGAATTGGATAAGAATTTGGGCATGGAGATTGAGTGTGAGGAGAGAGCAATGTATCAGAATGAGGGAATTTATGAGATTTTGGGCAGGGAGATCAAGTGTGAGGATAGAGCAATGTATCAGAATGAGTGAATCTGCTGATAGGAATTGGTGAGATTTGGAGCAGGGCAATCAAGTGTAAGGAAAGAGCAATGTATCAGAATGAGTGAATCTGCTATGAGAATTTGGGCAGGGAGATTGAGTGTGAGGAGAGAGCAATGTATCAATGAGGGAACTGATGAGAATTTGGGCAGGGAGATCGAATGTGAGGAGAGAGCAATGTATCAGGATGAGGGAATTGATGATAATTTGGGCAGGGAGATCGAGTGTGAGGAGAGAGCAATGTATCAGAATGAGTGAATCTGCTGATAGGAATTGGGCAGCTGAGCCTGTGGATTGAAGCTGAGTCTGTGGAATGATTGAAGCAGGATGAGTGAATCTGCTGATAGAAATTGGGCAGCTGAGTCTATGGAGTGAAGCTGAGTATGTGAAATGATTAAAGTAGGATGAGTGAATTGCCAAAGAAGAATTTGGCAGGATGAGTGAGTGAGGTGAAATATACCAGTAGGAGTGAATTTGATTAGAATTGGGCAGGGAGGCTGAGTGTCTGTAGTGAACAGTATTAGGATGTGTGAATCTGCTGTGAAAATTTGGGTAGGGAGGCTGAGTTATTGGAGTGCAGTGTAGCAGGATGAATAACTCTGCTATGAGTCTGGGGATTGAAATGATGCAGGATGACTGAACCTGCTTGGAGAAATTGAGCAGGGAGGCTGAGTCTGTGGAGTGAAATATAGAAGGATGAATGAATCTGGTTTGAGAATTTGGGCAGGAAGGATGTGGGGAGTGAAATGTAGCAGCGTGAGTGAATCTGACATGAGAAATAGGGCATGGAAGCTTAGGCATGAGTGAAATGTAGCAGTGTGAGTGAATCTGATGATAAATTGGACAGAGAGGCTGAGACTGTAATATGAAATGTAGCAGGATAAGTGAATCTGCTATGAGAATTTGGGCAGGGAGGCTTACACTGCTGTGTGAAATGTAGCAGTATGAGTAAATTTGCTATGTGAAATTGGGCAGTCGAGTCAAAACAAACTATTAATTCAAAATAGAATATGTTTTCATTTTTGGAATTTACTGAAAAAAACAATGAGGGGTCTTAAGCTGAGTTTGAATAGTACTGGCTGGTTTTGGCCATTGTCTCGGGTAAAAACTTACATAGATGAGATTTACACCAAGTCTGTACAATGCACAGGGTTAGTTCTTCAGTTAAAAGTGAATTTTTTTATAACCAGAAGGTGTGACTTACCCTGAGCAATGCACAGGGTTAGTAACACTTTCTAGTTATAAAAAATTGGTATCTGCCATGCCACATGATACATGAAAATATATACTAACTAAGGCTGTAAAAATGCACAGGGTTAGTTGGTTACTTATTGTTAGATAGAATGCAGAATTTAACCCTTTACCTAACATGAAAAGCAGACGACACTTGCAAACAAACTTTTTGAATAACTAATTCTTTTCATTTTTTGTCTTAAAAACATAGGTTATGACCCCTCATTGGAACGAGCTCGATGAGCTCGTTCCAAAGAGGGGTCATAACCTATGTTTTTGAGACAAAAATTGAAAAAATAATGAAAATTAATTGGCTATTTTTGTGAATAGCGCTGGCCGGTTTTGGCCATTACGTTGGGTAAAGGGTTAAGGAACTACTGGAAATACTTATACTGGATTGTGGAAATTTTTTTAAAGTGAATTCCAAAAATGAAAATATATGGTGGTATCTTTCATGTCAGTTCCACAGTAGCAATAGGAAGAGTCCATATTAATTATTTGGCGGTAGACCAATTAATATTTTCAATGTGCAGCCTTAGGGCTGCACATTGAAAATATTGATTGATCTACACCACACATTTACCTTGCAGTCATCCCCCTTAATGACATTATGTTGTAGCTTGTGACCCGGCCAGAAAAACAGCCTCTGGAGTTCAAAAGGTTAAGCAGAGCTGCTTGGAATTGTTGGTGTGTGTGGTAAATAAAATTGAGCAGCTCAAGTCTGTTAAGTGAAAATTGTCATGGTTGTTGAAGTTGCCAAGCCTAATGGCACATTCATACACATTGCCTTTCAATAGATGTAATACATGTTGAAATGTTGCTTCTGTTTGTTAATTTAGTTATCATTATTCTTTGTATGTTTTCACTCGAGATTTCTTAATGTAACTCATAGTAGGAATTGTGGGAACAATCTCCATCTTTCTGGTGAGAAAATTACAGGTGGCTTGTTTCCGAACTACATGACCTAATTCTTTGTATGTTTTCACTCGAGATTTCTTAATGTAACTCATAGTAGGAATTGTGGGGAACAATCTCCATCTTTCTGGTGAGAAAATTACAGGTGGCTTGTTTCCAAACAACATATACATCTCTTTGATCCAACCAGTTAGCAATTAGGTAAAAATTCACCTTCAGTCAACACTGTATGATCACGCCTGTTGTGGTCTTTTTTATGAATTTTGAGTTGACAGTATTTTATTTCTCGAGTGTCAACCTACTGTTTCTCAGGCCTGGCATTCTAGAAAATCAAGGAGTGCAAAAAACTGCCCCCCCCCCTCCCCCCCCCCTCCCCCCCCCCCCTCCCCCCCCCCCCTCGATTTGCCAAGGAGTTCAATTACACACGCAAATTTCAATGCATGTGCAGGAAATTGCAGGAATGCTATTTTAGCTTAAATACTCTTGGAAGTTATTACTAAGGTGAGTTGCCATCGTACTAACTTATATGTATCCAAATAATTACTATTGATTAGTAACTATTAGGACACAAACAACTTATCTCATTATTATCTATGGCAGAATAAGTGTCATTTAATTGGTAGAGTGCTGAATTATTTTGGCCATGAAATCTTGTACACATGTCTTTGCCTTGTTACAATTTATAGGAGAGTGCCTGTGGGCACTCTCCTATAAATTGTAACAAGGCAAACCCTTACAGACTAAATAATATCACTTCAAAGATAATACGAAGCACATGCACTGAATATGAGCCTTCAAGCTGTGGTACCTACACTTCAGAATAAAGCCCAAATATGGGCTTCCAGCACTCTACCAGTTAACTGGTAGAGTGCTGGAAGCCCATATTTGGGCTTTATTCTGAAGTGCCGGTACCACAATTTAAAGGTTTCATATTCTGTGGATGTGTTTCGTATTATCTTTGAAGTGATATTATTTAGTCTGTAAGGGTTTGCCTTGTTACAATTTATAGGAGAGTGCCCACAGGCACTCTCCTATAAATTGTAACAAGGCAAAGACATGTGTACAAGATTGAAGTGATATTATTTTATTTGTTACAAGTGCCTGGTACTCTCCCATAAATTGTAACAAGGCAAAGATGCTCGAAGAAATTTTAAGGACCAAAAATAATTTAGCACTCTACCAGTTAATTAAAAAGTGACTGTCTTCAGCACAGTCACGGTGACATCTGGGAAAAAATGCAGGCGTGTGAAAAATCACACTCGCAGTCACCATTTCCATTTCACGAGTGTGAAAAATTGTAGAAGTGTGATTTTTTCCAAAGCTCAGAAATAGTTGCTTACATTCTAATCGTAATTAGAAAGAAATAGACTGTCATTTGATAGTTTTTCCTGTTGTTTATTCAAAGCCCACGGGTTTGACTTGGAACATGACATGATAGTGCTCAAAATACAGATGCCGTATCTATGAAATGCACAGCATGAAGTGAAAAATAAACGACCTCTAAAACTGTTCCGTATCAAAATAGGTTCCAGTCAGTAGGCTGCAGTGTGCATGGATTCACAAGTTTTAACTTCCCAATTGGAACTTTTTGTTCTCTGAATCAATATGAGGTTCTGAATAGAGCACTGTTTAGCAGTATTGTCTTTCTTTGGAGAAAAAATCACCGTTGAAATAAGTTCCAGAAAACACACTGCTGCATTCATGGAGTGACTTCAATTCAATGGCAAGCAGATCTTTTTTTGTTATGTCAATGAGTGATAAAGGGGGCACCATTTTACATGGGTGTGCTTGATTGTCTGACCTGAATATGTTTGTGAGATGAATTCGGCCAAAACAGATTTCATAAATCAAAATTAGAAGCTGACTGTTTTCAATAATAATATGCAATGTCAACTCATCAGACCATGTGACAATCTTGTAGGCGTCGCCTTGATTGTTTTTAGGCTGCAGTAGACTTGCTGCACAATGCCAGGCCCTGTTTCTAGTGGATCATGATTAAGTCACATTATAAACCACTTTTATGATGACAATATTGTATACGTTACTACAGTAAAACCTGTCTTGAGAGACCACTTTTGTGAGAGACAACCTGTCTTGAGAGACCACTGTGGCCATGTACTGATTGGTTTCACTCTATAATGGACTTGTCATGAGAGACCATCTGCCTTGAGAGACCACAAAACTGTGGCAAAAACTCAGTATTTTTATACTGTACCAATGACCCAGACATAGCTGGTGCTAACTCTTAAAAATCTAGGGCCAAACACAAATTTTGCCCCCCAGTCCCCAAAATTTGCATCTAAAACCGAAAAAATCATGTCCTAAATGGTCCTCCATACTTTCCCTCCCCTCCACTGCGCATGCGCAGTGTCAAGGAGGTCTCGAAATTGGCGCCAATTATCATTCTTTGTTTGGCCCTTCATCAGTTCACATCTGACTGATATTTGTGCTTGTAAATCTCAGTTTAAATGATGCCAGACACATAAATATTAGAGAAATGGTGGATCTAAAGAGGAAATAGAAGGAGGAGAGGAAAAATGAGTGGCAGGAAATAATCAGGGCTGTAACTTAAAATTTTTTTACGAAATTATGTTATGTTGCCTAATTTCGAGGCATGGGCCTGTTGTTGTCATTCTTGCTATAAAGTTACACTGCTTGTTCAGTGTTTCCTCTCTCCCTTTCCTTTAAGTCCCCCCTTGCTATTCTCCCATGCTTTTGGCATATTTTCTGTAATATTATTACTAAAATTTCTTGGGAGTTTTAGCTGGGTAACAAAATGAATTCTGTTCTTTTCCCCATGTTTACGTCCTCACCCATGAGTGTTTAGGCGTTGTGTTCTGCATCTACCATCTGATGTTCTGCAGTTTCTTCCCTGGAAGTCTCTGTTTTGCATCAGATAGTGTGTTATTGGTAATTGATTTCGGGCCATGGTTATCAGTGCCTGGAGTCATGTTTCTGGTGTTTATACACTTCTTGTTTACATTGACAACAGTCTCTGTGGAGGGGGATTTCTTGTCTTTGTATTAGCTTAATCATAACAAGATACATTATTATTATATGTAAGTGTTGCATTAATTTTTTAAAATATTTTTAAAATTTTCGTCCACACTTAGGCTTCTTGGGATCTATTGGGGCTCAACGTTACTTTTCAGAAACTTGGGCTTTTCTGAAAAAATATTTTTTACAAAAATTTTTTTTATTTCAATTATTTTTTCTATGTTAATGGATCATGTTATTATGTATCTTTGTTTTCAGGGGTTGGTGCGAGTATTAGGACTTTTTGTATTCTTTTCACAATGAAAGGATATTGTTCAAATTGTAATAAGAGGAAATCTTCCCCTGACTTTCATAATCATTGTATTAATTGTAGTCAGTGTACTCGCACTAACTCCTGTTTAGTATGCGTCAATTGGAATGACAAACATTGGAAACGTGTGTCACGGTATGTTGTTAGCGGGGAAAAGGCCATGCCGGTCCTTTCTCTGCAGAGTCACTCTAGTTTATCAATCTCTATTTCAGAGGAACAAGAACAGGGTGATGTTTCCGTGATGTCTTCCAAAAGTGTGCCTCCGTCGTCACTGTTAAATGAAGAGCTAGCGGCAAAAGTGCTCATGGAAATACGTTAATTGCCTAAGAGGTCCCTAGTAGGATCGACGGCGTTGGCGTCTGCTAGCTCGCCCGGTGTAGCGTCCATTCATCGAATGGTTCGGCAGCCGGGTTCGTCCGTTGCGGTCCAGGAAGGAGATTTGGGTGATGCGAGCACTATAAATAGACAAAGTGCATACCCATTGACGACGGATCAGAGGAGAGAACGGAGGAAGCCTATTAGTCCGGTTCCTAGCTCGTCCAGGTCCATCCGGGCTGTGAGCGAGAAAGGTCCCTCTCTCGTACAACAACATCTGGGACCAGATGTTGTGGTAAAAAATGTTTCGCATTCGGAGCATACGTCCGCCGCTCGGGACGCTCTGTTATATAGACAGTCCGGAGAGACTGTCGATAAGGCTTCCTCATCCTTACGGCAGCGCACACGACCGCACCTTGGCTACGTGACAACGGATATCCAGCCAGCTTCGCCAATCAGGGATTCCACGGCGACCAGGTCACGCCATCCGGTAGCCAGGGACACGAGGCCTGTAGACTCCGGACGTTCGCATAAGAGAAGTATGCAGGAGTCAACGTACACGGAGCTTCCAGTGGCAAAGCAACATAAGACCGCTACTCCACAGGCCTCAGTGACAGACGTGCTATCCCAAATAGCACAACTTATCACAGCATCCCAGCAAACGACAGAATCTCTGTCAGATCAGGAATTATCCGACGACACTGGGTCGGTACGCTCCGCTGAAGCATCAGGTACGGACAACCGAGAACTTCATAGGGTCCGACAGGATGGCGAAAGGGATTCGGAGGATTTGGAGCTTTCCCTTTTGGAACAGCATAAAGCTGCTGTAGATTTCATCCGGCATTATCTTCCAGAGGTTGTTCCGTCGGACCAGAATGCTGCGATGCCGGATAAGAGACTGATAGCGTCTTTGGACACGGAATGTTTTGATCGGTTCAGGGACATCGTCCCTGAGTTTCCGACACAGTCCAATAATGTCACAAGAACATTCGAATTATTGAACGACGCTATATATAAGCTTGCTACCAAAACAGGCAAGTCTGGTTTCTTGTCCGCAAATGCTCTAAATCTGCCTTTCATCAATTCAAGGAATAAATTCGAAACGGCAGGACAGGGCATACCGAGAGTTCCTCTGCGTCTAGACGACGAGGCTGAAGACTTGGAATTGTCTATACCGTCGTCTATGTCAATTCCAACCACGACATTGGAAACAACAATAATGTCTAACACAGTTAACTTAGACGCTTTATCATACGCAGACCACCTTACTAAGGCATTATCATTACGTCTTCAAGGGAAAGAATTCCAGGATATACAATCCTCATTAAGACTTCTTTCAAGGGCAGTAGCTTATTCCACATATAACTCCGCCCTTTCAGTGGCAAACCTGGAGTTGGTTAGACGTGACGCAGCCCTAGCTACATCCACGCGCGTGGATAGTAAGGTGAAGAACTCTCTCAGAGTCGCTTCGGTCTCCGGAGAGCTTCTCTTCGATGGCAAGGTTTCAGCAATCTCTGATAAGATAACTAAGAAAGCTTCGGATTCTCTGCTATTCAAATCCGCTTCTAAAATGTCAGATACAGCAGAAAAGAGTAAGACAGGCACTTCTGGGACAAGTACGCCCAAGAGAAGTTCCTATAGAGGTTCTTATACGCCCTCTAGGTCTTATTCTAGAGACTGTCAAGGCAGCGACTCACGTACGGGACGTTATTCTGTCCGAGACAACCGGTCAGACGTCCCTAGGTCGACGGGACGAGGTGCGGGTCGTGGAGGACGTAGTTTCTCCTTCCGCAAGCCTCGCAGGTCCAGGAGGTGATGGTTTGAACCTCTATCGTGGTCTGGTAGGCGGAAGATTATCGAGTTTTATAAACGAGTGGACGGCAATTACGGATGACCCCTGGGTCCGAGGGGTAATTTCGGAAGGACTAAGAATATCCTTCAAACGAAAGCCTCCATTAACTCGAAGTCCAAAATGGATTCTGTCAAATCCGCAGAAAAGAGATGCTCTTTCATTAGAAGTACAGTCTCTTCTGACGAAGACCGCGGTAGAGGTCGTAGAAGACCAGGAATCACCGGGTTTCTACAGCCATCTGTTTCTGGTTACGAAACCAGATGGCTCGTTCCGTCCAGTCATAGATCTGAGCTGGATAAACAAGCTGATCATCGCTCTGAAGTTCTATATGGAGACAATTCGATCAGTCAGAGCGAGTATTCGGGTGAACGACTATGCTACAAGCATAGATTTCAAAGATGCGTACTTTCACGGCATGGTACATCCGACATTCAGAAAGTATCTACGCTTCGCAGTCCTAGGAGTTGTATATCAGTTCCGAGCGATGTGCTTCGGTTTGAACCTAGCGCCCTGGGCTTTCTCTCGAATAACGAACTCGGTAATGATGCATTTCCGAGCTCATTCGTCTGCGGTAACGTCGGCCTACCTGGACGACATTCTTCAGAGGTACGGCAACAAGTTAACGCTTCAGAACGATGTGCAGAATCTGCTTCTATTACTTCTATTACTCCGACGTCTCGGTTTTATAATAAACGAGGAGAAGTCGGATCTGGTGCCGTCCAAGTCATTCACTCATCTGGGAATGAGCTTCGAGACGCACAACAATCTCGTTCGTCTGCCGTTAACCAGAGCAAAATTAATCAGTTGTTACGCTCGCTATTGTCTTCACTCAGACAAAGTCACAGCGAGAGAGTTCATGAGACTGATAGGTCTGTGTGGAGCCGCTGCGGATCTCATTCCGATGGGGCGGTTATGCACTCGTCCTCTCCAAATTTTCTTGACTCAGAATTGGAGTGTAAAGATTCATTCGCTCGATATAGACGTTCTCTTGTCAAATCAAGTGAAACAAGAGATTCAGACTTGGGCAAACATTCAGTGGTTGACTCAGGGAGTTCCACTGCAGTTGCCGAATCTGAGTTTTACGATTATGACGGATGCCAGTCAAACAGGTTGGGGTGCAACATTGATCCCAACGGATTCGAAGTGCCAGAGTCTTTGGGATCCGCAGTTTCTAGGCAAACACATAAACATCAAGGAAATGATGTCAATTTGGCTTGCACTACGTCATTGGATGAACATTATTCAGAAAGCACATGTCCAAATCCTGTCCGACAATACGACAGTAGTAGCGTATATCCGGAACCAGGGAGGCACTCATTCTGTTCCGTTATTCAATTTAACGGAAAGAATCCTTCTGTTTGTTCTAGAACACCAAGTTCTGTATTTGGTCCGTCATATTCCGGGTCGTCTGAATGTATTAGCAGACTCCCTTTCACGGAAGGGTCGCTTGTTCTCATCAGAATGGACTCTCAACAAACCGGTATTCAATCAGATTTGCTACCAATGGGAGTGGCCAATGATAGACTTATTTGCGACACAACTCAACAATCAGTTGCAGACGTATGTGTCACCATGTCCGGATCCCCGAGCATATGCAGTAGACGCTCTATCGATCTCGTGGGACGGAATGATAGGATATGCGTATCCTCCAGCGCCGTTGATTCAGCAAATATTGCTAAAGATAAAACAATCACAATGCAAAATTCTGTTGGTAGCATCTCTGTCTCCACAGAGACCGTGGATAAATCTACTCAGGTGTCTGCTGTGGGACTTACCGCGAAAACTTCCTCCACGAGAGGATCTTCTTTCGCAGGGGAAATTACGTCAACTTCATCACAACCCGCAAGGTCTCAACCTTCACGTATTTCCGTTGTGCGGTCCTTCTTGCACGGCAAGCATTTTACAGGACGAGCAGTGGACGCGATTTCTAACTGTAGGAGGACCTCCTCTTCGCTAAACTATGCGGCTAAGTGGAAGGTCTTTCGTCATTGGTGTAGGGATCATTCTGTTGATATTTTTGATCCCTCCATACCAGACATTGCAAACTTTCTAGTATACTTGTTTGACTGCAGCCTGTTACTATTAAAGGTTATAGGTCTATGTTATCTGATACCTATGCACACCATGATAGTTTACAAATAGGATCTAATGTCTCTTTATCTAAATTAGTTAGAAACTTCTCGATAAATAGACCTAGAACCCTTAGATTAATTCCTAAATGGAATTTAGCTTGGGTTCTTCTTAAACTAAAAGAAAAGCCATTTGAGCCTCTTGAGGCAGTAGATTTCAAATTCTTGTCTTATAAGACAGCATTTCTCTTAGCTTTCTCTTCTGCTAAAAGAATCAGTGAGCTTCATGCACTATTGGTGGACGATTCTCACTATCGTAGTGTCGGGAACACTATTACGTTTACTACTAATGTTGGATTTTTGGCTAAGAATCAGGCTCCTAATAAATATCCAGAACCTATTGTTATTAAGGCCCTTCCGTCTTCAGACGGGCATAGGCCTTTACTCTGTCCGGTTAAAGCTTTACGTATTTATAAACAAAGATCTCAGTTTATCAGAAAGGGACGAAAACGCTTCTTTCTGTCTCTGATGCCTAATAGAAAGGACATTACGGTCCATTCTATTGCTAGATGGATTCAATTAACTATCCGTACTGCTTATGATAATCTATCTTCAACTCAGCAGTCTGTGCTTAAGATTTCGGCTCATGAAGTAAGAGCTCTTTCTACATCTTGGGCTTATGCAAATAGTGTTGCTATTACAGATTTAATGAAGGCTACATATTGGTCTCAGCCATCCACATTCACAAATTTTTATCTCAGAAATATTGAGTCCATTTCTGGAGACCTGCATTGTTTAGGTCCGTTATCTGTTGCTCAGAATGTCGTCCACTAAACAGTTGCAACTATAGTTATGCAGGCTTTCTGTTCCGGCAGTGACTCCGTCCTGCTGCCCTCTTCGCTCTGGGCTGTTTGACCCAGGGCAAGGGGAAGGGGGGGGGGAGGGTGTTCCCTTAGGTCACCTGCTTTATAGTGAAAAGCAAGGGGATACCTCCTCCGGAGTCAGTAATTCTGAGTCGTTACCGGGATGGTTTTAAAGTGTAAAGTTAATGTTTAAAAATTCATTCATGTCATATTTTTAAAGTGTAGCTCGGTGTGAAGCATTTGTATATGTCACGTGTCAAACGGGCGTTAATATACAATCCTCGGACACTTTTAAAAGAGTATAAAGAGTCTCAATTCTCTGGACTAACTTTATTTATTGGCTTACTTTAAAAATAATTAGTATAAAGGGTTATACTGGATGTTAATAGAGAACATGAATGTTATTATGCTCAATTATGGAGGGTGTTGTGTCTTTCTAATTTATCATAAAATAAGAAAGATACATGTAAAGCCTAATACTCCTTTTCTCCTCGAGGGGATGACTCTATTTTATATTGTTGAGCTTATTGGATTTTCCTCTATGTCCTAGGCCCTCCAGCCTTTTTACTATTCAGCTATGTCTGGGTCATTGGTACAGTATAAAAATGTTAAAAAATTTATAGTAATTTATATATTTTTTATACTTACCAATGACCCAGACGGGGATGGCCCTCCCAGGAGTTGGGAACTCATACCTCCCCACTGAGTACATAGCGCTGACCAGGCACTGCCAATTTCGAGACCTCCTTGACACTGCGCATGCGCAGTGGAGGGAAAGTATGGAGGACCATTTAGGACATGATTTTTTCGGTTTTAGATGCAAATTTTGGGGATTGGGGGGCAAAATTTGTGTTTGGCCCTAGATTTTTAAGAGTTAGCACCAGCTATGTCTGGGTCATTGGTAAGTATAAAAAATATATAAATTACTATAAATTTTTTAACTTTTCACCTGTTTTGAGAGACCGGAAAAACAATTTTTTGCTTTTTCAGTGTATTAAAATCAATAAACAGGTTGAGGGTTAGATTTTTAGCTCAACTTGACAAAGTCAAGCTGAGCTATTGCCATCACTTCTCGTCTGTCGGCGTATGTACGTATGTTAGTACGTTAGTATGTTAGTACGTTAGTACGTACGTCCACAATTTCCTTTGGCACACCTCACAGATCGCATTTATGATCAGATTACTTTGAAACTTGGTAGGCTTGTTTGGGGTGACCTCTAGATGGGAGCTATCGATTTTCTTCAATTTCCGTCAAAAAATGTTGCCGCGGCCAACGTTCTTAGAACTTAGTTTAGTCAAACCACAATATTTCCCTTTGGCACACCCTACAGGGCACATTTATGATTTGTTTGCTTTGAAACCTGGTATGCTTATTTAGGGTGACCTCTAGATGGGAGCTATCGATTTTATTCAATTTTTGGCAAAAAATGTTGCCACGGCCAACGTTTGTAGAACTTTGTTTAGTCAGACCTCAATATTTCCCTTTGGCACACCCTACAGGGCACATTTATGATCAGATTGCTTTGAAACCTGGTATGCTTGTTTGGGGAGACCTCTAGATGGGAGCTATCGATTTTCGTCAATTTCTGTCAAAAAATGTTGCCGCGGCCAACGTTCTTAGAACTTAGTTTAGTCAGAAGACTCAATATTTCCCTTTGGCACACCCTACAGGGTACATTTATGATCGGATTGCTTTGAAACCTGGCATGCTTGTTTGGGGTGACCTCTAGATGGGAGCTATCGATTTTCTTCAATTTCGTCAAAAAATGTTGCCGCGGCCGACGTTCTTAGAACTTAGTTTAGTCAAACCACAATATTTCCCTTTGGCACACCCTACAGGGCACATTTATGATTTGATTGCTTTGAAACCTGGTTTGCTTATTTAGGGTGACCTCTAGATGGGAGCTATCAATTTTCTTCAATTTCCGGCAAAAAATGTAGCCATGGCCAATGTTCATAGAACTTAGTTTAGTCAAACCTCAATATTTCCCTTTGGCACACCCAACAGGGCCCATTTATGATCAGATTGCTTTGAAACCTGGTATGCTTGTTTGGGGAGACCTCTAGATGGGAGCTATCGATTTTCCTCTATTTCTGTCAAAAAATGTTGCCGTGGCCAACGTTCTTAGAACTTGGTTTAGTCAGAAGACTCAATATTTCCCTTGGGGCGCGGTGGCTCAGTTGGTAGAGGTGCAGGCTGCAAGCCAAGAGGTCCTTGGTTCGAATCCCACCTGCGGCAACCGCGTTGTGTCCTTGGGCAAGACACTTCACCCCGATTGCCTACATGGGGGCACGATGATGCTGTGTACTGAGGCGTACTGCACGTCGATGGTGCGCATGTCTTCAACCAATCTAACCCTGCCTGTGCTGTGGTGCAGAGTTCAGAGTTACGATGTTGGGGAGCTGACAGCTGCTCGTCGTTGCTCGGTGGTTCTCTCCGGGTACTCCGGCTTCCTCCACCCGTAAAACTGTCACGGTCACGATTAGCCATTGTGCATAAGTATGTGACCTGAAACACCAATAAATAAATAAATAACAATATTTCCCTTTGGCACACCCTACAGGGCACATTTATGATCGGATTGCTTTGAAACCTGGCATGCTTGTTTGGGGAGACCTCTAGATGGGTGCTATCGATTTTCTTCAATTTCCGTCAAAAAATGTTGCCGCGGCCAACATTTTTAGAACTCAGTTTAGTCAGACCACAATATTTCCCTTTGGCACACCCTATAGGACACATTTATGATTTGATTGCTTTGAAACCTGGTATGCTTGTTTGGGGAGACCTCTAGATGGGAGCTATCGATTTTCTTCAATTTCCGTCAAAAAATGTTGCCACGGCCAACGTTCTTAGAACTTAGTTTAGTCAGAAGACTCAATATTTCCCTTTGGCACACCCTACAGGGCACATTTATGATCGGATTGCTTTGAAACCTGGCATGCTTGTTTGGGGTGACCTCTAGATGGGAGCTATCGATTTTCTTCAATTTCCATCAAAAAATGTTGCCGCAGCCAACATTCTTAGAACTTAGTTTAGTCAGACCACAATATTTCCCTTTGGCTCACCCTACAGGGCACATTTATGATTAGATTGCTTTGAAACCTGGTATGCTTATTTAGGGTGACCTCTAGATGGCAGCTATCGATTTTCTTCCATTTCCGTCAAAAAATGTTGCCACGGCCAACGTTCTTAGAATTTAGTCTAGTCAGACCACTTAGAATTTAGTCTAGTCAGAGCACAATATTTCCCTTTTGTACACCCTACAGGGCACATTTATGATCGGATTGCTTTAAAACCTGGCATGCTTGTTTGGGGAGGCCTCTAGATGGGAGCTATCGATTTTCTTCGGTTTCTGTCAAAAAATGTTGCCACTGGCAAAAAAAATGACATTGGTACCAATGATCTTCAATTTTGTCATTTCATTTATAACTTACCAAGTTCAAGTTTGTCAAGTTGAGCTACAGTGTCATTGACACTTTCATTTTTGGTGGTCTGAATTTGTTATTCAAAATTTGTTTTATTAAAAATTATTGGAGAGTGCCTGTTGGCACTCTCCAATAATTTGTAATAAAACAAATTTATACAGACAAAATACTTGTGTTTGACTGAAGAGGAAACATGAGCAAGGAAAAAGATGGCTTTTGTTCCAGTACCCTCATTGCTGTAACTCAGCCAGTTAAGATCAATGCATTGTGCACAGAAATCAATAGTTCAAAAATGTAACCAGGACATCAGCCCAACAGTGAAGTTTTTCAGTTTATGTACTTTTATCTATAATTTATTAAACAATGCCTTTGTTCCTGTATTAAAAATGAATTAAAATACAACAATAATAAAAAAAAATTGAAAAATCAGTTCTCCATTTCTGCAACAAATATTCTCAGGTTGGTCATTCACTTACTCGCAAAAAGGTCAAACCTGTAATGAGAGATCACCTGTCTTGAGAGACCACTTTTGCTCGGCAAAAGGGGTGATCTCTTGAGACAGGCTCTGCTGTATACTTCTTTGTAATATTAAAATTTATTTTATTTTCAGGAATTAGTTGGCGAATTTAAGGCAGATTATTATGCAATTAATGGTTTGAATTTAGAATCACGGAAAAGGTATATTTGTTATATAACTCGATTTTCTATTGCTGTTTTGTTAATTTCATATGTTTGTTAATTAATATTTTGAACATTGGAATCTCCTGAGCATTGTTTGTATTTTTTAAACTGATATGATGTTCGGACATATAGAAGTGATGGACCGGAAACTGATTCTCTAACGACAAAAGTGATGCTATGGGTGCGAGATGGGAGCCGAATAAAAAATCTGAAATCTTTATTCACATCTAGAGAGTCTACCAGAACATATGAACACTCTTTCAACGTTTCAAATTATAACACCTAGGAGCTTTTGCCAGAAAGCGATTCTCTAACGGCAAAAGTGGCTCTACGGGCACAACTTGGGTCCAAAAAAAAAAATCCAAAACCTTTTACTTGTCCAGACATTCCACTGGAATGTATGAACACACTTTTAACATTTCGAATTAAAATCTCTTGGAACCTTTTTCCCCACACTGATTCTCTTAATGATAAAAGTGGTGGTAGGGGTGCCCCACAGGGACGAATCAAAAATTGAAAACCTTTATGCACATCTACAGATCTACTAGCAAGCCAGAAAATAAGCAGACTGTCATCTGCAATATGACGTCGCCTGAGGGTGAATTTAGTGATGCTACCCTGCACAGCAGGGTGGCATCACTCAATTTACTCTCTGTGAACCTCAATCTGAATCAGGTTCTCAAACCTAAACATAAAGAGGTACCCAGAGGATAAATTGGCCCACTGTATGAGATAGCATCATCAAATTCACCCTCGGGGGACCTCATTCTGCAAATGTCAGACTGCTTACTTTCAGGCCTGTCTACTAGAACATATTAATAAACTTTTAATGTTTAGAATTAAACCCCCCCCAGGAGCCTTTCACAAACCGATTCTCTAATGCCAAAAATAGTGCTACTTGGTGCCCTAGGGGCTGAATAAAAAATCCAAAAATGCACATCTGGAGACCCTGCTGAAATATATTAACACACTTTCAACATTTCAAATTAAACCCCCCCCTTTATGTGCATCTACAGATGCTACCTGAACACCTTAGCATAGTTTAAATATTTCAAATTACATACTCTTGGTGATATGAAGTTTGGACGTATGGATGGGATGTGGTGAGGCGAAAAATGCACTCTACATAAATGGGTCTTTTAACCCTTTACCCAACACAGACGATATCAAAATTTATTATTTTAAATATCATTTTTTCAAATTTTTCAAAAAATTTCAACAAAACCATATCATGTGATCCCTCGTTGGAACGAGCTCGACGAGCTCGTTCCAACGAGGGGTCACATGATATGATTTTGTTGAAATTTTTTGAAACATAATATTTTTTCAACTGCTGAATTTGCATATTCCGCGGGCGGATGCGTGCGATTCGTTGGGTAAAGGGTTAATAATCAGGGGGCATAATTTTTTAGAAAAAGCCTTTCTTTTGACAAAGTATCATTAACTGTGATTTGATTTGAAATTCGATTTGAAATTCAATTCAAAATTCAGTTCGATCAAAATCGGCAATTCTCTTGTCCTTAATGTGCCCGTGCATCAAACATTATGAACCCTGCCATTCCTACATGTATTAATCAATTCATTTAAAATTTGATATGTTGACACACTTTGGTAAAATCATGAGAATTTTCAGTTTTCACCATTATTCATATGTAAGTACTGCAGTTATGCCCGTTCTTAGTTAAAATTTAATTCAATTTTCAGTCAATTATTTTCACACCAATTTTTACTTTATTAAGTTCTTGACAAAGTTCGACTTTCATAATTAACCATGTATAATTACTTGAGTAATGCCCTTTGTTAGTTCAATTTATCATTATTAAAGGTCATCTGGTTGTAAACACCGTTGATGGCTTTACTTTTAAATTATTGTTCTTGAAACTTAACAGTTATAGGAGCGTGGTGGCGTTGCAGTAACTGGTTCTCGTCAGATCACCGAAGTTAAGCAATGTCGAGTCAGGCTAATCCTCGGACGGATGTCTAATAAAGCAATCGATTCGGACTCCTGTGGTGTGTCCTTGGACAGACACATAACCATGATTGTCCACATGGGGGCACTATGACACCATGTACTAAGGCGTACTGCATGTCGATGGTGTTCAGGTCTTCATTCAGACTAACCCTGCCTGTGCTGCAGTGCGGTGTTATGATGTTGGAGAGCTGGAATCTGCTCGTTGTTGGTCGGTGGTTATCTCCGGGAACTCCGGCTTCCTCCACTGGCACCTACACGATATGACCTTGGCTGTTAAAGTGCCGTTAAACCTTAACAAATAAATAAATAAATAACATTTTGGTAAGTTCTTGATGAAATTCAATTTTCTTCATTATCTGTTCGTTTTTACTGAAGTTATGCCCCTTGTTTGTAAACATTCTCATTATTTCACTTTACAGGCTGTGAACACATTTGTGATTCCTACATTTATGAACTGATTCATTTGAAACTTGTTATGTTGATATACTTTGGTAGTGTAGGCTGCAAGCTCAGAGGTCCTCAGTTTGAATCCCTCCTGCGGCAACTCTGTTGTGTCCTTGGGCACCAGGCCTGAAAATAAGCAGTCTGACATTTGCAGAATGAGGTTCTCCGAGGGTGAATTTGAAAATGCTATCCCATACAGTGGGCCAATTTATTACTCGGGTACTTCTTTCTGTTTAGTTTTAAGACCCTGATTCAGATTGAGGTTCACAGAGGGTAAATTTAGTGATGCTACCCCGCTGTGCAGGGTAGGATCACTAAATTCACCCTCTGGGGACCTCATTTTACAGATGACAGTCTGTTTATTTTCTGGCTTGTTGGGCACGACACTTCACCCCATTGCCCACGTGGGAGACACGGTGACATTGTGTACTAAGGCGTACTACACGTTGATGGTGCACTTGTCTTCAACCAATACTAACCCTGCTTGTGTGGAGTAAGTATCTTGGGGAGTCTGACAGTTGCTTACCATTGATCAGTGGTTCTCTCCAAGTACTCCAGCTTCCTCCACCCGTAAAACTGTCTGACACGAGGTAGCCCTGGCTGCCAAAAGTGATGTCAAACCCCAATAAATAAGTAGATATATTAGGCTCCACAAAGTAAATCTTCTGTTTCTTATCAACCTACCTCAATTGTTTACTACAGGCTTGCACTACAGTGGAAGAACCTAACTCGGATAAAATACTCTCTATTTTAATCTTTCCCAAGATTTGGGAAAGAAAAGTGGTGTAAAAACACCACGAAAAAATAAGCCAAAACTGGGTCAGGCGCCATCGGTGCACACCCAGTATGGGACGCTCTTCCATAGTACAAATCCATGACTTCCGTAGATCAGTGCGCAATGCGTCATTCTTTTAATTATCCGCACATGTGGTGGATGTGTGCCATCTTTGCTGCAGTAACAGTGATATTTTAACTCGTCGATAATGGTTTTCCTGTGACTGGATTTATGGATCTGAAGATCGTATAATAACAGGACTGTGTTTTATATATTCTTGTTTATATTTTCAACCACTTTCTCATTGTTTATTATTTACTATTCTGTTTTCGCAAATGTTTTGTTTTCGACATCACGCGATTTGACAATTAATTTTTCGGTTGATGAATTAATTTTTGGAGTTAGGTGTCAATCTGGGACTGTCTGGACAGGATTTCTTCACTCTGTTGAGGGCTGAATTTCTGTTTTTTCGGTCCCTGTCGACCGTCTGGGTTCTGTCATGTACCCACCGTTTTTTTCTGCCACCTTCTCCTGCAGTTGAGGGTGTTCTTCTACTTTCTGACACTATGAACTCTGTGGCATTTTCGTCCACTCATTCTGGCCACACGACCAGTTTTGGGGGACCAACCTCTTTTGTGCAGCCTGGACCTTCTGCCCTGCAGAGGTCCGCGGTGACTCTCATGAGTCCCTGCTTTGTTGATCCTCGGGGTGTGTCACACCCCTATAGACGTCTGCCTTCAGACGTTTCGGCTGCCGCCCGTCGTCCCACGTCGGGTGTTTTGGAGGATCGTGACCCTTCGCTGATTAAGAGGGTCAGAGGTGAAGCCACTTTGCCAGTTCGTTCCCCTGTCGAACTGGCCAGTACGGGCAGTGAGCTTAGGGAGGCCCTCTCCTTACTCACTCAGGTTCTATCAAAGAGCCTTCACGTTGCTTCCAGCGAGGCAGCGAGTGGTTTCCAGGCACCCCCTATGGCGCCGCCTCCCGGGATTGGAAACAGGCTGCTTTCTGATCCCCCTGGTGTTCCGACACCATGGGAGGCGTCGGCTGGTTTGCCCACGATGGTCTATGTGTCTTCCGACTCAGGGGAAGAGTCAGACATGCTTGATGTCGAGAGCCAGCAGTCTTTGGACTTGGGGGCAGCTCTTTATTTCGTGTTTGGGTTCCTTCCGGATCTCAAACCATCTAACCAGTCGACAGTGTCAGCCAGGCCGCGATCATCGGTCGCGTGCCAACAGCCTATGGAGCAACCCGCTTCTGGGCATCTTCGACCGTGCCAGTCGGTACAATTGGTTGAAGCATTTTCAGCCTTGGACTCTAAGCTAAGTTCCAAGGCTATGAAGGCTCCATTTTTCACCAGGGTTGACACCTTTTTTGCCTCCGGCACGTTATTGTTCCTACGATTCCGCCAATCCGTCGGTCTACCAGACCGTGACGGTTTTTGATCAGGACTCCAATTCCCTTGGGCTTTCCATGTCCATGTCTGCCGTCATTCTGATGACGACTCTGGAGTCCACGTTGGGCTTATCGAGAGAGATGCTTGGTATGCTTTCTCTCTCCGATCACATCGTCTCAGCTTTAGCTGCTTATCTGTCCCCGGATAAGTTTGACGAGGTACAGGCTCCTTTGTGTGTGCTGTCCAAGGCGCTCATGCATCTTACTCACACGCATGCCTGTAACACGGCTAATCTGGAATTAGTTCGAAGGGACTCTGTGCTGGACACAGGCCGATCCCTTCCTGAGGAGCAGTGCGCTACTCTTCGATCTGCTTCTTTGGCAGGTCCGCAACTTTTCCATGGTTCTGTGTTGACGGTCCGGGATGACGTCCTACATCATTCCAAAAATCAGCTGCTGTTTCTTCAGCTTGGTCAGCCTTCTAGGGTAGGCACGGGCCGTTCCAAGCCTAACAAGTACCCTCTGCTTCCTCTGCGAAGCAAAGAGGCTGATCCTTCTGCCTCTGCTTCTACTTCTTACTCAAGGGGTAGGTAAGCATCGGCAGTCTTGAGGGACGTCCCAGGATTCTTCATTCAGTAGAGGAGGTGTTTTCTCCTTTCGCGAGCCTCGTCGGGTTCGAAATGAAGGTCCTCACCTCGACTCGTCCCAGGTTGGAGGAAGGATAGCAGAGTTCGCAGGCCGTTGGGCCACCATCACATCCGATCCTTGGGTGTTAGATGTTGTTTGGTCCGGGCTGCGAATATCCTTCCGAAGGCACCCCACTCTGTCCAGGGTGCCTCTTCCAACCACAGTTCCTTCAGACATTTTACGTCGGGAACTTTTGTCCACGGAGATAGACAATCTCCTGACAACGGGGGCGATTGAGGTCATCAAGAACATTAGGTCAGTGGGTTTCTATTCCCGCCTGTTCTTGGTGCCGAAGAAGGACGGCCGACTCCGAGTCTATCATTGCTCCCAAGTTCAGCATGGAGACTTTCAGGTCGGTCCTCTGTTCAATTCACCAGGGAGATTTCGCTTCAAGCTTCGCCCTGCGAGACGCTTACTTTCACGTTCCGATTCATTGGGTGTTACTGAAGTATCTCAGGTTCGTTTTTCTGGGGCGAGTTTACCAGTTCAAGGCCATGCCTTTCGGCCTCAACCTGGTTCCTTGGGCCTTCACCAGACTGATGTCGCATGTGATAGCTTTCCATCGCACACAGTCCAGGGTGACTACTTCGGCATATCTGGACGATATCTTCCAGGGGCATTTCAATGCTGCCTTACTGGAGTCGGATGTCGCCACTCTGTTGAGCTTGCTCACGTCGCTAGGTTTCAGAGTCAACGAGAAGTCAGACCTGGTCCCTTCTTAGTCGTTTTATCATCTGGGGATGGCTTTCCGCACACAATTCAATTTGGTGGTGGTTCCCCAGGCCAAAGCTGTGATTCTCTCAGCTTTTGCTCTGATTCTGTCCCAGTCCACTTCCACGCCGACTCGGAGTATTCTCCGGCTAATCGGTTTCTGCTGTTCGGTGACGGATCTCATTCCTCTAGGTCGGCTGCGTGTCAGACCTCTCCAACAATTTCTGCTCAGTCGTTGGAGGCCGAATGTAGATTTTCTGGATCTGGTGCTTCAGTTTCCAGAATATCTTTATCCTCACCTTCTCCTCTGGGCGGATGTCCGGTGGCTTTCGCAGGGTGTTCCGTTGGACTTACCCACGTCCGATCGCGTTCAGACGGCAGATGCCAGCGATCTTGGATGGGGTGCGACGTTGGATCCTCTAGGTCTTTCCATTCACGGGATGTGGGACCAGGATCATGCAGCTCTACACATCAACCAGAAGGAGCTTCTTGCTCTTCTGAGTTTCAGGCAGTGGATCCCTCACCTGTCGAATCGCCAGGTCTTTCTGTTGTCCGACCATTCGACGGTGGTTGCTTACATTCGGAACCAGGGCGGCACGCACTCTGTTCCAATGTACGAATTGGCTCGGGATCTTCTACTGCTCGCTCAGGATGTTCACGGCGGGGTGGCTGATCGTCACATTCCCGGTCGTCTGAACGTCCTAGCCGACTCCCTGTCTCGTCAGGGCAGGGTCATTTCCACCAGGTGGATGCTCCACATGGCGGGTTCCATCGATCTCTCGCGACTAGCTGGAACCATCCGGTGGACACTTTTGTGTCCCCGTGTCCAGATGCTCTGTCTTTCGCCGTGGATGCTCTGGCCCTCCTTTGGGATGGTCTTGTCGGCTACGCCTTCCTACCGGTTCCGATTCCGCCTCAGGTTCTCGCCCAGATATGAACCTGCAGTCATCGAATCCTGTCGATCACACCCGTTGCCTCGGTGGGTGTGGATCAATCTGCTCCGCTCTCTGTTACCGGCGGTTCCGGCATGTCTCCCTCTACCTCGTGACTTTCTTTACCAAAGTCGCCCGAGGAGGTTTTCCATTGACCCGACTTCATTGTGCCTTCGCACATGTCCTTTATCGGGTCCTGTCTCCTCGGTAGTGGTTTTTCGAGACACGCAGTGGAGTTGCTTTTCTTCTTGAAGAAGGCAGTCACTCCACTGGTTTAGCCTCTGTGGCTAAGTGGAAGGTTCTTCTGTCGATGGTGTGCGATCACTCTGTTGCTTCTGTCACTCCTTCGATCACACCGCTTGCAGAGTTTCTGGTATATGTTTGTTTCTGGGGGTCTCCAGCAATGGGTACATGTCCATGCTTCGGAGACATTTTTTCATATGTGATACCGCATTGTTTCGACACTCATCCTTGCCTCTCCAAGCTTGTTCAGCTCTTTTCCTTGAAAAGGCCTAGGACTTTGCAGTTTCCTCCAAAATGGTCACTTTCTTGGGCGCTGCTCTGCTTGGGGGTGGGGGGGCATTCACGCCTTTATCCTGGATGTATATGCGTTCTCTCACATGCCCGATCACTCCTGCATCCATTTCTTGATGGATTTGTCTTGCTATTCGTGCAGCTTCCACTCGTCTAGCTACTGGTGATTGCATTACCACTTGTTTTTTCTGCCACGAGGTGCGTGCATTGTCTTCCTCTTTTAATAACTGTCATGTTGTCGGATGATAGATGTTATTCTGGCAGCCTTCTGGAGAAATGCTACATTCTCCTTTTATCTGCGACAGTTGCAGGAGCCGATAGAGGACCTTGGTCCTTGGGGCCCTCTTTCTTCGGCTCAGGCTGTTGTCTATCCCAGCCTTTCAGCTTTTTTCAGGGTCAGTTCCAGCTTTGTGCTGTTACTGCCCTTTCTGTCTGTGCGTCGCACTTCACCATACGCCTCATCTTTCATTGTCTTTTCTAATGTTTGTGATGCTATGGTTTGATAGGCCTAGGGATCTCTTCCTCTGTCCACGGTTCCAGTGCTATTGAGTTATGTGTGGGTTGGTTATGTGATTCCCTCCATCCTATTGTCTATTCAGCCTGTAGTAAACAATTGAGGTAGGTTGATAAGAAGTATAAATTTTATAGTAAATTTCCTTTCTTATTATACCTACCGAAATTGTTTACATGGAGGCCCTCACGTCTTCTTATTCGGATAAGAATCCTTCCTCCCCGCTGATCACATAACTCCAGTGTTGTTCGGAATCAAAAGAATGACGAATTGACGCATTGCGCACTGTTTTACGGAAGTTGTGGATTTGTACTATGGAAGAGCGTCCCATACTGGGTGTGCGCCGATGGTGTTTGCTTCTTCTCCTCCCAGACCGCTGAACCACTTTAATTGATATTTGAGATAATAGTTTGTTATGACATCGCATTTTGATTTTGTTCAAATCAAGTTGCCTTGCCCCTCGGTAGGGCCAGGTCCAAAAAGTGTGCTTTAATCTTAAAAAATCTCCTTCTCATGAACCAGCAGTAGCAGTGACTTCATATTTGGTGTGCAGTTTCCTTTTGAGGTGTGGACTCAGATTTGTTGAAGAGAAGTTCGAGGAGGTATATTTGCCTTTGTTATGGGAGGGGCAAGAATTTTTGCCCCGTCCAGAATTTCCATTTTCCAAACCGAAAGGCAGATTTGAACCAAATTTGATGTGAGGGCTTATTGGGTCGTAAGTACTTAATTTATGCAAAAACATTTTTCCGGTTGCGCCATGGGTCCATATTTGGGTTCACTGTGGGTGCCTGAGTGATAACTTAGTTCAAAATGAGGAATTTTCTTTAAAACTCTTCTTCTTCAGATCCAGCAGTCGGAATTGCATAGATTGAAAGTGCATAATGTTGGTGTTTTTTCGTAAAAAACAGAGCATGCCTCCTTAATCGTGCATCAGGTATTCCCGTTATTATTCGGCTCATTACGTGACTGCCATTATGTTATAAACAGGTGCGCAGGTGTGAAATAGTGTCAGCATTATGTTACCAGAAGGCTCTGGAAAATGCTTGGAAAAAGTCCTGGAAATTTTTTTCTCAAGGGTGTACGAACCCTGTGAGTCATTGACTGGCCTCCTCTTATAACATAAGTTGATGAGTCTAGATACAGATACTTTGAACTTAGTCAGGTTTAATTTGAACATACCATTGGGGTTCACATGCTGGCCACCAGTTCTCGTCAGATCACCGAAGTTAAGCAACATCGAGTCTGGTTAGTCCTTGGATGGGTGATCTGAGCGATCAATTCGGACTCCTGTGTTGTGTCCTTGGGCAAGGTACTTAACCTTGATTGTCCACATGGGGGGCATGATGATGCTGTGTACTAAGGTGTACTGCACGTTGATGGTGCGCATGTCTTCAACCAATCTAACCCTAACGATGTTGGCGAGCTGGCAGCTGCTCATCGTTGCTTTGTGGTTCTCTCCGGGTACTCCGGCTTCCTCCACCTGTAAAACTGTCATGGTCATGATTAGCCATTGTGCATAAGTGTGACCTTAAACACCAAAATAAATAAATAAATAAATAAATAAATAAATAAATAAATACATGCTGTCCATGTGCTAGTACATAAGTACAAATGGAATACAACTGTGTATACTTATGGGTAACTTACCAGGTGTGTATTCTGTATCCTGGAACGAAACAAAACAGTATTTACTGATCCAATTTGTTCTGCATCATCATCATTAACGTGAATTTTTTCCATAGTTAGTACCTCAGTTTCGAGATATACTTGCTTAATTATTAAACACCAACTTTGGGTGCATTTGTCATAATTTGGGCACAGCATTTATTGCGATGAATTCGGTGGAATATAAAGGCCTGACCACCACATAGCAGCCCAAATTTTAACTTGATGCAATATTAGGAATACTTTAGGGGGGCACGGTGGCGTCGCAGTAACCGATTATCGTCAGATCACCATTATTAAGCAATGTCGAGCACAGTTAGTAGTTGGATGCTTGACCATTTCAGTGACTGATTCGCGTTCACGTGTTGTGTCCTTGGGCAAGGCACTTAACCCCAATTGCCTACATGGGGGCATGATGACGCTGTGTACCAAGGCGTACTGCACGTCGAAGGTGCGCATGTCTTCAACCAATCTAACCCTGCCTGTGCCGTGGTGCAGAGTTATGATGTTGGAGAGCTGGCAGCTCCTCGTCGTTGCTCGGTGGTTCTCTCCGTGTACTCCGGCTTTCTCCACGCGTAAAACTGTCACTGACATAATATTACCCTGCTGTTAATGTGTCGTTAAACCCTAATAAAAAAAAAAATTAAAAATTAGGAATACTCTTTGAAAACTTTCTTCTTCTGAGCTACCAGTGAAAATCTTTTGATATTTGTTATATGGCATCCTTGGTTCATGTTTGGTCTTACTGTGGTAGCCTGAATTTTAACTTGGTGCAAGAGGAGGAACATTCTTTGAAAATCCCTCTCTTCATATCTACCAGGCAGAATCTTTTGATATTTAGAATACAGCATCATTGTAGGAGTCAACTATTTGGAAATGCTGAGTTGGTTGGCTTTAAAAAATTAAAAGAATCTTCTTCCACAAAACAACCAATCAGAATTTTGTGGATTTTTTTGTATACTTCTAATTTTTTGAAAGCGTGTCTCTGTCTTCATATTTAAATGCTCTACAGGTTAACCCTTTACCCAACGCAGACGATATCAAAATTTATTATTTTAAATACCACTTTTTAAAATTTTAAAAAAAAATTCAACAAAACCATATCATGTGACCCCTCGTTGGAACGAGCTCGACGAGCTCGTTCCAACGAGGGGTCACATGATATGGTTTTGTTGAAATTTTTTAAAAAATAATATTTTTTCAAATGCTGAATTTGCATATTACGTGGGCGGATGCGAGCGATTCGTTGGGTAAAGGGTTAACTAACCTTAACCCTCTGCTCTCCCATGTCAATATACCAAAGTTTTCAGCATCAAATATTTTCCCACAATGCAACTGAGAAATTAAAAAATTATATCTTATTTGACAGAGCTCATTGAGCTCTGTCAAACAAGATATAATTTGTTAAATTTATCATGCTGCGTAGGCAACATAGAGTGAATGATGAAACAGGCCTGGCAATCTAGAAAATCAAGGAGTGCAAAACAGTTACCTTCCTCAGATTGCTTGGGAGTGCAATTGCACCTGGAATTTTCAATGCAAAAACTTGTAAGCTATTTTGGTTATATTCACTTCAAGGTATTAATATTGTGACTGAAATATTGTACTACATTCAGCTACATAGTGGAAACATCGACACACACATCTTCTCATTATTCAAAATGTTACATTCAATTCTTATGTGACTGTCTTCTATGCTCAAAATTTATCGAAATGTGTCACAGAATGGGTCATGAATTATTTCGAATCAATTCAGTATTGACAAATCGACCCCTGAGTTCCAATGTGTTCTCTGTGCCAGTAGGCACGGAGAACACATTGGAACTCAGGGGACGAAATGATAATAGATTTTAAAGGTAGGCCCAAACATGTCTGGCATTCCAGAAAATCGAGGGGTGCAAAAAATTTTCCTCCTAAATTTTTTCTAGGCATTCAGTAGGCGTGCAGCACTCCTGCACTCCTAAAGAATGCCAGGCCTGATGAAAAATATGAAATACTATGAGAGTGCTTGGAGGTAACTTAATGGAATTATAAAGATTCTTTATAAAATCCACTGATCAGACATTTTTAATATTTGTTATACAAGATCCTTAGGGTGGCTAGATTTAATTTTGTTCAAATCAAGTATCTTGGTTCATGTGGGAGCCGAAATTTTAATGTGCAATATGAGGAATATTCTTTAAAAATATTCTTTTTCAGATCCACAAGTTAGAATTTTAAAATATTACATGTACAACACACTTATGAGAATAAGATCCAAGTATGTTCAAATCAAGCTCCTGATTTCATATTTGGACTCCTTGCTCAAAGGTTAAAATAGTGTCGAATAAGGAAAATTGTTTAAATACCATCTTATTCAGATCCACCAGTCAGAATCTGTTGAATTCCGGTTTACGACATCCTTAAGGGGATAGGTTCAAATCAAGACCCTTGGTTAAAATTTGCACACCCTGGGGGATCTGAATTTTAACTTAGTGCAATATGCATATGAGTAATATTCTTTCAAATTCATTTTTAGATCCCCCAGACAGAATATTTTGTTATATGGTATACAGTATCCTTACTGGGATCAGTTTGTTAAAATCAAGTATTTGGATTTATATTTGGGCTCCTTATGGTAGTACAAGTTTTAACTTAGTGCAATATGAGGAAAATTCTTCAAGGATCTGCTTCTTCATATCCACCATTCAGAATCCTTTGATATTGATATACTGCATCCTAAGGTGGTGTCAGATCCATTTCTGTTCAAATCAAGTCCGTGGGTTCAAATTTGGGCTTTGTATTGGAGCCCAAATTTTACTTGGTGTAACATGAGGAAAATTCTTTAAAACTCTTCGTATTCAAATCCACAAGTTAGAATTTTTTGATATTTGGTACACTTCAAGGTTATGTTTTTGTGTATGTAAGTTGGGGATGTCAGAATTAAGTTTGTTCAAATGATGTACCTAGGAACCCAAATTTTAACCTGGTGCAATATGAAGAATATTCTTCAAAAAATTTTTTCATCAGCTCCACCAGCTCGAGTCTATTGATATTTGATAATAGCATAACTCTTAACTTCTAGATTAAAGTTTGTCCAAGGCATTTCACTTGAGTGATTTTGGAGTTCATAGGAGTTCATGGTTTGGAATTTAACATGTAATCCTATTGGTAATGGACTATTCATCTGTTTAAATGAATTTTGCCCATGAGTGATAGGGCCAAGTATGATATATATCTCAGTGGGTAAAATTAATGTTTATTCAAATGAGGTCCAACAAGCCACATGATGCCCTGAGGGTGGTCAACTGGGTGCGTTGTTGGGCTTTAAAACGAGTTATGAACAATATTGAGTGATTTTATGCCCCCAAATTTCCAGTTGATTCCGTGGGATTGGTGTGTGGAGAGGTGTTGATTTTTAGACCCGGCTTTAGTGTGGGTATATATGGATCCTTGTGTCCGTTCATTCATCTGTCATTTAATCCGTCCATCCATCCATCCATCCATCCATCCATCCATCCATCCATCCATCTGCCCATTCCAAATTTTTATTTGCAACTAGTTTCACACATTCCATCGGATACTTTTGATATTATCTGATAAATAACCATGATATGAACTTACAACATGCCATGTTGCTGTTGCTTATTTTTCATGACTTATTCTTTTTCACTGAAGTTATTGAACAAGTCCATCTCAAACTTAAAGCCGCAAATAGTCTTGTACTTTCCAAAAGATTTTTTTTCTTTATATAATGAATAACCGTGATATGAACTTGTGCATATTGTTACGCCTTGTTGCAAACCTTATTTTTCCAGATTTATTGCCCTTTACTTTAAATCCAAAATTGGCAACATTGTTGGCACCGGATAACTATTCTGCTCTATCCATTCCCCAGTTATTTATGTATCGACACTGAACCTGGCTGTTATTGCCAGAGAAGAAAAAAATTGAGAATTTTTCTTGCGGTCACCACACAACTTATTTCATTGGTAATAAGTTGTGGGATAACCACGCAAAAAATTATCAATTTTTGCTTCTCGGACAATGACAGCTCCCCCCCCCCCCCCCACACACACACACCGACCTGTGACATTCACTTTCTCCAAGTGCGAGATGATCAGGGGACAGCTCATGTTCATTTTGAACACATGGTTTACATGGGTGTCCATTGGTTGGACAAGTGGCGTACATCCTGTTAAAAGAAGTAATTCCCTTTTAAAAAACTTGTTTATTTGTCAAAGAAACCCATTTCCCTGGTGGGGGGGGGGGGGGGGGGGGGGAATGGCTCTGACGGGCAGGCCTGCCTATCTGTACAGTCAATAAGTTGCAAGATACGCACAAAGAATTTCCTCACGTTTTTTCGTCATTGATTCTTTCAACAAGCCAAAAAAAAATTCATGAAGCATTGTCACTTGCCTTTAATTTGTGGCCTGTTGAAGTGTGGGGGGGGGGGGGGTGGGAGAAGATGGGGTGGGGGGTACCTGAATTCTGTACGTGGATGGAATGGGCAAAAACACTTTTGGTTCAAATTGAAGACAAAATACACAGCTGGACATGTACCGAATCTGTTTGTATATAAGTCAGGGGAGATAACTTAATTCTTGTGATATCTCACAACAGAATTTTTTTCAGTTTTCAACAAACTTTCAAACTTTACACAAAACGGATAAATTTGGTATGAACCATAACAAACGTATATATAATAGGTCAGCTGAAGTTAATTATACTTGAGAGGTCATGTTTTTATTTAATTTATATTTCGAGTTTATATAATATTGTTTTCACATAACCGTGACAGTATGAGAATATATTTGGCATACAATGCATTGATAAAAACAGTCTGTATGTTTCATAAATAAACAAACTATATTTAAACTGACCGCCATGGTGTACATAATGTGTCCCCATTGTTGTAAACAATATGCTTTCCCTTGTTTTGTTTTCAAAACAGCCTTTCATGTAGCATGGATCAAACTGGATATTACAACTCGGGGGAATGAATTCATACTTATTTTTGAGCAGCTATTTTTGCAGGGATCACATCAGGTAATTTCTCAACTCATTTTCTAAAGTAATAAAAATGAACAATTTGGGTTACTGAACACGCTGTCATTAATAATTTATGAACTGGGAATTTCCCATCCGTCTTTCAACATAAAGTTGATAAACATGAGGGCTGACAATAATAAATAGCACAAAAGTATGTATTTTGGGAATTTTATTTTTTTAGCTGAAAATATGAAAAGAGTAAATTGAGAAAAAAAAAACAACTCCAAAACACTTTCACATAATTTTGTTTTGATTGAACAATTGAAATTTTCGTGCACATTTTCGTTATGACCAGTACCGGTAGTCAAAACTTTAATTCAGAGAAATATGGGGTGTGCTCATTTTGGGGTGATACCCCAAAAATATGCTTTCTAAAAGTTGGGGGGGGGGGGGGGGGTTTGGTCTTATCCACGAGAGTGGACTTACTGATGGGTCGATACGGTGCTCTGTTTTGTAGTGTTGACTTGTCATTGATGCGGAATGTGATGTTAAATCCTTCTTTAAACACTTTCCTTAGTTGAGGTCCTGAATGAGAATTCAGGTGACATTTTAACAATGAGCAATGGGAAAAATTCTTCTCACAAACTATTGGTCTAAATAATTTGGTGTTTGACATAAGATATTGTGATGAATTGACAGCAAAATGTCTGAGCTTTGCGGCTCGTAGCTTATGTTCGTGTTGAGGTTGAACATATGCTCCGAGCCGCAAACCTCAGACCATGTTACTGTCAACTCTTCACAATAACGTATATGTTCCAATATGCTACTACGTATTGCCCAAAACCTACATCGTAAAACACGAGAGGCTTATTTACTAAACTTGTGATTGTTAAAAGTTGCCTTGTTCAAGGCGACTATTAACGATCACAGATTTAGTAAATCTCTCATGTACCCAAAACGGTACTGGATAAATAATCAATAAACCAGATAAACTCATTCCATCTCAGTTCAAATCGTAAACCAGTTTGAAATTTAAACAATACATCATCACTGTCTGCAGCACAAGTGAAAAATCTAGTGGTTTGCTAGTCACTCCATTGATGAAACAATTACGAAACGGGCGACGTCCTTTCAAATATTTCGCATTGTGACGTCAAGACGGTAACAATTGCTGCTTGAGCCGTAAACATAAAAGAAACTACGCCAGCACTCATCCAATCAGAGGGCGAGGATTTTATTCTTAATGGAACGTATATCATTTTGGTAATCATTTTTATGTATGTAGAAATGCGGCCATTGAGGACATTTTGAGGGGTGTATGTACCTCTTACCTCTACCATTCTAGTATGATTGTGATAGTGGAAACATTCAGAAATATCTTCTTCCCCGAAATCTCAATGCTTGTCATCTTATATCTGGTAAATAATGACAAACATTATATTTCTTTAAAAGCTTTAATCTCTTTGTGACAAATCAATGGTTTTTTGTCAGATGAGCACTGGGAGCCTCTTGTTTCATTTTCGTATTACATTATAAAACACATTTGATTGAGTCATTTATTTGATGCATTTAAAATTTTTTATTTAAAATTGCAGGAGGGAGCACTTATCGCCAGAAGATATTCAAAAAAATAAAAATATTATGGAAGGTTTTTCTAAAGGAGCAATTGAAAATAATCATGAGGTTTGTTGATAGATGTAAAGTTTAATTTTTTAGTAACTCTAAAAGCTTCCGTTTTGGTACAGAGATGAAATATATGAAATATATGAAAATCATTGAGAGGTGGAACAAGTTTTGGTTCAAAGATTATATGAAAGTCTGTGAAAGACAGAGCAAGTTTTGTTACAAAGATTATATGAAAGTCAGTGAGAGGCAGAATGAGTTTTGGTACAAAGAATATATGAAAGTCAGTGAGAGGTAGAACAAGTTTTGGTACAAAGATTATATGAAAGTCAGTGAGAGGCAGAACAAGTTTTGGTACAAAGATTATATGAAAGTCAGTGAGAGGCAGAACAAGTTTTGGTACAAAGATTATATGAAAGTCAGTGAGAGGCAGAACAAGTTTTGGTACAAAGATTATATGAAAGTCAGTGAGAGGCAGAACAAGTTTTGGTACAAAGATTATATGAAAGTCAGTGAGAGGCAGAACAAGTTTTGGTACAAAGAATATATGAAAGTCAGTGAGAGGCAGAACTAGTTTTGGTACAAAGATTATATGAAAGTCAGTGAGAGGCAGAACAAGTTTTGATACAAAGATTATATGAAAGTCAGTGAGAGGCAGAATGAGTTTTGGTACAAAGATTATATGAAAGTCAGTGAGAGGCAGAATGAGTTTTGGTACAAAGATTTTATGAAAGTCAGTTGAGAGGCAGAACAAGTTTTGGTACAAAGATTATATGAAAGTCAGTGAGAGGCAGAACAAGTTTTGGTACAAAGATTATATGAAAGTCAGTGAGAGGCAGAACAAGTTTTGGTACAAAGATTATATGAAAGTCAGTGAGAGGCAGAACAAGTTTGGGTACAAAGATTATATGAAAGTCAGTCAGAACAAGTTTTGGTACAAAGATTATATGAAAGTCAGTGAGAGGCAGAAAAAAAGTTTTCTTCAAAGATTATATGAAAGTCAGTGAGAGGCAGAACAAGTTATGGTACAAAGATTATATGAAAGTCAGTGAGAGGCAGAACGAGTTTTGGTATAAAGATAATATGAAAGTCAGTGAGAGGCAGAACAAGTTTTGGTACTAAGATAATATGAAAGTCAGTGAGAGGCAGAACAATATGAGAGTCAGTGAGAGGCAGAACGAGTTTTGGTACAAAGAATATATGAAAGTCAGTGAGAGGCAGAACAAGTTTTGGTACAAAGATTATATGAAAGTCAGTTGAGAGGCAGAACAAGTTTTGGTCCAAAGATTATATGAAAGTCAGTGAGAGGCAGAACAAGTTTTGGTACAAAGATTATATGAAAGTCAGTGAGAGGCAGAACAAGTTTTGGTACAAAGATTATATGAAAGTCAGTGAGAGGCAGAACAAGTTTTGGTACAAAGATTATATGAAAGTCAGTGAGAGGCAGAACAAGTTTTGGTACAAAGATTATATGAAAGTCAGTGAGAGGCAGAACAAGTTTTGGTCCAAAGATTATATGAAAGTCACTGAGAGGCTGAACAAGTTTTGGTACAAAGATTATATGAAAGTCACTGAGAGGCAGAACAAGTTTTGGTACAAAGATTATATGAAAGTCAGTGAGAGGCAGAACAAGTTTTGGTACAAAGATTATATGAAAGTCAGTGAGAGGCAGAACAAGTTTTGGTACAAAGATTATATGAAAGTCACTGAGAGGCTGAACAAGTTTTGGTACAAAGATCATATGAAAGTCAGTGAGAGGCAGAACTAGTTTTGGTACAAAGATTATATGAAAGTCAGTGAGAGGCAGAACAAGTTTTGATACAAAGATTATATGAAAGTCAGTGAGAGGCAGAACAAGTTTTGGTACAAAGATTATATGAAAGTCAGTGAGAGGCAGAATGAGTTTGGGTACAAAGATTATATGAAAGTCAGTGAGAGGCAGAACAAGTTTTGGTACAAAGATTATATGAAAGTCAGTGAGAGGCAGAATGAGTTTTGGTACAAAGATTTTATGAAAGTCAGTGAGAGGCAGAACAAGTTTTGGTCCAAAGATTATATGAAAGTCAGTGAGAGGCAGAACAAGTGAGGTCCATAGATTATATGAAAGTCAGTGAGAGGCAGAACAAGTGAGGTCCATAGATTATATGAAAGTCAGTGAGAGGCAGAACAAGTGAGGTCCATAGATTATATGAAAGTCAGTGAGAGGCAGAACAAGTGAGGTCCATAGATTATATGAAAGTCAGTGAGAAGGAGAACAAGTGATGAGTATAATCAATGTTACATTAGGGAAGAATAGTTGAGGCTTGTCCACAGCTAATATGATGATTTAAAAAAAACTTCTCTTCACAGAACACTGTACTGGTCATGCAAAGAATACTTTTTTTACCCGTCTGATATGACATATCTTGGCACTTAAGACATTGGAACGTTCCTCTTTTTGTTGAGTAGACATACAATGCTAATAAACTACTTGACTTTACTATATCGACTTCTTTTCAATTTTCTGACATTCTCAACTTGAAAATCTGAACAAAATGGTGATTATTACACACACAATCTGTCTTGGACAACATATTTCAAGTTTTAGTGTAAAAGTGCTGTGGAGAGGACCACTTGCTTCTCAAAAATGTGAAAGCAGCTGTTCATTTGACCACCTGCTTCTCAACATGGAGAATGAGGCTGTTGAATGGGTCACCTGTTTGCTTAACAAGTGGGAGGGAGTTACGGATGGGACCACCTGCTTTTCAACACGGGAAAAAGAGCTGTTGAGGGGACCACCTTAAGTGGGAAGGAGCTGTTGAAGGGATCACCTTCTTAACAAGGGGAAAGGAGCTGTTGGGGGGATCACCTGCTTCTCAACAAGTGGAATGGAGCTGTTGAGGGGATCACCTGCTTCTCAACAAAGGGAAAGGAGCTGTTGAGGGGATCACCTGCTTCTCAACAAGTGGAATGGAGCTGTTGAGGGGATCACCTGCTTCTCAACAAGTGGAATAGAGCTGTTGAGGGGATCACCTGCTTCTCAACAATGGGAAACAGGCTGTTGAGGGCATCATTCGCTTCTCAACAATGGAAAAAGAGCTGTTGAGGTGTCCACCTGCTTCTCAACAAGGGGAAAGGAGCTGTTGAGGGGATCATCTGCATCTAAATGTGAAAGGAGCTGTTGACAGGATCACCTGCTTCTCAACAATGGGAAAGGGGCTGTTGAGATGTCCATCTGCTGCTCAGCAGGGGAAAGGAGCTGTTGAGGGGATCACCTGCTTCTTAACAAGTTGAAAGGAGCTGTTGAGATGTCCACATGTGTCTTAACAGGGGAAAGGGGCTTTTGAGGGGACCACCTGCTTCTCAACATTGTGAAAGCAGCTGTTGAGGGTCCACCTGCTTCTCAACAAGGGCAAAGGAGCTGTGGAGGGAATACCTAATGAAGAGATGACTTGTTCAGGGAACCACCTGCTTCATAACAAGGGTAAAGGAGCTGTTGAAGGAACCTCTTGCTTCTTAACAAGGGGAAAAGACATTGTTATGGGAACCACCTGCTTCTCAACAAGGGCAAAGTAGCTGATGATTAGACCATCTGCTGAAAGTACCACCTGTGGAGTGGCCCACCTGTTTCTCTTCAGTAGCCATTAAAACCATTGAGTTTTAGACATTTTTCCTCACAGATATTTAGTCTCTATGTTTTGGATGGGGATGTTACAATGCAGAGTTCTGAACAAGGGCAAAGGAGCTGTCTCAGTGGGGGAACTTTAGTATGGACACAAAATATACAAGATGTCACCTGAAAGATCAAATTTCTGCAGTCACTTTATTTTTGTAATTTATCCTAGTTTCATAATTCGATTTTTTGCAAAAGTAATCTCTCGGACAAAATATGAAATTATATCACTTTCTGTATAGTTCTCTTCTCAGTTTGTTTTGTTCTATTCATTTATCTTATTATTTATGCACTTTTGTCAGATCAGCGTTGTTTTGTCTTTTTTTTTTAGCTCACCTGACTGAAAGTCAGGGTGAGCGATAGTGATCACTCACCCTCATCCGTCATCCTTCGCCTATTGCCTGTCATCCTTCACCTATCGTCCGTCATCCTTCGCCTATCACCTGTCATCCTTCGCCTATCGTCCATCATCCTTCGCCTATTGTCCGTGAACATTGTGCTTGCACCTGCCGCTCCTAAATGCTGAACCAGTTTTAGTTAAATTTGAGGTGATTGCTTGTTCTGACATTGCATTTTGTTTTTTTTTTGCAACTCAACTTGCCCAGCCCCATAGGGAAGGGTGGGGGAAAATCCTCAAAAATTTTAATATCTTCTCATGAACCAGTGGGTACAATGACTTGACATTTGGTATGCAGCTTCCTTCTGAGGTGTAGAATAAAGTTTGTTCAAATGAAATTCGTGGAGCAATACTTGCCTTTGTAATGGGAGGGGCCAGATGTTTTGGCCCCACCCAAAATTTCTATATTTTTATACTGTACCAATGACCCAGACATAGCTGGTGCTAACTCTTAAAATATAGGGCCAAACACAAATTTTGCCCCCCAATCCCCAAAATTTGCATCTAAAACTAAAGAAAACATGTCCTGAGAGGCCCTCCACACTTCGCCCCTACTGCGCATGCGCAGTGTCAAGGACGTTCCGAAATTGGTGCCATTTATCATTCTAAGTTTGGCCCTTCATCAGTTAACATCTGACTGATCTTTGTGCTTTTAAATCTCAGTTTAAATGATGCCAGACACATAAATATTAGTGAAATGGTGATTCTAAGGAGGATAGAAAAGGAGGAGAGGAAAAGAATGTGTGACAGAATATTATCAGGGCTGTAACTTAAAATTTTTTAATGAAATTATGTTAAGTTACCTATTTTCAAGGCAGCAGCCATTTTGTTGTCATTCTGATTATTTAGTTACACTGTTTTTTCAAGTGTTTTTCCTCTCTCCCTGTCCTTTAAGTTCCCCCTTGCTATTCTCCCATGCTTTTGGCATAATTTCTGTAATTATTATTACTAAAATTTCTTGGGAGTTTAGCTGAATAACAGAATGAATTCTGTTCTTTCCCCATGTTTACGTCTTCACCTACGGGTGGTTAGGCGTTGTGTTCTGCATCTACCATCTGATGTTCTGCAGTTTCTTCCCTGGAAGTCTCTGTTTTGCATCAGATGGTGTATTTTTGGTAACTGATTTCGGGCCTGGGTGCCTGGAGTCTTATTTTAGTGTTTTTACACTCATTGTTTACATTTACAACAGCCCTCTGTGTGAGGGGGGGATTTCTAAAAAATAATATCTTTATGTTATTTTAATCATAACTAGATACATTATTATTGTTCGTAAGTGTTGAATAAATTGTTTAAAATATTTTTAAAATTTTTGTCCACACTTAGGCTTGGGATCCATTGGGGCTCAACGTTACTTTTCAGAAACTTGGGCTGTTCTGAAAAAATATTTTTTCAAAATATTTTGATTTCAATTATTTTTTCTATATTAATGGATCATATTATTATTATGTATTTTGATTGCCAGGGGTTAGTGCGAGTACCAGGACTTGTTTTCTTTTCACATTGAAAGGATATTGATCAATTGTTTTAAGAGGAAGTCTTCCTCTGACCTTATTATCATTCTATATGTGGTCAGTGTACTCGCATTAACTCCGGTTCTGTATCGTATGATTTCGATGACAATATGGGAAGCGTATGTCACGGTATGTTGTTGGGGATTTGGACACTCCGGTCCTTTCCCCGCAGGGTCACTCTACTTTATCAATTTCTATTTCAGACGATCAAGATTAGGGTGATGTATCTGTGATGTCTTCCAACAGTGTGCCTCCGTCGTCACAATTAATGAAGGGCTAGCGGAAAAGTGCTCATGTAATACGCCAATTGCCTAAGAGGACCCTAGTAGGTTCGACGGCCTTTGACGTCCGCTAGCTCGCCCGGTGTAGCGTCCATTCACCGAATGGTTCGGCAGCCGGGTTCGTCCGTTGCGGTCTAGAAGGAATTTTGGGGTGATGCGAGCACTATAAACTTAACTTAATGCACACCCAGTGACGGCGGATCGGAGGGAGAACGGAGGAAGCCTTTTAGTCCGGTTCATAGCTCGTTCCGGTCCATCCGGACGGCAAGCGAGAGAGGCCCCTCTCTCGTTCAACAACATCTGGCCCCAGATGTTGTGGTACAAATGTGTCGTTAGCGGAGCATACGTCCGTCGCTCGGGACGCTCCGTTGTATAGGCAGTCCGCTGAGACTGCTAAGGCTTCCTCTTCTCGTCAGCGCACACGACCGCACCTTGGCTGCGTGACCGCCGATATATTACCAGCTTCGCCGATCAAGGATTCTTCGGCGACCAGGTCACACCATCCGGCAGCCAGGGATTCGAGACCGATGGACTCCGGACGTTCGCATAGGAAAAGTATGCGGGAGCCATCTGATGCGGAGCTGCCCTCGGCGAAGCAGCGATAGACTGCGCCTCCGCAGGTCTCGACGCCGGACATTCTTGTGCACATAGCACAGCTTATCGCAGCATCCCAGCAGCCGACAGAAACGGTGTCGGATCGAGAATTATCCGACAGCGCTGGGTCGGTAGCCGGGGACTCGAGGCCTGCAGACTCCGGACATTCGCATAGGAAGTATGCGGGAGTCAACGTACACGGAGCTTCCAGCGGCAATGCATCGTAAGTCCGCTACTGCACAGGCCTCGGGAACGGACGTGCTTTCCTTAATAGCACAGTTTATCGCAGCATCCCAGCATCAACTGAATCTGTCGCATATATTTTATCCGACGATGCTGGGTCGGGACGCTCCGCGGAAGCGGGTACGGACGTCCGAAAGTTCATCCGGTCCGACGGGATACCGAAAGGGATTCGGTGGATTTCAAGCTTTCCCTTTCGGAACAACATATGCTGCGATGCCGGATAAGAAACTGATGGCGTCGGTGGACTTAGAAATTTTTGGTTCGGTTCAGGGACATCGTCCCTCAGTTCCGACATAGTCCAATAATGTCACACAAACTTTCGAATTATTGAACGACGCTATATATATTATTATTTTATGCTTGCTATCCAAGCATTTCTGGTTTCTTGTTCGAAGAATTATGGAGATGTCTTTCAAAAGTGTGCCTCTGTCGTCATAGTTAATGAAGAGTTAGCGGCAATAAGTGCTCATGGAATATGTCTATCGCTTACGGAGTGACATTCGCTAGCTCACCCGGTGTAGCGTACATTCATCGAATGGTTCGGCTGCCGGGTTCGTCCGTTGCGGTCTAGGAAGAAGATTTGGGTGATGCGAGCACTTTAATTACTTTAGTACTCACCCAGTGACGGCAGATTGAGGACAGATCGGAGGAAGCCAACAACATAGGGGACCGCATGTTGTGGTTCAGATATTTTACATTTGGAGCATATGTCCGTTGCTCGGGACGCTCCGTTTTATTGACAGTCCGAGAGACTGTCTTTAATGCTTCCTCATCCTCACAGCAGTGCACACGACCGCACATTGGCTACGTGACCTCGAGTATCCGATCAGTTTCGGCATTCAGTGATTCCACAGCGAATAGGTCGCGCCATCCGGTAGCCAAGGGACACGAGGCCTATACACTCCGTTCGCTCGCATATTGGAAGTATGCACGGGGTAACGATCTCGGAGCTTCCTGCGGCAATGCATCGTAAGACCGCTGCTCCTCAGGCCTCAGTGACGGACGTGCTATCCGAGTTAGCACAGTTGTTTCGCAGCATCCCAGCAATTGACGGTTTCTCGGTCAAATCAGGAATTATCCGACGGCGCTGGGTCGGTGCGGTCCGCGTTTGCATCAAGCTACGGACGACCGAACGCTTTATAGGGTCCGACAGGATGGCGAAAGGGATTCGAAAGATTTCGAGTTTTCCCTTTAGTAGTATCGGAAGATGCCTTTCATATCTTCTGGCATTTCTTCCAGTGATTATTTTTCGGACTTCATTGCTGCGATCTTGGATAAGAGACTTATAGCGTCATTGGACTCGGATTTTTCGATCGGTACAGGGACTTTGTCCCTGACTTACCGACGCAGTCCAATATTGTCATTACAACATGTGTTTTATTTTTCGACGCTATATATTTATATATATATACAAGCCTGCTACTAAGCATGATAGTTAGTTTCTTGTCCGCGTGGCTCATTTCTGCCATTTTATCTTTTTTACATATAGTTTATTTTGGCAGAGCAGGGCATACCGAGAGTTCATATGCGTCTAGACGGTGTGATTAAAGACTGCATATATTCTTTTTCACCGTTTATGTCTTTTCCAATTTCAATGTTGGGAACGTCATTATGTATAGTAGACTTAACTTAGACGCTTTATTATACGTAATCCGCCTTACTGAGGCGTTATCATTACGTCTTCAAGAAAAGATTTACGGGATATTATTCTCAATGTAATTTCTTTTGAGGGCAGTAGTTTGTTCACGTATAACTCCGCCCTTCAGTGGCTGATTGGAGTCGGTTAGACGTGATGCAGCCCTAGTTACATCCACGCGTGGATAGTAGGTTAAGAACTCTCTCAGAGTCGCTTCGTTCTCGGAGGAGCTTCTCTTCGACGGCAACTTTCTGGCAATCCATGAATTGCTTGATTTTTACATTCTCTTGTCTATCTAGTGTTACAAGAGATTCAGACTGGGGCAAACATTCGGTGGTTGACTCAGAGAGTGCCGCCGCAGTTGCCGGACCCGAGTGTGGCTGTTATGACGGTTGCCAGTCAAACAGATTGGGATATATACTGATCCCTACGGATTCGAAGTGCCAGGGTCTTTGGGTTCCGCAGTCTTTTAGCTATCAGTTAACTTCCGCGGAATAATGTTTTTTAGGCTTGCTTTATGTCATTGCATGAACATTATTCAGAAACGCATGCCCAAATTCCTGTCCTTTAATTCGACAGTAGTGGCGTATCTCCGGAACCAGGGAGGCACTCTTTCGTTTCCGTTATTCAATTTAATGGAAAGAATCCGTCTGTTGGTTATTGTACACCAAGTTCAGTTTTGGTCCGTCATATTCTGGGTCGTCTGATTGTTTTATCGCACTCCCGTTCTCTTACGGGTCGCTTGTTGCTGTCAGAATGGACTCTCAACAAACAAGTATTCAATCAGATTTGCTATCTATGGGAGCGCCCAATGATGTTTTATTTATGACACAGCTTGCTAATCAATTGCAGACGTATGTGTTGGCTTGTCCAGATCTCTGAGCTAATATTGTTAACGCTCTATTGATCTATAGGACGGAATGATAGGATACGCGTATCCTCCGGCGCTGTTGTTTTTAGCAGGCATTGCTAAGATAAACAACCACAATACATTTCTGTTGATAGCATCTCTATCTTCACAGAGATCATGAGTATTTTACTCTCTTGTCTACTGTGGATCTTAACGTGAAATCTTCCTCTATGTGAGGATCTTTTTTCACTGGGTAAATCGTGTCATCTTTATCACAACCAGCAAGGTCGCAACCTTCATGTATTCCGTTGTGTGGTCCGTATTGCATTGTAAGCTCTGTACCGGACGAGCTTTGGACGCGATTTCTTACTATAGGAGATCCTCTTCTTCGCTATTCTATGCGACTAAAGTGGAGGCTCTTCCGTCGTGGTGTAGGGATCATTATGTTCATATGGTTGATCCCTCCATACTACTCATTGCTATTTTTCAGTATACTTGTTTCACAAGATCTACTGCAGCCTGTGTTATTTAGGTTATAGGTTTATGTTACCTCATACCTATGCACTCTACGATAGTTTACAATTGAGTCTTTTGTCTCTTTATCTAAGTCAGTTAGTAACTTTTTGATAAATAGACTTAGAATCTTTAGATTAAATTCCTATACGGATTTTAACTTCAGGTTCTTATTTAGCTAAGTAATCATTTGAGCCTCTGGAAACAGTAGTTTTCAAATTCTGACCTTTTAGACAGTAATTCTGTTGGTTTCTCTTTTACTGTAGAGTCAGTGAGTTTCATGCACTATCGATGGATGATTTTCACTTTCATAGTTTCGGAATCAATACTTCCGTTACTATTTAGGTTGGATTGTTACATAACAGTTAGGCTCCTAATATCCGGAACCTATTATTTTAAGGTCCTTCCGTCTTCGTATGGGCATAGGCCTTTACTCTTTCCGGGTACAGTTTATGTATTTATAAACAGATATCTGTTTATTACAAGGGTGTAAGCTTCTTCTGTCTTTGATGTCTAGTAGAAGGACGTTACGCTCCATTTTATTGTTAATGGATTCTATTAACTAGCGTACTGCTTATGGTATATCATTGGCTTAGCAGTTGTGCTTAAGATTTCGGCTCATGAAGTAAGAGTTCTTCTACTTCTTGGGCTTACATTAATAGTGTTGCTATTATAGATTTTTGAAGGCTGCTCATTGCGCTCAGCCATCCATTCATGAATTTTATCTCAGAAATATCGAGTCCATTTCTGGAGGCCTCTACTGTTAGGTCTATTATCTACTGCTCAGAATGTCATTCACTTAACAGTTGCTACTATAGCTAGGTAGGCTGTCTGTTTCGGCAGTGTCTCCGTTCGGCTGCCCTCTTCGCTCTGGGCTATTTGACCCAGGGCAAGAAAAAGGGGGGGGGGGGGGAGGGTGTTCCCTTGGGTCACCTGTTTTTACTATGAAAACAAGGGGATACCTCCTCCGGAGTTAGTAATTCTGAGCTGTTATTGGGATGGTTGTTTAGGGAGAAGTTTAAGTTTATAAAATTCATTCAAGTCTTAGTTTTTAAAGTATAGCTTTTGAATATTGCATATGTCAACGGACATGATTATGCAATTCTCACACACTTTTAGGAGTATAAGAGTCTCTATTCTCTAGACTTACTTTATTATTGGCTTACTTTAAAAATTATTAGTATAAGGAGTATTGGATATTAATAGAGTACATGGATGTATGAAGCTCAATTTTTGAAAGGTGTTGTATCTTTCTAATTTATCATAAATAAGAAAGATACATGTAAGGCCTATTACTTCTTTTCCCTACAGGGGATGACTCTATTTTATTTTATTGAGCGTATTCCATTTTGCTCTATGTCCTTGGCCCTCCAGCCTTTTTACTATTCAGCTATGTCTGGGTCATTGGTACAGTATAAAAATGTTAAAAAATTTATAGTAATTTATATATTTTTTATACTTACCAATGACCCAGACGGGGATGGCCCTCCCAGGAGTTGGGAACTCTTGCCTCCCCGCTGAGTACATAGCGCTTACCAGGCACTGGTTATTAGAATGATAAATGGCGCCAATTTCGGAACGTCCTTGACACTGCGCATGCGCAGTAGGGGCGAAGTGTGGAGGGCCTCTCAGGACATGTTTTCTTTAGTTTTAGATGCAAATTTTGGGGATTGGGGGGCAAAATTTGTGTTTGGCCCTATATTTTAAGAGTTAGCACCAGCTATGTCTGGGTCATTGGTAAGTATAAAAAATATATAAATTACTATAAATTTTTTAACTTTCTAAACTGCTGAGTTGATTTGAGCCAAATTTGGTATGTGATAATATTAAGACATGAGTATTTGATTCATGCAAAAAAAACTATTTCTTCTGTATCCCTACGGGAATGTCAGGAGCTAAAGATAGAAAAAAATTTCAAATGGCCATATTACCCAAGCTGTACGGAACAGACAGAGAACTGTTATTTGGTATGAAGCATCCTTTTGGACCAGTAGAATGGAGTTGTAAAAAAAAAATGCCGCCCATTGCAGACCTTTAGATTCCCCAAAATTCACGCCAGTAAACGGTTTGCCCAAATTCCCAAAATGTGCCCAAAATACCTGGCCAAAATAACAATATTTTATTTGTATAATGACTAAATTTGATCTCGGAAGAATGTATGGGAACCAGCAAGTTGAATCAACAGAAAATACAGTGGTCAGTTTTTTTAAAGCGGTGTCTGGTATATTTAAAAGAACACCAACGTTTATACTTAGTCGCCTGTGACCAATTAGCAATTGCATATTGGAAGTTTCTCGTAACCATCTTTTAAATTTATTGTTGTTTAAAACAAAATACATTTTGAGCAAAGTAAAATGAGCTTACAGGGCAAACCACGAACGACCGGCAAATCTCATAACAAAGATGCATTAAGCTACGAGTCAAAGCACAAAAAATGTGCTGATAGTTCCGAAACTGCAACAGTACAGGCTAAAATATCTACTTTTTTTCGATGGTTGTCACATTTTAAAGCTGCTTTATGTGTGTGTGATAGATATTCTGTCCTGCTGGAAATGTTTTCCAATTTGTTCTAAAAGAATGGCGACACCAAATATCTCAGTCTTAACAACCAGCTAACTGTTCAGGAAAATGTGTGTACCTTGCTTCTGATGACTGACATTTTGGAGCGCAGAAATATTCTATCGACAATACTACAACTGCAAATATTCCTCAAATTGTAGAATATGTTACATTTTTGGAATCATACATCAACACCTTACCAGATCAGTCTACTGGATATTATTCTAAAGTAATGGAATTTCTAGAGAAAGCTTCCCTATACAGACAAGAAAGTATTGGATATAACCGCGAGACAAGACATGGCAAACAGATCAACCTTGAATTTAGCTTAGATAAGTTTGAGTAGGCATTTGTGAAGCCCTTTTGTAAGGCTTTGACAGATGAACTTAAATCAGCGTTCTTTGACGATCTGAGCCCCATTGTCACCAGCTTGATAGAACTTATCATAAAATCAACTAACCAGAGTGCTAACTCAAGTTTGAATCTGGACAAGAACATGATTGAACTACACTTGTAGAGGTTATTAAAATTCTACGGAATTTTCCCCATCGGCGGAGAACTGACTGCAGAGCCAAATGAAAATCAGATATTAACAGAGGAATTGAGAAATGATTTCTATTCTAAAGTAACTGCTGAATACAAAAATAATTTTTTGATTCATTTGAAAGTCATGAAGGAAGCATTCTGTGCACAAGTTAATAATTAAACTTTTTTTCGGTTCATGCGTTTTCAGATAAAACGATTGGCTCACACGATTCTGTTTTTTCTTTTCATAACTCAATGAACCTAAAAAAAACACAATTAGGTCCGCCCCCAGCCACGCCCCTAAAATACCAGTCTTTGGAGTTGCAACATGGTGTCAAATCAGTAGAAGTTAGAACACTGGCACGTTCTAAATGTGAAAAAGAAAAATACATTTATATTACTAATTTATCACCATGAAATTATTTATAAAATATTTAAATGACCGTGGTGGGTCAATTTTTCTTTTTCTTCACAACTGTATTTATTTGACATTCCAATTTTTACGCACACTGGGTGATCGTCTGCATTCATCGTTTTACCCAAATCAATTGTAAACAATTTCTGGTCATGAAGAATATGGCAATTTTGACATTGCAAATTTGAATACGGCAATGTCATCTGGCTTTATATTTAACTGCACTTTTACAAACTGTGTTTTTCAGTTCTCGGGAAACGGTCAAAACCAAAATACAATGTAATACTGATGGCCTTCTTCCACCTACCACGGAACGTAACTTTTACGTGAAGTGAACAGTTGAATGAAATTTGAGGGAGGTGTGGCTTATGACGTTTTCTTTGCATTACGTAATTCATTGGTCAATAAAAAATTTAATGATAAAGTGCATTTGACTTGGAAAGTATGTCAATTGCTACCTGCATTTCAATAATATGCGCCCTCTTCTATGCCAGAAAAATAATATGTCTACCAGTTTTAGTTTTTAAGTGTTTGTTCGCTGAAGTAGAGGACGACTAACACTATTTATTTATTTAGGTCGCGAACGTTTAATTATACGGAATGATCGTTTCTTTTTATCTATTTCTTGAGTTATGAACCCCAAAAAACAAAGTCCAAACTGTGTAAATGGGCGTAGCCCATTTATACAGTTTGGACTTTGTTTTTTGGGTTTCATAACTCAAGAAATAGACAAAAAGAAACGATCTTTCCTTAAAGGAACAATTAATCCACCTTAGGCATCGGCTTGATATGAAAGAACGCTAGTCAAGAAAAAGTATGTACCCAAACAAGAACTAAAAAGTCTTGAGAATAAAATAAAATAAAAGGAGAAAGAGAAAATTAACACATCATATATCCTTGAAAAAATTTACGAGCATAATCTTACTGATACCTACCCCCGAGTGAGCAAGTTTTTACAACTATCGTGTGTAATGCCCATCTCTAATGCTCTATCAGAACAGGGCTTCAGTCTGATTGGACTCATGCTATGTAAAAACCAAAGTTCAACAAAAAATGAAACGCTTGATAAACTGATGAGAATAAAAATGTTTCCTCAGGGATTGAATGCAGACTCTGTCATTGAGATCATCAATATATTTCACAAAAAGCTTTTACAAACACAGGCACATTAAACTTCACTTACTTAAGTTGACTGATTAATTAACCCTTTACCCAATGAATTGCCGACATCCGCCCACGTAATATGCAAACTCAGCAGCTGAAAAAATATATTTCGAAAAATTTCACCAAAACCATATCATGTTACCCCACTTTGGAACGAGCTCGTTGAGTCCGTTCCAAAGAGGGATCACATGATATGGTTTTGTTGAAATTTTTTGAAAAAATTAAAAAAATGATATTTGAAATAATAAATTTTGAAATCGTGTGCGTTGGGTAAAGGGTTAATGATTTGTGAAACCACTTATATATCATGGATTTTTTTATTTGACAAAACGAACACAGGCATGTGACGTTAAACTCCACTGATTCAGTGATTTATTTCAACCTTGAATAAACAGTATGTATCCAAATTGTTTCTTTAATATTAAAAACTTGCAGTAGTTAAGTTTGTGATGGATTATTAATCATTATGTGAGTTTGTTGTCATCCTGCCATGTGCTTTGTCTCAGCGGTATGAAAAGTAAGAACCAAATTTTTCAAGTAAAGATGAGTAACTCCAAAGTCTGCATAATCTTCTATAACCCACCATGTAAGATGACTTCTAATTGGTCTGCTTGACGATCTAATTTTCGTGAATCACTAATCAGAGAACGTGTTTTGATTTTTTGGGGCGAGTTGACAACTATCACTAGTATCATGATCTGCAGTCCACTCGACGGATTAAAGATTGAATGTATATATACAAGGGAAATTTATCAACGTAACTATGAAGCAAAGGAAACGCAAATTTAGAATTTTATTAATCAAAAGGAAGAAAATGGCATTTTTTCATAGTTTGTTGAAGCTGGAATCCAATCCTCAGATGCTAGAAAATCGCTTCTTTTATTGCCAAAAATCTAAATTTTCTCCGCCCGGGCCAAACCGTGGTCGTGAGTCAAGCTATTTGCAAAAATTTTAAAAAATTTCTTTCCCACAACAAATCATCAGAATCGCTTGATATTTGGTATACAGCATCCATAAAGGGGTCAGATACAAGTTTGTTAAAATTAAGACCTGTGGTTCATATTTGGGAGCCCTAATTTTAACTTAGGGCAATTTGTGGAATAATGTTTAAAAATCATATTCTTCAAAACCACCATTTAGAATCTTTTATTATTTGGTATACATCATTGTTATGAGGATCAGATTCAAGTTTGTTCAGATCAAGTCCCTCATTTAATATTTGGGCTTCCTATGGGGCCAGAATTTTAACTTAGTGAAATATGGGGAATAATCTTCGAAACCTTCTTCTTCAGACCCACCAGGCAGGATCTTTTGATATTTGATGTATAGCAAGCATCCTTAGGGAGGTTATGTCTAACTTTATTCAAGGCAAGTCTCTCAGTTAATATTTGGACTCCCTGTTGGAGCCCAAATATTAACTTAGTCCAATATCAGGAATAATTTTTAATACTCTTCTTCTCCAGAGACACTAGTCAGAATCTTTTGGTAACAAAAAAGGGGTTGGATTCAAATTTGTTCAACTCAAGTCGATCAGTTGATAACTGGGCTCTGTTTTGGAGCAATGACAATGACCGCAATATTGGAAATAATCTTTAAGAATCTTCTTCAGATTCACCAGTCAGAATCTGTTGATATGTGCTATACAGTATCCTTAGGGAGGTCAGATCTAAGTTTGTTCAGTCCCTAGGTTAATATTTGGGCTCCCTATTGAAGACCGAATATCAACTTAGTCCAAGAAGAAAAATATATTTAAAACTCTTCTGCAGAACCACTGGTCTTTTTCAATATGATTTACAGAATCCTAACAGTGGTCAGTATCAAGTTTGTATAAATCAAGTCCATTGGTTAATAATTGGCCTCTCAATAACAGCCTGATTTTTAGTTTAACTTGACATAGTCAAGATAAGCTATTGTCATCACGCGTGCGGAAGTCTGTTAGTCTGTGAGTGTGAGTCTGTGAGTCTGTTCACATTTTCCTTTTGCATGGGCTACACCCCGCAGTTCTTGTCTGATCATCACGAAATTTCATATGTAGGTTTGGGGTCATGTCTAGATGAGAACGTCCCCTTTTGGTCACGATCGGGCAACCAGTATGGCTGCCCGAGCCCAAAACCCGAAAACCATTAGCACTGTCTACAGGTCGTATTTATGAAGAGATTGCATTGTAACTTGGTAGGATGCCTCTGTATAATGCCTAGATAAGAACGTCCCCTCTTGGGCATGATCTATCAACTGTGATGGCTGCCCAAGCCCGAAACCCAAAAACTTTTAGCACAGTCTGCAGGTCATGTTTAGTATGGAGGGATTTCATTGTGACTTGCTAGGATGACTCCTTATGATGTCTAGATGAGAATTTCCCTGTTTGGGCATGATCTGCCAACCGTGACGACTGCCCGAGCCCAAAACCCGAAAACATTTAGCACAGTCTACAGGTCATATTTATTGAGGAATTTCGTTGTAACTTGGCGTGTTGACTTCATATAATGTCTAGATGAGACAGTCCTCTTTTGGACGTGATTGGGCAACTGTGACGGCTACAGGGGGCCGAAGCCCGAAAACCTTTAGCACAGTCTAGAGGTCATATTTATGAAGGGATTTCATTGTAACTTGGTAGGATGACTCCAAATAATGTCTAGATGAGAACGTCCCATTTTGATCGCGATCATTCAGCCTTGATGGGTGCCCAAGCCCAAAAACCTTTAGCATAGGCAAAAGGTCATATTTATGGAAGGATTTCATTGTAACCTGTTTGGTTGACTCTATATAATGCCTAGATGATGACATCCTCTTTTGGTCGTGATTGGTCAGCTGTGATGGCTACAAGTGCCCGAAGACGAAAACCTTGAGCACAGTCTACAGGTCATATTTATGAAGGGATTTCATTGTAACTTCTTAGGATCACTCCAGATGATGCCCAAATGAGATTGTCCCCTTTGGTTGCGATCATTCAGCCATGATGGCTGCCCAAGTCCAAAGCCCAAAAACCTTTAGCACAGTCTACAGGTCATATTTATGAAGGGATTTCATTGTAACTTGGTAGGATGCCACCAAATAATGTCTAGATGAGAACATCCCATTTTGGTCATGATCATTCAGCCTCAATGGGTGCCTGAGCCCAAAAACCTTTAGCATAGGCAAAAGGTTATATTTATAGAAGGATTTCATTGTAACCTGTTAGGTTGACTCCATATAATACCTAGATGATGACATCCCCTTTTGGTCGTGATTGGTCAACTGTGATGGCTACAGGTGCCCAAAGCCCGAAAACCTTGAGCACAGTCTACAGGTCATATTTATGAAGGGATTTCATTGTAATTTGGTAGGTTGACTTCATATAATGTCTAGATGAGAATGTCCCCTTTTGGACACGATTGGGCAACTGTGACGGCTTTAGGGGCTCAAAGCCCGAAAACCTTTAGAAAAGTCTGCAGGTCATAATTATGAAGGGATTTCATTGTAACTTGGTAGGTTGACTCCATATAATGCCTAGATGATGACATCCCCTTTTGGTCGTGATTGGTCAGCTGTGATGGCTACAGGAGCCCAAATTTTTAACGTAGGGTAATATGGGGAATATTCTTTAAAAATTTTCTTCTTCAGAACCACCAGTCAGTATCTTTTAATGTTTGGTATACACCATTGTTATGAGGGTCAGATTCAAGATTGTTCAAACCAAGTCCCTAGGTTAATATTTGGGCTTCCTATGGAAGCCCAAATTTTATCTTTGTTCAATATGGAGGGTAATTTAAAAAAATCTTCTTCTTCAGATCCACCAGTCAGAATGCTTTGATATTTAGTATGCAACATCTCGAAGGGGGGCAGATTCAAGTTTGTTCAAATCCGATCCATAGGTATATATTTGGGCTCACTATGGTAGCCCAAATTTTTACTTAGTGCAATATGAGGAAATTTCTTTAAAAAATCTTCTTCTTCAGATTCACCAGTTGGAATGCTTTCTTATTCGGTATACAACATCTATAGGGGGGTCAGATTCCAGGTTGTTCAGTTCGAGTGCCTAGGTTAATATTTGGGCTCCATATGGGAACATGAAATTTAACTTAGTACAATATGAGGGAATTTCTTCAAAAATCTTCTTCTTCAGATCCACTTGTCAGAATGCTTTCACATTTGGTATACAACATCTCTAGGGGTTTAGATTCAAGTTTGTTCAAATTGGATCCATAGGTTAATATTTGGGCTCTCAGTGGTAGCCCAAATTTGAACTTAGTGCAATTCGAAGAAATTTCTTTACAATTTGTCTTCTTCAGATCCAACAGTCAGAATGCTTTCATATTCGGTATACAACAACTCTACGGATGTCAGATTCAACTGTGTTCAAATCAAGAGCCTGGGTTAATATTTGGGCTCTCTGTGGGAGCCAGAATTGGCCATTTTGCTGAAGAATTAAACATTTTGTATTCAGTACCCTCTAGAGGTGTGTAACTAAGATTAATCCACATAGGTTGTGTCAAGGGGCTTCATAGGGGAGCTCTACATTTTTCTCTATGATCAACTGAAGAAAAGGCATGATGCCCAGATTATTTTTGTCACTCCTGAGGGACTCAAGGATTGACAGTGTAGCCTATGGAGATGGCTTGCTTAATGTAGACTCATTCTTGGACTCTGTGTAAATTGTGTTCTGTTCAAGATGAGCGCTTCAGGCCCCGTGGGGCCTCTTGCTTTTTTTTTTAGATCCGCTGGTCAGAATCTTTGGATATTTGGTATAAGCTTTTCTTAGGAGGGGTAGATGCAACTTGTTGAAATCAATTCCCTGGGTTGATATTTAGGCTACCATGTCAGGTGAGTGCCCTCAGGCCCCCTGGGGCCTCTTGTTAGCTCACCTTACTGAAAGTCAGGGTGAGCTTTTCTGATCACTCTTCAGCCGCCGTGCGTCTGTCCATTGTCCTGCGTGAAGGTGGGGGTTTGAGCCTCTTCTAAACCACTGGTCACATTTTAATTAAATTTCATGTAAGTAGTGGTTATCTAGGGGCATTTTGATTTTTATGCAAATTAGGTTTCGATTCATATTTTATAATATTTATATATTAAAATTGCCATCGGTTTTATCATAGGGTACAGTTTCGGGACTTTGAAAAATTTTTAACACTTGTTGGCAATGGGAAAAACATTAAAAAATCTTCTTCTCCAGATCCAGCAGGCAGAATCTTTTGATATGCAGCATTGTAGGGTGGATCTGATTCAATTTTTTTCAAATCACTGCCCTGGGTTCATATTTGGGCTCAGTATAGAAGCCCGATTTTGAACTTAGTGCATTTCAGGCAGATTTCTTAAAAATTCTTCTTCTCCAGATCCAGGAGGCAGAATCTTTTGATATTTGGTATGCAACATTGTGGGGTGAATCTGATGCATATTTGTTCAAATCGGCCCCCTGGATTCATATTTGGGCTCATTATAGAAGCTCAAATTCAAACTTAGTGCATTTCAGGCAAATTTCTTTTAAAATCTTCTTCTCCAGACCCAGGAGGCAGAATCTTCTGATATTTGGTATGCAACATTGTGAGGTGGATCTGATTCAAGTTTGTTAAAATCGGCCCCCTGAATTTATATTTGGGGCTCACTATAGAAGCCCGAATTCGAACTTCGTGTATTTCAGGCAAATTTCGTAAAAAATCTTCTTCTCCAGATCCAGTAGGCAGAATCTTTTGATATTTGGTATGCAACATTGTGGGGGTGGATCTGATTCAAGTTTGTTCAAATCGGCTCCCTGGATTTATATTTGGGCTCACTATAGAAGCCCAAATTTGAACTTAGTGCATTTCAGGCAAATTTCTTCAAAAATCTTCTTCTCAAGATCCAGCAGGCAGAATCTTTTGATATTGGGTATACACCATGCTTAGGGGTGTGAGATTCAAGCCAAGTTCCTGGGTTCATATTTGGGATCACTGTGCTAGAATTATAATTTAGTTCAAAATAAGGAATGTTCTTTAAAAATCTTCTTCAGATCCAGCAGTCGGAATGTTTCGATATTTGGTATGCAGCATCCATAGGGGGGTGGGATTCACGTTTGTTCAAGCCGTGTCCCTAGGTCCACATTTCGGCTCACTGTGGGAGCCCGAATGATAACTTAGTTCAAAATGAGGAATTTTCTTTAAAAATCTTCTTCTTCAGATCCAGCAGTCGGAATGTTTTGATGTTTGATATGCAGCATCCTTAGGGGGTGGTGAGATTCAAGTTTGTTCAAGCCATGTCCCTAGGTCCATATTTGGGCTCAATGTGGGAGCTTGAATTGTAACTTAGTTCGAAATGAGGAATTTTCTTAAAAAATCTTCTTCTTCAGATCCAGCAGTCGGAATGTTTTGATATGTGTTGTGTAGCATCCTGGGGGGTGTGGGGGGGGGGGGGGGAGATTCAAGTTTGTTAAAGCCAAGTCCCTGGGTCCATATTTGGGCTCACTGTGTGAATCATAACTTAGATAATATGAGGAATTTTTCTTTTAAAATCTTCTTCAGATTCAGCAGTCGGAATGTTTTGATATTTGGCATGCAGCAACCTTAGTGGGGTGAGATTTAAGTTTGTTCAAGCCAAGTCCCTGGGTCCATATTTGGGCTCACTGTGTGAATCATAACTTAGATAATATGAGGAATTTTTCTTTTAAAATCTTCTTCAGATTCAGCAGTCGGAATGTTTTGATATTTGGCATGCAGCAACCTTAGTGGGGTGAGATTTAAGTTTGTTCAAGCCAAGTCCCTTGGTTTATAGTTGGCCTCACTATGGGAGCCCAAATGACAACTTAGTTCAAAATGAGGAATTTTCTTCAGATCCAGCAGATGAATGCTTTTGATATTTTTTATGCAGCATCCTTAGGGGGGAAAGATTCAAGTTTATTCAAGCCATGTCCCTTGGTCCATATTTCGGCTCATTGTAGGAGCTCGAATTGTAACTTAGTTCAAAATGAGGAATTTTCTTTAAAAATCTTCTTCTTCAGATCCAGCAGTAGGAATGTTTTGATATTTGGTGTGCAGCATCCTTAGGGGGTGAGATTAAAGTTAAAGCCAAGTCCCTGGGTTCATATATGGGCTCCCTGTGGGAACCCAAATTATAACTTAGTGATATATGGTACACAGCATCCTTTACAGGGATCATACTCAAGTTTGTTCAAATCAAGACCCATGGTTAATATTTGGGTTTTTTATGGAGTGCAATGTGGGGAATAATCTTTAAAAATCTTCTACTTCCGATCCACGAGTCAGAATATTTTGATATTTGATGTATAGCATCCTTAGGGAGGTTATATCTAACAACATCATTATAAAGTTCAGATTCAAGTTTGTTCAAATCAAGAACTTCGAATAATGTGTGGGCTCCCCAATTTGTACAAATCTTCTTCACATCCACCTTTGCCAGAATGTTTTGATATTTGGTATACAGCATCCCCAGAGAGGGCAGATTCAAGTATGTCCAAGTCAAGTCGTTGGGTTGATATTTTGGCTCCCTGTGTTGGGTGATTTTTTATGGTGTGTGATTGGGGAGGCAGGGGGTGGGGGGGGGGGGGGGGGGGGACATAAAATCACTAAAAAATCCTTCAAAAACTCATTTTAAAGAAAAACACGAAATTCACACAACTCACACATCCACCCCAGGGTTCTGTCTTGGTAGTGTGATGCACAACTCACACATCCACCCCTGGGTTCTGTCTTGGTAGTGTGATGCACAACTCACACATCCACCCCAGGATTCTGTCTTGGTAGGGTGATGCTTAAGGAAAACAAGATGTTTGTTGTATTAGTTATTTATAGCATTACTTTATGCTTTCAGTTTGAAAGACGAGATTCTTTACCTGCACCTGAGAAGCCGTATATATCATGGGAACAATATAGAGGGGCAGAACCAGGCAAAAGTGCCTTCTTGAGTCGCCAACATGTGTCAAAAGAAAGCTCAAAATCTTTTAAAGCATCTGTTGCTATGGTAAGTGTCTAGTTTGTATTTTTCATGCCGCGGTATAGCCATAGATGCTGATATGGCATTAAACACCAATAAATATTAGTAATTTCCATCTGTGATTGTATTACACAAGTTTTAAGTGGCTTGTTGCTAAAAGTTAACATATTCACAATTATAACTATTGATACAAACATGTTAACTCCTGTAACTTTGTTGGAAAAGCCGAAATGCTAACTTTTGGCATGTCAAACCCTCCGTAATCTAGAATATATAAAAAGTGAATCCAGTTAGGTACACCGTAAATACCCTCTGCGACCAGGAAGTACATCCTCTAGATTTCTGTTTTCAGACTGGGCTAATTTAAACCAAATTTGGTATGTTGTATTATTGGGTGATAAGCAATCCTGAATGTAAGCAACCTGTCATTTGCAAAATAGGTCCCCAGGGGTGAATTTGCTGATGCTACCCCATACAGTGGGCAAAGTGATCCTCTAGGTACATCTTCTGTTTTTGCTTGAGACCTTGATTCTGACTGAGGTTCACAGAGGGTAAATTTTGTGATTCTACCCTGCTGTGCAGAGTTGCATCACCAAATTCACCCTCTGTGGACCTCATTTTGCAGATGACAGTCTGCTTATTTTCAGGCTTGGTGATAAGTACTTGATTCATGCACCCCCCCCCCCCCCCCACCCCCCACCCCCACTCCCAAACTTCTGATCACACCACAGGAACCTCAGAAAAAAACTTCTGATCTCACCATGGGAACCCCAGAAAAAAACTTTTAATCTCACTATAGGAAACTCAGAAGCAAACTTCTGATCTCACCATGGGAATCCCAAACAAACTTCTGATCTCACCATGGGAACCTCAGAAACAAACTTGTGTTCTCACCATGGGAACCCAAGAAACAAACTTCTGATCTCACCATGGGAACCCCAGAAACAAACTTTTGATCTCACCATGGGAACCTCAGAAACAAACTTCTGATCTCACCATGGGAACCTCAGAAACAAACTTCTGATCTGACCATGAGAACCTCAGGAACAAACTTCTGATCTCACCAAGCCATGCGATGAAACAAACTTCTGATCTCACCATGGGAACCCAAGAAACAAACTTCTGATCTCACCATGGGAACCCAAGAAACAAACTTGTGATCTCACCATGGGAACCCAAGAAACAAACTTCTGATCTCAACAAGGGAACCCAAGAAACAATCTTGTGATCTCACCATGGGAACCCAAGAAACAAACTTGTGATCTCAACAAGGGAATCCCAGAAACTGAAAATAAAACAAAATTCAAATGTGCATATTTAGAAAAACTTGATGCATTTAACAGACATTTAACAGACAACTGTTATTTTATACAAAGCCTCTTTAGGACCAATAGAATCAAATGGACCATAACATTTCAATTACTTATATCATAATTATGGTGTGTATGTGTTGGAGGGTGGGGGGAATGGGAAAAGTTCTTAGTCAGTATAAAAAAAATCTCCAGAACCCATCAGTGAAAATCTTTTGATATTTGATATACAATATCCTTAAGGGGATTAGATTCAAGTTTATTCAAATGAAGTCCCTGGGTTCATAATTTGGACACCATACAGGTACCCGAAATTTAACTTAGTGCAACATGAGGAAAACTCCTTAACCCTTTACCTAACATGAAAAAAGCAGATGACACTTGCAAACAAAATTCTTGAATAACTAATTTTTTGTTAATTTTTTGTCTCAAAAACATAGGTTATAAGTTATGACTCCGCATTGGAATGAGCTTGATGAGCTCATTCCAAAGATGGGTCATATCCTGTTTTTGAGACAAAAATGAAAAAATCATGAAAATTAATTGGCCACTTTTGTGAATAGCACTAGCTGGTTTTTCCTCTTACGTTGGGTAAAGGGTAAAAAAATCTTCATATCCACCATTCAAAGACTTTCTTTTTTTTCTTTTTTTTACAGCATCCTTGGGGGAGGGGGGATTGGGGTCAGGTGCAAATTTGTTCCCTAGGTTCATAACTTGGCTCCCTATTTTAATTTTGTGTAATATGAGGAAGAAACATTGAAAATGTTCAAATCTACCTGTCAGAATGTTTTGCTATTTGGTATACAGTACATGGAGAGTGTATTACCACTAAATCACCCTCAGAGTGGAGATTCCACCTAAGCAATAATTGCATATTTGTTGCAAAGCATAACAAGCCCAAGCAAAGTTTCAGCCAATGGCTTAACCCGGAGGTCCATTGGCTGAAGCATTCATTGTGTTTTAGTTGATATATACAAAATTTGAAAGTTATAGTTTGGGTGATAACTCCACTCCATGGGTGATTCAGTTACAATCCACTCTCCACGTACTGTACAACATCATTATTGGGGATATACTCAAGTTTTGTTCAAATTAAATCCCTGGGTTAATTAATACTTGGGCTCCCTCTGGGATCCCAAATTCTAACTCAGTGCAATATGAGGAATCTATTGTACTAAAGGATAGAGCCTTTTCTTCTAGAATCTTCTTTGGTTTTGTGGGGGCGTATACACCAGAAAGTGTTAGTACACCTCCGTAGATAGGAATTCCAAGTATCAAATGCATGAAGTGTTTTTAATTTTTTTGTGAAATTCACGAAAAATTAAGGGAATAATGATTTACGCTGAAAGAATTCCTACGTATTATGTCTTCCCTTCCCAGAAGGGAGACATATTGTTTTAGTGCATATTCTTCTTCTTCTTCTTCTTCTCATACAAACTTTGTCCGGGGCATAACTTTTTTGTCTTTTGACCTAGACCTTAGATATTTGGCATGTGGATGTATCACCATGAGCCGGTGTGTCGCGTACCATAGTGACCTTCATGTGACTTTGACCTGAAGGTCAGATTTATGTGCTTTTTAAGGGAAACTTTGTCCGGGGCATAACTTTTTTGTCTTTCGACCTAGACCTTAGATATTTGGCATGTGGATGTATCACCATGAGCTGGTGTGTCGTGTCCCATAGTGACCTTCATGTGACCTTGACCTTTGACCTGAAGGTCAGATTTATGTGCTTTTTAAGGGAAACTTTGTCCGGGGCATAACTTTTTTCTCTTTTGACCTAGACCTTAGATATTTGGCATGATTGTCAATATTATTCATGTATATATAATTTGCAGTGCATTAAATAGAAAGGAAGGGGAGACATATGTTTTAGTGTGCTAAAACAGTTTCTAGTTATTTTTAAAGATGAGGTTTACATCACATAGGTATCTGGGACATGTATACAGCTGTGCAAAATTGTTAGTCTGTCACATTCTATCTGCAGTTTGAAGTCTTCAGCAATTTCATCTTCAAAATGATTAACTTGTACTGAATAAAGCTAAAAGGAGGAAATAAATTAACATAGACTTTCAGGTAACTTACGATCAATAATCATTTGAATTCATTTCTCTGACATAGTGTCAAAGTTAACTTCTCATTACTAATTTTTAGCTTAACTTGACAAAGTCAAGATAAGCTATTGCCATCACACGTGTGGAAGTCTTTCAGTCTGTGAGTCCTTTAGCACAGGCTACACCCCGTAGTTCTTGTCTGAGCTCAGGTCGTATTTATGAAGGGATTTCATTGTAATTTGGTAGGATGCCTCTGTATAATGTCTAGATGAGAATGTCCTCTTTTGGTCATGATCTGTCAACAGTGATGGCTGCCCAAACCTGAAACCCAAAAACTTTTAGCACAGTCTGCATGTCATTTTTAATATGGAGGGATTTCATTGTAACTTCGTAGGATGACTCAGTATGATGTCTAGATGAGAACTTCCCCATTTGGTTGCGTTCTGTCAGCCGTGATGACTGCCCGAGCCCAAAACCCGAAAACCTTTAGCACAGTCTACAGGTCATATTTATGGAGGGATTTCATTGTAACTTGGTAGGTTGACTTCATATAATGTCTAGATGAGAACGTCCCCTTTTGGACGCGATTGGTCAACTGCGACGGCTACAGGGGCCCGCAGCCCGAAAACCTTTAGCACAGTCTACAGGTCATATTTATAAAGGGATTTCATTGTAACTTGGTAGGATGACTCCAAATAATGTCTAGATGAGAACGTCCCCTTTTAGTTGCGATCATTCAGCGTGAAGGTTGCCCAAACCCAAAACCCGAAAACCTTTAGCATAGTCTACAGGTCATATTATGAAGGGATTCATTGTAACTTCGTAGGATCACTCCAGATAATGCCCAGATGAGAACATCCCTTTTTGGTCACGATCATTCAGCCATGATGTCTGCCCAAGTCCAAAACCCGAAAAACTTTATTTCAGAATACAGGTCGTATTTGTGAAGGGATTTTATTGTAACTTGGTAGAATGACTCGGTATAATGTCGAGATGAGAACGTCCCCTTTTAGTTGCAATCAGTCAATCATGATGGCTACACAGGCCTGAATCCCGGAAACCTTTAGCACAGTCTACGGACCATATTTATGAAGGGATTTCATTGTAACTTGATAGGATGACTAGTTTTGGAATAATTTCATTGTAACTTGGTAACTTTTGTTGACGTACGTTAACTGTGAGGGCCACCACATACATTAACTGCGAAGGCCACATTAACCCACCCCTCAGTTCTTTAGTACAGTCTACACCTCATATTATTTTTATTAAAAACATAGCATACAGGGAACAGAAATTAACATATTCCCAGTTATCACAATTCTTGTCTTATTTCATAATCCTTTCATAAGCATTGAACATTATCCTTTTCATCAAACACAACACACAGACAAGTTATGCTACAGTGTCATTGACACTTTTATTAAAACATATTACATTAGTAATCTTGGATATATTTAATACAAATATCGGTAAGCAATAGCTTCAATGAAAACTGTCCATCTATATTTTTGGGTTCCTCACTTTTTCGTGAAATTTACATAATACCACTGGATGCCTCACATGAGAATATATATATTTATTGCTTCATTATCACTGCCTTCCTCTCAATTTTGCGTTTGGTTTCTTATTTGAGTATTCTTTAAAAATCTTCAGATCCACCACGTCAGGTTGTTTGACAATTAATACACAGCATCTTTATGGGGGTCTGATTTAGTTTTGTTTAAAACAAGTTCCTGGGTTAAGTTTTAACTTATTGCAGTATGATTCACCAGTTAGAATCTTTTAATATTTGGTATACAGTATCTTTATGGGAATCAGATTCACTTTAATTCAAATCAAGTCCCTTTGTTCATCTCTGGGATTGTTGTAGGAGCCAAAATTTTAACTTTGTGCACGTACTATTGAAAAAAGTAGGAGATATTTGATAAAAGTGAGATATATGAAGAAATATTTCATATTTTCATCAAAAAGACAGTTGAGAGATTGCACTGTGACATCTGGTGAATGATTTCAGCAATAGGTGGGTGTCTGTCAAGCACTCATTCCATGCACTGAGCTGTAGAAGACATGAACGGTCAGTCAGAGAATTTACCACATTCAGTCCAAGACCTCAGTACCTTGTAAATCCTCATCAGTTCACGAGAAAAGCATGGATCCGATGTGGCATACTCCCCATCAAACGTCCAATATCAGCTTGATTGAAGCTGTTCCATTCTTCCTGCAATGCAATGGCGAGTTCCTGGACATTGGTAGGGGACTGTTGGCGTTGTCGTGGGCACCTGCCAAGCATATCCCAGACATGCTTGATTGGTGAAAGGTCTGGACTTAATGCTAGGCAAGGCAGTATAGTGATGTTCTGCTCCTGGAGGAACTCTGTAGCAACTCGGGCCCTGTGTGCTCTTGCATTGGAAAATGAATCGACACCCGTGACGTCACGCAAATAGCACCACATGAGCTGCTAACGTGTTGTCAGGGTAGCACTGCCCTGTGACATGCCCTTGGATGACATGTAATGCTGTTCTGCTTGTTGTGGTTATGCCTCCCTACACCATAACTGATCCAGCAACAAATGCTTGTGCTGCCTAACGGTTACAACATGGTATCATTCGTTCTGCCGCTGCCACACTCTGTTTAGCCTGTCGTGGAAGTTGAGAGTGAACCTTGATTCATTAGAAAACATGATGTTGCTCCACCGACGATTGTCCCAGCACTGTCGTGCTCCACACCAATTATGCCTTGCTGCAATGTGACATTCCGTCAAACATGGAATTATTCAAGGTCATCGAGCATACAAGTTCCAGCTGTGTAGGCAATTTCTGATAGTCTGACCACTGACTTGTACATCTGTCACTCGGTGCAGCTGCTGTCCAATTTCTGAGGCATTTTGATGGTGGGTATGTAATGCTGTGGTTCGTATGAAACAATCCTGGTTAGCAGTTGTCACCCTTGGATGACTTGACCGCCATCTGTCATCAACTTTGCCTGTCTGACGGAAGTGTGACCACATCCTGCTAATCACCGATTGAGTAACGTTAAGAATTTGAGCCACTGCAGTCTGTCTGTTTCCAGCTTCCAACATGCCAAACAGTCTTCGCATACCTCAAAAGTTACATTTCGACCAGATACTATTGATGAACGAGTTTATACCAAGAAAATGATGACATCTCTGAAAAGCCCATCCAGTACAAATGAAAATTTCAAAACGTACCCCACAGACATTAGCGCAGCACTCATGCAAAAAACCTGCCTAAGTTTTCATGGGCCAGTGACATTCATGATCCATACTAAACTTGTGTCCAATCACTCGTATCCAATACCATATTTTTATACTCTACCAATGACCCAGACTTAGCTGGTGCTAACTCTAAAATATCTAGCGCCAAACACAAATTTTGCCCCCCAATCCCCAAAATTTGCATCAAAAAACGAAAAATAGATGTTCTATATGGTCCTCCATACTTTTACACCTCTGCGCATGCGCAGTGTCAAGGAGGTCTCGAAATTGGCACCAAATGTCATTCTTTGTTTGGCCCTCAATTCAGTTACATCTTACTGATATTTGTGCTTGTAAATCTCAGTTTAAATGATGCCAGACACATAATTATGAGAGAAATGGTGGATATAAGGAGGAAATAGAAGGAGGAGAGGAAGAAACAGTGGAAGGAAATGTTCAGGGCTGTAACTTATAATTTTATTTACGAAATTATTTCATGTTACCTATTTTCGAGGCCTGTTGTGGTCATTCTTGCTATGAATGTTTCATTGTTTGATCAGTGTTTCCTCTTTCCCTTTCCTTTATTCCCCCCTAGCTATTCTCCCATGCTTTTGGCTTATTTTTTGTAATGTTTATTACTAAAATTTCTTGGGAGTTTTGGCTTGGGAGTTTTATTTTCTGTTTTTCCCCCATGTTTGCGTCCTCACCCCTGGGTGTTTAGGCGTTTTGGTCTGCATCTGCCATCTGAAGTTCTACAGTTTCTTCTCTGGAAGCCTCTGTTTTGCATCAGATAGTGTTTAAATTGGTAACTGATTTCGGGCCATGTTTACCAGTGCCTGGAGTCATGTTTCCGGTTTGTTTACACTTTTTGTTTAGGTTGACAACGGTTACTTCTGATAGTGATTACTTGTCTTCTGCTTAGTTCCGTTTATAGCAAGATACATTAATATTGTTCGTAAGTGTTACATTAATTTTTTGAAATGATTTAAAATTTCTGTCCACACTTAGGCTTTTTTGGGATCCATTTGGGTTCATTGTTCCCATTGGCTCTTCTGAAAAATTTTTTCTTTTTGAATTATTTTTTAGTAATGTTATAATGGATTATTTTATTATGTATCTTTGTTTCAAGGTTTAGTGCAAGTACTATGACTGTTTACTTTTTTCACAATGAAAATTATTGTTCAAATGGTAATGGGAGGAAATCTTCCTCGGATTCTCATGATCTGTTTATTAATTGTAGTCAATGTACTCGCACTAACCCTTGTTCAGTGTGTATCAATTGGATGACAAACGTGGGAGACGTGTGTCACGGTATGTTGTTAGTGGGGAGAGGACCATGCCGGTCCTCTCTCCGCAGGGTCACTCTAGTTTTTCACTCTCTTTTTCAGAAGAACATGAACAGGATGATGTTTCCGTGATGTCGTCCAGAAGTGTGCTTCCGTCGTCACAATCAAATGAAGAGTTAGCGGCAAAGTGCTCATGCAGATACGTCAATTGCCTTAGTAGGATCGATGGCTTTGGCGTCTGCTAGCTCGCTCGATGTCGCGACCATTCACTGAATGGCTCAGCACCCGGGTTTGTCCGTGGCGGTCCAGGAAGGAGATTTGGGTGTTGCGAGCTCTATAATAATACAACGTGCACACCCAGTGATGACGGATCAGAGGATGGTACGGAGGAAGCCTGTTAGTGTGGTTCTTAGCTCGTCCAGGTTCATCCGGACCGCAAGCGAGAGAGGCCCCCCTCTCTCTTACATCAACATCTGCTCCGCGATGTTGTTGTATGTTCGTTTGTTAGTTAGAGCATACGTCCACTCCTCCTGCTCGGGACGTTCCGTCGGATAGACAGTCGGACGTGGCTGTTCTGTTGGCTTCCTCATCCTAACGTCAGCACACAGGACCGCACCTCGGCTATGTGACCACAGATTTCCAGGGGACGTTCGCATATTATATAAATGCAGGAATGAACGTCCCTGGAGCTCCTGCTTTGCCGACCAGAGAATATACGTCGTCCAGGTCACTCCATCTGCTAGCCTAGGACACGAGGCCTTTCCAGTTGGGACGTTCGCATATTATATAAATGAAGGAATGAACGTCCCTGGAGCTTCCAGCGGCTAATCACGCATGACCGCGGCTCCACTGGCCTCATTGAGGAGCATAGCAGGGTGATGTTACCGTGATGTCTTAGAAAAGTGTGCTTCCATCGTCACAGTCAAATGAAGAGTTAGCGGCAAGTACTCATGCAGATACGTCAATTGCCTTGAGTTCCCTAGTAGGATCGATGGCTTTGGCGTCCACTAGCTCGCCCGGTGTAGCGACCATTCCCCGAATGGCTCGGCACCCGGGTTCGTCCGTTGCTGTCCAGAAAGGAGATTTGGGTGATGCGAGCACTATAAATACTCTGTGCACACCCAGTGATGATGGATACGAGGATGGAACGGAGGAAGCCTATTAGTCCGGTTCCTAGCTCGTCCAGGTCCATCTGGGCTGCGAGTGAGAGAGGTCCCTCTCTCGTACAACAACATCTGGGTCCAGATGTTGTGGTACATAACGTTCCTCAGTCGGAGCATACGTCCACCGCTCAGGACGCTCCGTTATATAGACAGTCTGGAGTGACTGCTCTGTCGGCTTCCTCATCCTCACGGTAGCACACACGACCGCACCTTGGCTATGTGACCAGTGATATTCAACTTATCTCACCAACCAGGGATTCCATGGTGACCAGGTCACTCCATCCGGTAGCCAAGGATACGAGGCCTTCATCCTCCAGACGTTCGCATTAAGATGTATGCACGTGTCATCGTCCAAGGAGCTCCCAGTGGCTAAATCCCGGAAGACCACAGCTCCACAGGCCTCCGTTACGGACGTGCTATTGCAGATAGCACAATTATAGTAGCATCCCAGCATCCGGCAGAAACTCTATCGGATCAGGAATTATCCAAGGAAGCTGGGTTGATATGTTCCGCTGCAAGTTCATGCACGGACAACCAAGATTTACAAGTGGTCCGACAGGATGGCTAAAGGGATACGAAGGAGTCGGAATTTTCCCTTTCGAACAACATAATTGCCGTAGAGTATATCCGGCATTATCATCTGACGTTCCTCTGGACCAAAATGCTGATTGCCGAATAGGAATAGGAAATAAGAGACTGATAGTGCCACTGGACACAGGATTCTTTAATCGATTTAGGGGCATTGTCCCTGAGTTTTCGACACAGTCCAGTAATGTCTCACGGACATTTGAACTATTGCATGACGCTATATATAACTTGCTACCAAAACGACCAGGCCGAAGACCTAGTACTGTCTATACCGTTGTCTATGTCAATTCCAACCACGATGTTGGAAACAACAATATCGTCTAACAGGACTAGCTTAGACACATTATCGTACGACGATCACCTTACCACAGCATTATCATTACGTCTCGATGGAAAAGAATTCTAGGATGTATCTACCTCCTTAAGAGTTCTTTCAAGGGCCATAGCATTCTCCACGTTTAACTCAGCCTTTTTAGTGGCAACCTGGAGTTGGTTAACGTGACGCAGCCCTGGCTTCATCCACGCGCGTTGATAGTAAGGTGAAAAACTCTCTCACAGAGTCGCTCCGGTCTCCGGAGAGCTTCTCTTCGACGGCAAGCTTTTCGCAATCTATGATCAGATAACTAAGAAAGCTTCAGACTCTCTGCTATTCAAACCCGCTTCCATAAGTCGGATTCAGCGGAGAAGAGTAGGATAGGTACTTCTGGGACGAATACGTCCAAGGGAAGTTTCTATAGAAGTTCCTTTGCATCCTTTAGGTCTTACTCTAGAGACCGTCAGGATAGCGACTCAGGGGCCATAATTCTGGCCGAGTCAACCGGTCAGACGCCCCTAGGTCGACGGGACTAGGTGCTGGCCGTGGAGGACCAGGGGTGAAAATCCGACGTGAATCCACGAATCCATTCACGTAAAGATTCTCGCAAGTCAGTCCTGCGTGAATCCAAGTGGATTCACGTACCCATCTTGAATGGATTCGCGTGGACTGATAAGGTTAAACAATAAAGCCGTTAGGCAAAAAAAAAAGTCAATTGGTTCTCAGGACCGCCGCATTGGCGAAAATGGCCCGTGTTGGGCCTTTTTATTGCTCTGAACGTCGTACGTAGCACAAAAATGGAGGACTAAAAAATTAAAAAAGCGTATTGTTTCAAAGACCGAAAATGAACGGATATGAGGGTTTCTGGCCAGTGAATAAGCTCAGGGGTGCGTAATATAAAATAGTGGGAAAGGTACATGGGTTGGTTTGATATTTTCGAGACTTTGAACCTGCCCCCAGCCACAGAATTCAGCGCAAACTTAAGTTGACACTAAGTTAGGCAAGCTATACATACACGGCGATGACGTCGGATGTCCTCAAATGCCAAACAGTTTACCCGGTAGTGGTAAGAAATTTGTATAAAAACCCCAAAGAATAATACATACTGGAAAGTATACTGGGAGAATTAAGAAATATTTTGATATGTTGTCATTTTGAAAACAAAACGTTTCCAGGAACGGGGGTGAAAAACAAGGAGAAATCAGCTGTTTAATTACGTTAAAACAGAAACAAGGCAGCACATCAAGGGAGACTACTCAAAGCACGTGGGTTTTTCCAAATGTAAATACAACCTAATGGGGGATGGGGGGGGGGGGGGATGAGTATTGGGGCAAAACAACCCGACACCTTCTTGACAGGCCCTTGACGAAATTATAAGCACAAGCACCTGCTCCAACTCATTTGCTGAGAAAGAAACCTCCCCTCCCCCTTCTATATATTTAAACATGCAGGAGAGGGGGGTTATTTTTTTTCTTGGAATTATTTTCATCAAATGGCCGGCCGGAGCATATGCCTGTGTAAAAATGTAAAAAGTGACATCCAGTCTGAATTGCGCTTGAGTACAAGGTGCATTTCTCTTTGATGGACGTAAAACTGACAGTCCTTCTGGGGGGGGGGGGGGGGGGGGGGGGGGGGGGTAACCTTATCCAGTAACATTTCACCAAAAGTATTTACTAAATAGTATGTCTACCTTGAATGAAGTTTAAAATAATAACACTGTTGACATATATGTTTTAATAGCACATGTGGTGGTTTGTCAATGGTGTGATGATGGTTTATCGCGTACAGTTGGGATCAAAACAAAAAGAAGAAAAGTCAAATGCCCCCCCCCCCCCCTCCCCTTACACCAACAACCACTTCAACAAAAAAAAACCTTGGTTCGGGAACAAATATCTTTTAAGATATCGTGAATGGATTCTCATAGCAAAATTTGCGAGAATCCATTTGGATTCTCGCAAAATCAAACGGAGGACATGGTTTCTCCTTCCGCAAGCCTCACAGGACCAGGAGGTGATGGTGTAACCTCTATCGTGTTCCAGTGGGCGGAAGACTGTTGAGTTTTCTCAACCATTTGGGAGTCGATTACGGACGTCCCTTGGGTTCGAGGTGTGATTTCGGAAGGACTAAACTGTCCTTTGAACGAAAACCTCCGCTAAACTCGAAGTCCAAGATGGACTCAGCTTCTGTCAAATACGCAGAGAAGAGGCTCGCTTCCATCAGAAGTCCAGTCTCTTCTGGAGAAGTTAGCGATAGAGTTTGTAGAAATCCAGGAATCCCCAGGTTCTACAACCATCCGTTTCTGGTTCTGAAACCAGATGACTCGTTCCTTCCACTCATAAATCTGAGCTGGATTAACAAGCTGATCGTGGCTCCAAGTTTCTTATATGGAGACCATCCGATCATTCAGAGCGAGTTTTCTGGTGAACGACTATGCTACATGCATAGATCTCAAGATGCGTACTTTCACGTCATGGTACATCAGGCGTTCAGAAAGTATCTTCGCTTTGCCGTCATAGGAGTCGTGTATCAGCTCCGAGCATGTGCTTCGGTCTGAATCTAGCGCGCTGGGTTTTCACTCGAATAATGAACTCAGTAATGACTCATTTCTGAGCTCATTCGTCTGCGGTAACGTCGGCCTACCTGGACGACATTCTTCAGAGGTACGGCAATGAGTTAACGCTTCAGAACGATGTGCAGAATTTGCTTCTATTGCTCCGACGTCTCGGTTTCATAAGTAAACGAGGAGAAGTCGGACCTGGTGTTGTCCAAGTCATTCACCCACTGGGGGATGAGCTTCGAGACGCATAACAATCTCGTTCATCTGCCGTTAACCAGAGCGAAATTAATCAGTTGTCACGCTCACTATTGTCTTAATTCAGACAAAGTTACAGCAAGAGATTTCATAAGAATGATAGGTTGTGTGGAGCTGCTGCGGATTTTATTCCAATGGGGAGGCTACGCACTCATCCTCTCCAACTTTCGGACCCAGAATTGGAGGGTGAAGATTCATTCGCTCGATACGGACATCATCTTGTCAAATCAAGTGATCAAGAGATTCAGACTTGGGCAGTTATTCAGTGGTTAACTCAGGTAGTTCCACTGCAATTGCCGGATCCGAGTTTTTCAGTTTTGACGGATGCCAGTCAAACAGGTTGGGACGCAACATTGAGCCCAACGGATTTGAAGTGCTAAGGTCTTTGGGATCTGCAGTTCCTAATCAAGCACATAAACATCAACAATGATGTCAATTTGGCTTGCGATACGTCATTGAATGAACATTATTCAGAATGCTCACGTGCAATTCTTTCCGCCAATTTGACGATATTAGCGTATTTTCGGAACCAGGGAGGCACTCATTTCATTCTGTTATTCAAGTTAAAGGAATGAATCCTTCTGTTTGTACTAGAACATCAAGTTCTCCTATCGGTCCGTCATATTCCGGGTCGTCTGAACGTATTAGCAGACTCCCTTTCACAGAGGGGCCGCTTGTTGCTGTTAGAACGGACTTACAACAACGAGTATTTAATCAACATTTGCTACCAATGTGAGCGGTCAATGATGGATTTATTTGCGACGCATCTCAACAATCAGTTGCAGACGTATGTGGCACCATGTTCCCATCCTCGAGCGTTGGCAGTAGACGCTCTATCGATCTAGGGAGACGGAATGATAGGATATGCGTATCCTCCAGCGCCGTTGATTCAGCAGACATTGCTCAAGTTAAATAAACTCAATGCAAAATTCTGTTGGTAGCATCTCTATCTCCACAAAGACCGTGGATTAATCTACTCAGGTGTCTGTTGTGGGATATGCCGTGGAAGCTTCCTCCACATTTCGGTCCATTCTATGCTTAAATGGATTCAATTAACTATCCGTACTGCTTATGATAAATATCTTCAACTCAGCAGTCTGAGCTTTAGATTTCAGCTCATGAAGTAAGAGTTCTTTCTACATCGTGGGCTTACGCTAATAGCGTTGCTATTACAGATATAATGAGGGCTGCATATTTGTCTTAGCCCTCAACTTTCACGAATTCGTATCTTAGAAATATTGAGTCCATTTCTGGAGATCTGCATTGTTTAGGTCCATTATCTGTTGCTCAGAATGTCGTCCACTAAACAGTTGCAACTATACTTATATAGGCTTTCGGTTCCGGCAGTGACTCTGTCCTGCTTCCCTCTTTGCTCTGAGGTATTTGACCCAGGGCAAGGGGAAGGGGGGGGGGGGAGTGGGGGGATGCTTTGGGTGTTCCCTTAGGTCACCTGTTTTATAGTGTAAAGCAAGGGAATACCTCCCTTGGAGTCAGTAATTCCGAGTCGGTACCGGGATGGTTTTAAAGTGTAAAGCTAATGTTTACTCATCAATGTAATATTTTTTAAAGTGTAGCTCGGTGTGAAGCATTTGTATATGTCACGTCTCAAGTGGGCGTTAATATACAATCCTCGGACACTTTTAATGAGTATAAAGAGTCTCATTTCTCTGGACTTCCCTTTATTGGCTTTCCTTTAAAAATATTAGTATAAAGGGTTATACTGGATGTTAATAGAGATCATTGATGTTATTGTGCTCAATTACAGAATTGTGTTGTGTCTTCTTTTTTTTTGATACAAATAAGAAAGATACATGTAAAGCCTATCTCTCCTTTTTTCCTTGAGGGGATAATTCTGTTATATGTAATTGAGCCTATTGGATTTTCCTTTATGTCCTAGGCCCTCCAACCTTTTTACTATTCAGCTAAGTCTGGGTCATTGGTACAGTATAAAAATGTTAAAAAATTCATAGTAATTTATATATTTTTTATACTTACCAATGACCTAGACGGGGATGGCCAGACATTTGGCACCAATTTTGAGACCTCCTTGACACTGCACATGCGCAGAGGAGTAAAAGTATGGAGGACCATATAGGACGGTTTTTGATGCAAATTTTGGGGATTGGGGGGCAAAATTTGTGTTTGGCCCTAGATATTTTAGAGTTAGCACCAGTTAAGTCTGGGTCATTGGTAAGTATAAAAAATATATAAATTACTATAAATTTTTTAACTTTCCGAAAATATCAACATCAGTTTGGACATCCCCCACTTTTTTTTTGAATAGTCCATTTGAGCCCTCTGTGTGTGCCCAATTTTTTTCTTGTTGCAAATATGAGGAAAATTCTTTAAAAAATCTTTTTCTGATCCACCAGTGAGAATCTTTTGACGTTTGGTTTACAGCATCCTTATGGGGGTCTGATTCACCAGTGAGAATCTTTTGACGTTTGGTTTACAGCATCCTTATGGGGGTCTGATTCACCAGTGAGAATCTTTTGACGTTTGGTTTAGAGCATCCTTGTGGGGGTCTGATCTCCCTCTTCCCCTTCTTTGTAGTTTCAACAATGCCTACCTTGAAAAATAATATTTAGAATTCCAGGTCATGGAAAATGGCCCAATCTGTAGTGTTACAAGAAATCTGGGCATGTAAATCATCTGATGTGGACAACAGTCTGTAAAAAATTACATACCGTATTTACTCTATGTATTGGGACACACATTTTTTTCAGAAAACTATATTTTTTTATGCTCTAAAGTTTGGAACATTCAGGAGATTTGTTTCCAGTTGACCCGTCACTAGTAGCAGACGACACTCAAAAAAAATTCTTGAGTAACTAAAAATTTTCATTTTTTGCTTCCAAAACATAGCTTATGATCCCTCATTGGAACGAGCACAATGCGCTCGTTCCAATGAGGGATCATAAGCTATGTTTTGGAAGCAAAAAATGAAAATATAAAAAAAAATTGGACGGCAATTTTTGTATATAGTGATGGAAAATGAATCACACACAACTTTATTCAGCATCAAATCAAGACCAGGCTGTGTTCTTTTCCCATTTTCTAAGAATTGGGACACCTGTGAAAATAATTATTTTTAGCTGTCCCAATACATAGAGTAAATACGGTAACTTCATTCCTCTGTAGTGTTAGTGCACTGTAGATGCTGAATGCAACCTTGAATTCTACCACACCAACACAACATGCCTAAGGCCACAGAAAGTAGATGTTCTATTTCTCAGGCCAAGTTTTGTAAAATTTCATGTGGGCGGGCGGTTTTTTATTTTAATTTTTTATTTTTGTTATTTCTTTGCATCCGAAGTTCATATTCTTGGTTTATTTTATGTTTTAGACCTCATAATCAACAGAATAGCAAGGGTGGTGGTGTATTTAGTCCCTTGGGTGCAACAAGGCTTTGCAATGCTAAAGCATTGCAAAGCCTTGTTGCACTCAAGGGACAAATTTATCAATTTTATTAACTTGTGTAAAATATCAGACATAAACTATTTAATTTTTAATTTTTCAAGTTTGCATTGGTTAGAAAAAGAGAGTATGCGGCAGCCAAAAGGACCATGCAAGAGGGCCTGAGAAACAGATTTTTAATTTTATTAAGCCTAATCCTTATACTTTTCTCTTAGAAAAATGCAACAATTTACAGGCAAGCCAACAAAACACCTTGTGAAGGCGATTAAATGTCAAAAGACAAAAGTTAAGCCAAACCAGTCCACCCAGGGGTTGAAAGCACAAGGTACACTTGCCTGGAGTCCTGCAATTAAATGGAACACACATATTGTCACTTCCCACCTGTCATGCAAAATCATCCTTATTTTTCCAACAAAATATCAGAAATTGCTGCATAACATTTTGGTCAAAATGTGACAAATCGTCAGGAATCTCAAGTTCTAAGGTGATAATAATGTATTAGAAACCACAGAGAAGCAGTCGAGGAACTTATTTTCATGGGAAAATGACTTCAGAAAATTTATAATTTTCTCAGAATTACAAGATGAAATTATATCACCTATATCTTCATAATTTACCTAAGTAAAACAAGTGCCTTAACCCTTTACCCAACGCAGACTATTTCAAAATTTATTATTTGAAATATCATTTTTTAAATTTTTTCAAAAAATCTCAACAGTACCATATCATGTGACCCCTCTTTGGAACGAGCTCGACGAGCTCCTTCCAAAGAGGTGTCACATGATATGGTTTTGTTGAAATTTTTTGAAAAATAATATTTTTTCGGCTGCTGAATTTGCATATTACGCGGGCGGATGTGGGCGATTCGTGGGGTAAAGGGTTAACCTCAAATAATTACTTCTATGAAAATGAGCACATTTCCGTAGGAAAACCACTAAAGTCAAAAAGACAAAAAACAGATCAAATGGGTCTGACCAGGAGCAAAAAGTGCATTAACCTGGTGTCTTAAAATACTGGTTTGAACAGTGACCCATTGTCCAATTCGGCAATTCCCAACAGACATGCGCAACCAATTTCCTTATTTTCATCTTCAATGGTGGATTGTTTATAAATTTGCTCCTCTCAACTTTTCATCAATACAGGAAATCCAGAAGGGATTACAGTTGGATTCTTCAGCCTTGTTAAGATTTCCAACCATACATTTTTTAGGGAAGTGATTTTTAAATTTTTTTGGTTTTTTGTTGGTACAGTGTATCCCACTTAATTGTATATCGGATAATTGTATATCATGTTTATTTGTATATTATTCTTCTGCACCGATCCATTTGCCATTCATGCAACACAAAATTCATCAGTTAATTGTATCTCGCATAATTGTATATCCTGCTTAATTGTATACAAATTTGACAGGATTTTAACACAAAAATCACGAAAATGAATATTTTCATTGAAGCCTGTGGACGAAAAAATGTTCCGAAATATTTTATTTAACTAATTTAACTTTATTCAGCTTACTTTGAAAAACATCGTCATCAAATTTAATTTCGATTACATGGACATTTTCATACCACGTGTGATCGTCTTCGAAAGAATAATATGACATTTGATTCTGCCTTACTTATGAATAACATACTGTGAATAACATCACATATGTACTTAAAAATCACACACTGATAATAATTCTTTATTTTTGTTAACCGACAAAAGTGAAATCATCCCTGGATTGTTTCTGGAGCACTTGTGAAGATGTCTGTATGTTTTGATTACATGCATGCGGGATTGGGGAAATTATCGGGGGACGTTAAATGAATGGACACATTTCACTCATTCATCCATAATTACTAAAACATCATTACTGACATGCACTTTGTTCTTCATTTGACCCCCTTCACTCTGATGTCAAAATACCAAACTTTCAGGAAGCTGTTTTTTCCCATGATGCATCTAGAAATTTAACCCATTCAATCTCATTTGACAGAGCTCAATGAGCTCTGTCAAACGAAATTGAATTGGTTAAATTTCTAGTTGCATTATGGGAAATTATTTCTGCCTGAAATTTAGATATTTAGGGGGTTAATCGAACCGCTACCTTTTATGACCTGTATTGTTTTTTCACTTCAAAGTAAATAATTGTCAAAACAGCCTTTTGTTCAAAAGTTTTCTTTATCAATGGGGCTTGGGGAAAGTTGTGTTAACAACTGTTTAATTTTTGCATATAACTTGTCATGCAGCGATGGGTGGTCAGTACAAAAAAACTTTGACATGGCTACAAAGCGAAATAGAAATGATTTGTCACTTGCCGATAAGTATGAGGTTGTCAAATTATTGGAACAAAAAGTCCCCCAGGCAGAAATAGCAAAGAAAATGGGCTGTTTGCAGCCACAGATTTCGAGAATAAGGGAAAAGAAAGATGAAATAAAGGAGGAATATACTTCAAATGCCAACCCGGAGCGGAAGACAAAGCACACTGGAAAAACGCCCAAGTCCCTGCGATCAGTAAGTGTACACACAAACTGGGTTTTCAAATAAGTTTTTCAACTGATAATTTTATCGAGGGAGTCTCTCTGGAACAGCTCAAAATGATGTAACTGCTAATTTATGTATGAATATTTATGAAGCTCACGTTTCTGCAATGTTGACTTGCTGTTTGGATTTTAATATTTTTATGTGGATGAAATGAATAAAATAAGTATAATGGGAAGCATTCAAGTTGTCCTTCTTTGTGAATTCACCCAAAAGATTGGTTGCAGGCCTGACCATATGTGTGATTTGTACCCGTCCCTATTGTGTACATGTGGTATTGAATGTGAACGTGTTGCAATGGAAATGTGTTTGAAACATGGCGAATTACCATAACACTGTGCAGTTTGGGTACGTCAACATCAAGTTTCTTCAAATCGGGTCCCTGGGTTGAAAATTTTGGGTCTAGTTCGGACTTAGAGACGAAAACCCCCAAATTTTTAGCCTGAAGATTTTGGGTCTGGTTCTGACTCCGAAATTTTGGACCAAAATTCGGAATTTAAAAAAATAAAATTTCTGCGTTTTGTTCATTTTGCGATGAAAACAAAAATAAAATTAGCTTGAAAATTTTGGGTCCGGTTCACACTTGAAAATTTGGAGAAAAAAAATTTGTTTTTTAGGCGTTTTGTTCAATTTTGAGATGAAAAAAAAATTGGGGTTCAAGTTTTGGACCAAAATTCGGACATTTTTGGGGGATTTTTATGCATTTTCAATTTTGAGATGAAAAAAAAATTTATAGTCTGAAAATTTTGGGTCCTATCTGACTTGTTTTTAAAATCTTCTTCTTCAGACCATGCAGTCAGAATGCTTCCATATTTGGTATACAACATCTCTTAGAGGTTTAGATTCAAGTTTGTTAAATTCTAGTCCATGGGTTGATATTTGGGCTCCCTATGGGAGCCAAAATTTTAACTTAGTACAATATAAGGAAATTTCTTTAAAAATCTTCTTCAGATCCACCAGTCAGAATCCTTTCATATTTGGTATACAACATCTCTTGGAGGGTAAGACTCAAATTTCTTCAAACCTGGTCCCGGGGTTATTAATTTGGGCTACCTATGGGTGCCTGAATTTTAACTAAGTGCAATATGAGGGAATTTCTTTTAAAATCTTCTTCAGATCCACCAATCAGAATCCTTTCATATTTGGTATACAACATCTGTCAGATTCAAGTTTATTCAAATCGGGACCCTGGGTTAATAGTTTGGCTCCCTATTTGAGCCCAAAGTTTAACTTAGTGCAATATGAGGTGATTTCGTTAAAAACCTTCTTCATATCCACCAGCCAGAATTCTTTCCTATTTGGTATATAACATCTCAAGGGGGATCAGATTCAAAGTTCGTTCAATTTGAGTCCTTGGCTTAATATTTGGGCTCTATGGGTAGGGTTGGGGCAGGGTTGGGGTGGGTGGGGGGGGGGGGGCATGTTAGGTTCAGGTTTGTTTAAATCCATTCCTTAGTGATTTTCTATAAAATTTGCCTCTCATGACTTCATTCCTTTGTAGTGTTGCTGAACCACGTCTAACTGAATGTGACCCCAAATAATTTGTTGAACCACTTTGGCCCGTGAGCGATTAAGGCCCTTTGGGGCCTCTTGTTCAGTAGCCTGGACACTGGTTTTCCATCTAGAAGATTTAAGAGATATTAATGCTCAGGCAAGTCCCTGGCACCTTCTCTCATGCTGGACTAAAATACGTCAGCACTCAGCTATTTCTGCCTAAGGCCATATTAACTGATCTCTCTAGAAAGCTTATCTAGAAACTCAATGAGGTGATTTAATTCAGCCAATCTGCAATTAATGGAACAAAATTTCTTTTTCTGGAACTTTCCATTTGAGGACTATATAAGCCTCTATCAAGAGACTTGTGTGAATTCATCTGATGTCTTTCATCTCACATACAGCATTGAGAAGTGACAATTGTTTATACCATCAGCATTAATTGAACATTGGAGATTATTAATACAAGACAGTGCATTATTTTAGACAGCAATTGAGATTATTATTTTTCATATGACTCGTCCGTTTTATTCACTTTAAAACATTTGATATTTTGCCTTCATATTAATCAGTGATAAATAAAGCCTTCCGTCGATTTCATTGGTCAATTTCAAAACTAGACAATTTGATTGGCTGAACAAAATACAACTGGGCCATATTTTCATAATTTGCATAATTGGGGTTGAAAGATTTCGTTGGTCAATTTCAAATGTGGACAGTTTGATTGGCTGAACAAAATACAACTGGGTCACATTTGCATAATTTGAGTAGGGAGAATTTATGTTATCTGTCCTATTTAGGGTGGGTAAAATTGTATTAATCTTTTACCAACAAGAAAAACGCCATTCATTTTTTTTTATATTTTCACTTTTTGCTTCCAAAACATAGGTTATAACCCCTCATTGGAGCGAGCTCAACAAGCTCGTTCCAATGAGGGGTCATAACCTATGTTTTGGAACCAAAAAATGAAAAATTTTAGTTATACGAGGATGTTTTTTCCAAGTGCCGTCTGCAACTCAAGTTAGGTGATGGGTTAAAAAGTCATACTAAGTGGCTAATTTGTGTGTGTGTGTGTCATATGATAAATAGAATATGAAATGAGTGTTTTTCTCATATAATATTTATGAAACTCGTCCGAATTTTCCGTTTGGGCTCGCCAAAGGCTCGGCCAAACGGAAAATTCTAAGACTCGTTTCATAAATATTATATGAGAAAAACACTCATTCCATATCCTCTATTTATTTTATGCTAGCCTGTGAATTATCGCAAATTATCTAAAAGATATTTCTTGATATCCATCGACTCGATGGTTATCGAGGAATATCAGTCTGTAGCTCACTGAATGATGTCATGCTATGCTGCATCATGTCACCTTGAAGGAACGATCAGTTGATCTTTGTTATTGTTTTGAAACATACGCATTTGGGGTCGAATTGGGCTGAATATTGTGCAATAAAATGTCTGGTAGCATTATCTGGAATTATCTCATATAAGTGTGGACCTGAAAGTTTTATTTTTCACGAGCTTTTGCGAGAGTGAAAAATAATATTTTCAGGTCTAAACGATGAATTTTTTCTGTAGCTTTCTAAATGACGTTATGCTTCGGCGCATGACGTTGCCTTGAACGTCTCCTTGAAGAAATGATCAGCAGCTTTTTATCCCCCGACCCTTCGGGGGACTATTGTAATCAGCAGTGTCCGTCCGTCCGTCCATCCATCCGTCCATCCGTCCGTCCGTCACACCCTTGTCCGGATGATAACTTTAGTTTGGATGATTTTACTGAAACTAAATTTGGTATGTGTCTTACTTGGGTGGAAATGCAGGTCAAGTTCGAAAATGGGCACACTCCACTGATTTCTACTGGATTTATTCCCCTTTTTCGACTTAAAAAATACAGTTTTTGTGTTGTCCGGATGATAACTTTATTTAGGATCATTTGATTGAAACGAAATTTAGTATGCCGCTTATTTGGGTGGAAATGCAGGTCAAGTTCGAAAATGGGCACGCTCCACTGATTTTTACTGGATTTATTCCCCTTTTTCGACTTAGAAAATACGGTTTTTGTGTTTTCCGGATGATAACTTTACTTTGGATCATTTGATTGAAACGAAACTAAGTATGTGGTTTAATTGGTTGGAAATACAGGTCAAGTTAAAAAATGGCCATGCTCTGCGAACAAATTGCATCCTAACAGCTCCCTTGAATTTGCCATCTTGGTCGGGGGCCCGGGGGCGTTGCCCTTGTTGTTATTGTCTTAAAACTGTTTGCAGTTGAATTGGGCTGAATATTGCACAGTAAAATGTCAAGTAGTATGTAATAAAAAGAAGATCTATGCTGTTTTAGTGAATATCAGGAATTATCTTATTTGTGTGAACCTGAAAGTATTATTTTTCATACACCTGAGATAATTCCCGATGTTTACTAAAACCGCTAAGTTAACCCGATATTTACTAAAACCGCTAAGTTAACCTCTATATAGTCAACAGAATATTACTTTTGTTGCTATGGAAATGTGTTTCCAAAAATTTGAAGAGAATTTCTTCTCGTGAACCAGGATTTTTGTGGATTATTTTCAAATTACCTGTGGTGCCAGTACTTGTTGGATATTATTTTCATTTGAATTTCGCTCTGTGCTTTATTGAAATTTATAAGAGACTGCTGAATGTTTGAGTGAATATTTCATCACAGTTATTGTATACTGTTTCTGCAAACACAATACAACTGGAAAGTTTCTTCATCAAACCTGTTACTCGATTCTATTGAACTTTATTGTTGACTAACTGATAGGCCACACAAAGTAGATCTTCTGTTTCTCAGGCCATTATTTGTGAAATTGCATGCGGGCGAGCGTTTTTTTTATTTTATTTTTTATTTCAGTAATTACTCTTTTGCCATCAAAAGTTCATGTTCTTGGTTCAAGTTTTAGGCCTCATAATCTACAGAATAGCATGGGTGGTGGTGTATTTCATCCCTTGAGTGCAAGAAGGCTTTGCAATGCTAAAGCATTGCAAAGCCTTTTTGCACTCAAGGGACAAATTCATCAATTTTTTTAACTTGGGTAAACTATCAGACATAAATCATTTAATATTTAATTTTTATTTTTTTTAAGTTTAAGTTGGTTATAAAAAGAGAGCATGCGGCAGTCAAAAGGACCATGCGGGAGGGCCTGAGAAACAGATTTTTTATTTTTTTAGGCCATAAGTATTTCTCTTCTTTTTTCTGTAAATCACACAGTGTAAAAGATTTTGTACCATTTTCATTTCAAATTATTTTATACTAAATTTTACAATAGTTAAATTAGGCCTAAAAAAAATAAAAATCTGTTTCTCAGGCCCTCCCGCATGGTCCTTTTGGCTGCCGCATGCTCTCTTTTTAATACCAATCCAAACTTAAAAAAATCAAAATCAAATGGTTTATGTCTGATATTTTACCCAAGTTAATAAAATTGTCCCTTGAGTGCAAGAAGGCTTTGCAATGCTTTAGCATTGCAAAGCCTTCTGGCACTCAAGGGATGTAATACACCACTACCCATGCTTTTTTGTAGGTTATGAGGCCTAAAACATAAAACAAACCAAGAACATGAACTTTTTAACGGTAAAGAAATAATTACAAAAATAAAAAATAAAATAAAAAAATGCCCGCCCGCATGCAATTTTACAAAAAATGGCCTGAGAAACAGAAGATCTACTTTGTGAGGCCTTACAGTTGTTGGTTGCTGGATCTCAGGTTTCTTTCTGTTACCATGATTATTATTATTATACACTGTAATAGTTACAAGTTTTATCTTACCCAGGACTGAAAATAATTTTCGTTGCACTTCCAGACAAAATGGCAGACACCAAATCAATCATGTCTGTCATTTAAGAATGATATCTGACATATCACAAAATGGAGTTTGAGTGTTCGAAATAATGTGTGTTAAGTCTACATGTACCTTCATCTTAAAACTGCCCAGAATTCATCCAACCATACCTTGTTTGGCAGGGATCAATGAGCCCTGCCAAACAAGGTATAATTGGTTTCATTCTGAACTGAATTACCCTTCAGACATAATTTAGATACATGTATGGCTATATTAAATCATATTCCTTCACATACTGTTAATACTGATGAGCTGTACAGTCACTTTCTTCACACTTCCCAACTTGCCAGGACCAGAAATCACAATAGTCATTAATTTTAGGCTTGCTAGTTATGTACATGATTTCCAGCATGCATGATGTTATGATAACTGAACTTCATTGATAATTTTGGCGTCAGACATTTTGACTGATGATTTTAAACCTCAGTCAGACATTGGCCTTTTTGTACCTGACATTGCCCTTGTCTGACCACTTATTTTCTGGTATGGTCTTACCTGATTGAAGGTAGAATCTAATGACTTATTATGTGGTGATTCCAATGACCAATTTCTCAAGAAAGCAGGTGTTTTAATTAGGGTCCTGTGAAGCATCGAGGTTCGATTTCGAAACTCAAGTTTTATATTGAGTTCCATTTGAAATCGGCAGCCCAACTCATTTCCTCTTGAATCTTATTCAAAGGAATATAGCTTATCAGTCAGCTTCATCATCTCACAAAACGTATTGTTCAGATGGAAATCATACATAAAAGATGTTGAAATGAAAGACTTAAGTGTAACCTTCAGCTACATTAACATAACATCTCTACTCGATTTCAAATTATAAAAGTGTAACATAAGGCCAAACAAAATTAAATAATTGATCCTCGGACATTTTTTTTAAAAAAACGAATGAGGGAGGGCGGTTTTTATTTATTTATTTTTTTTTTTATTCCTGATGAAATGGTTGCCGATGCGTAAAATCCAGTTGTGAGAGCCTAAAATTAAATGTTGATTTCACTTTTTTTGTAACAGTGATCATTGAACACAAAATCAATATAGAACAACTAAAATGGAGATAAAAAAATAATGATGAGTTTTTTTTAACTGGTTGAGTGCGAGAAGCCATAATCAGGCTTTTCCAAAAAAATGAGGGTACTAGTGCAAAAGTCAGCATTTTGCTTGCCCATGTTTATTCAGTAAAACGTTAATAATAATTTGTTTATACAAATTTGTTCTATTACCAGAATAATTTGTAATAAAACAAAATTTTTGATCATAAATTCAGACCACCAAAAATAATCTAGTCCTTAACCAGATAAATAAATATTTATTTTGTGCATACATATGAGAATCGTGTCACATTTCACAAAGAGAATAACAATACAGTATCAATGTATATGACATATTGCATCGCGATTTGATACCGTTAAAATCACACCTTATGATAGTTTTATATATTTTGAATTTTAAGTCCAAAATAAATATGCCGAACGCGGACCGAAATAACTAATGCGCTGCTGCCTGAGAATCAAAAGATTAATTTTGTTTAGCCTAACATCTCTACTCGATTTCAAATTATAAAAGTGAATTGATTTGAATCAAAAATTTGCGATTTGCAGGGCCTAGTAACAATGCTCCACAAAAAATTAATTTTATAAGGAACGATGTTAACACTGGTCCCAGACAGCTCTTCAATAATACGGTCAAATGAAAGCATTGTCGAGTACCTCAAATTTACAGACCTTGTTAAAAAACTACTTACAATAAGAGGGGTGTCATGGCCTGGTCAGCTAAGGGTATGACCGGGTCATCCTGAGGTCTTGTGATACGTGCAGCTGTCTGTGGTGGCTGCATCCCCTCCGGGTAAAAAGGTAAAATCCTCCTGGGGAGGTACTTTTGACCTTTGACCTCTAAGTGGGAGGTCATGAGAGGGGTGTGCCCCTGTTAGGGTGTTTACCTGGGCTTGTTACCAGGACGTTTGAGTCGGGGTTCCTGCATTTTGTGTGGGGAGGGAGTGTTCTTTTCAGGCTTCGCCAATGTGTATAAGCCTTAAAACAGATGGGGGTTGTCTCCTGTGCTACTGTCTGCCATTCCCCTCAGAAGTAGTGTGAAGAGTTCTCTTCCCTCCTATGTTAACCTGAAGTGTGTTTTATGTTTTTCGTCCCTGCTATTCAAAGGTTATGGCCAACGTAATATCATCAACTTCATCGGTTATGTATGGTTGTCAGATGGTAGTGTAGCCTCATTTTATGGCTGATCACCTTACCTCTCTAGTAATGACCATCAAACCAAATAAAGAGGAAACTGATCCATCAGATGTGAACTGCACATAAAATCTGAAAGCTTAACATAAATTCTTTATTTATTTATTTATTTATTTATTTATTTATTTATTTATTTATTTTTTTATTTATTTATTTATTGATGTTTAAGGTCACATATTTATGCACAATGGATAATCATGACCGTGAGAGTTTTATGGGTGAAGGAAGTCGGAGTACCCGGAGAGAACCACCAAGCAATGACGAGCTACTGCCAGCTCCCCAACATCGTAACTCCACACTGTAGCACGGGTAGATTGGTTGAAGACATGCATACCATCAACGTGCAGTACGCCTTAGTACACGGCGTCATCATGCCCCCATGCAAACAATGGAGATGAAGTGTCTTTCCCAAGGACACAACGTGGTTGCCACAGGTGGGATTCGAACCGAGGACCTCTCGACTTGCAGCCTGCACCTCTACCCACTGAGCCACCGCACTCCCCCATAATTTTTTGAAAACATTTTTAATCAGAGGGGTATAAATATGTAGATCATATTATTTAAAGTAAGTGAATGTTGTGAACACAGATGAATTAAAATATTAAATTTTTGCTTTTCAGAGTGAGAACTTTCCAATGCGAGTTGAAGTGTGAGTATTTTTTTAACTAGAAATAGAATTCTAGAAGTTTTTATATCTGGAAACTTTCAGAAGTGGGCACTATACAAGAATCACCAAAATATCTATCCAAGCCTGTAGGCTTTGTTCTTTCCATTGTTCTTATGTACATTTCTAATAGCTTCTTACACATGATTAACAACAAGCATACTTACACATTTTCTCAAATTTCTTAACTTTTACAATTTCAACTGGATTGTCTTCTCTCCAATTTGAATTTATTGTCAATTTATGTGTGAATTGTGATGTGTGCCAATTCTCCTTTGTTTATGAATTAATTTTAATAAACTGGCAATGCTGCCCAACACCACTTGCTGATCATTTTCTGGGATATACAGATTATCACCACAATGTGTGTCTCCGGGAATTCAGATCAAGTCGAGTTGTAGGAACAGAACAACAGTATTATATTAATCGAAATGCGATTCTGTGCCTACAACGAGACTTGATCGGAATTTCCGGAGACACACACTGTGATGATGATCAATTTATTTCACAATATTGACCACTAAATGTGTTATAAAACTATTTGAAGAGGAACTTTTTCATTTGCCTTATCGATGGAAAGACGCAAATTGAAAAATAGAATAGCGTTCATTGATCTCCATATTGAGGTCAGTGATGACATTACACTTCAGAGAAAATTACGTCACTGGGATTCACTTTACTGAATACTGTCTTGCGAAGTGGAGCAACTGTGTGTTTCGTCAACGTGAATTTGCTTGTTACTTTTGCAATAATTACTGGTGAATTAAATATTCCTCTTGGTATAAAGGTTTATTATATTTTAAAATATGCCATTCATCGTTTATTGAGGTGGAGTTTTCCACATTTCATACCGAAAGCGAATCCTTTAACTTCAGTAGAGAAGCCTCGACTCAAGCGTTCAGGGAAATCCCAATAATAGGCTACAAACCAGCCCAATATGCCGAAAAGTGCGCATAATTTAACTATCCGTTGAGTTAACTTCACCAGTGACATTTTAGCATGCTATGCGTAACAAATACGTTACAGGGCGTTTAGTTGGCAATATTAGGTGAGGCGAATCGTTTTCGCCTCACCTAATATTGTTTTCTCTGAAGGGAAAAATGCGAAGCGATCGAAAAGTGATATTGATGCCGTTATTTTGGCAACAGCAGAATCATGTGCTTGTATCAGAGGCCCTTGATATGGATTCCGAACAAGGGCCCAGATACATTAAACTTTCGTTACGTAACAGTGCAAAAACGCCCCGATTGTGAGATAAATAGTTGTCATCAGATATGGTTTTTCATTGTTCCAGGGGGAGCTTAACCCTTAAAGGCCTATTTCCAAATATTTTCTGATCTCAGAACAGGTGCCCTTAACATGTCATCATGAGGAGGTCCTCCTGTCAATAGACAAATTACCTAAGTAGTAGTTTCTAGTCATGTCTTGGCTGCCTTAACAGGCAGCCAAGACTTAACTAGAAATCACGGCTTAGCCATTAGACATATAGAGACTGCGGAATGGTGGGAATTCAAGACACTTGTCCAGGCCCTTAAGGGTTAAGGGTTCACTTTCTGTCTGTCGTCCGTCCATCTGGCATGAACTTTACGTTTTAATGTCTTATAAACCACTGGGTAAAATTTGACATGCATAATATACTATTAGCACCTAATTAGTCAATAATTCCTTTGGCAAACCCTACACTCCACATCTCTCAACTGTTCTTTTTCAAATTTCATTTGTAACTTTAAATTTGGTGTGTTGTCTAGTTGGGAGTATCAAATTTTTCTGAATTTCGTTGAAAAACATGGCTGGAAGTGGCCATAATGGATTTGGCATATAAATTGTCCTCAATTCCATTAGTCCACACTAGAGGCTGCATCCCTCACCCAATATTTTTCAGATTTCCTATGTAGCTTGGGTGTGTTGTCTTTTCGGTAGAAACTTGAGTGAATGACTTGGCATTACTTGATCTTTCTATTTTGTTCAGTCCATTCTTGATCAAGTTGTTAGGTCAACTTGACAATGTCAAGTATGAGCTATTGGGATGAGTTGCGATTCATCACTTTATGTACATATGTCTGCACGTCCTTATGGGTGTACATCCGTATGTCCGTTCCTTTGTTCATCCACAATTCCATAAGCACACACTTCATGTCGTAACTCTAGCCTGATCAGTTTGAAATTTCATACTTGTATAGATGGGACATATCAAATGTTTCCAAATTTTGTTGAAAAACATGGATGGCCGCTGCTGATCATCTTGGATGCAGCATATAAATCATCCGCAGTTCCATTAGCATACCCTACAGGCTGCATCTCTCACCTGATCTTATTCAAATTTGGTGTCTTCCCACTAGACCAATTCCCTTTAGACCAGTTCCCTTTAGGCTAATTCCCAAAAGACCAATTCCCCTTAGACCAACTACATACTGTTATTGATTGATTATGGGTTGATTAAGGATAATTAAGAAAACATTTATTTACTGATAAGCACTTTATTTGATGAAAAAAAAAGAATTATATGCATAACATACAAAAAATATAGGTTTATAACATTTCAGCATAGCTCAGTTCATATAACATTTTATAAAAAATGAGGTCCCCAGAGGGTGAATTTGGTGATGCTACCCTGCAGAGCAGGGTAGCATCACTAAATTTACCCTCTGTGAACCTCAACCTGAATCAAGGTCTCAAACATAAACAGAAAGAGGTACCCAGAGGATAAACTGGCCCACTGTATGGGATAGCATCAGCAAATTCACCCTCTGGGGACCTCATTCTGCAAATGACAGACTGCTTATTTTCAGGCTTGAATATCAATAACATTAAATACATTTATAAATATTTAAAAATTTATCAAATTATTGATATAGAATTATTTTAAAAGTAGAACCCATCAGTTGGTCAAAGGGGAATTGGTCTTTTGAGAATTGGCCTCGTGGGAATTGGTCTAAAGTGAATTGGTCTAGTGGGAATGAACCTTCAAATTTGTGTGTAGCTTTGGTGTGATGTCTAGAAGGGTTCTATCAAACTTTCCGGAATTTCAGTGAAAAACATGGCCGTCAGTGGCCTTCTTGGACGTGGCATATAAATTGTCAACAATTCCATTGTCACACATGCACCATACTGGCAACATCTCTCACCTGAACTGTTTCAAATTTCATATGTAGCTTTGGTGTGATGTCTAGATGGGAGCTATCAAATTTTTCTGAATTTTGTTGAAAAACATGGTCGGCAGTGGCCATCTTGGATTTGGCATATAAATTGTCAACAATTCCATTGTCACATATGCACCATACAGGCCACATCTCTCACCTGATCTGTTTCAAATTTCATATGTAGCTTTGGTGTGATAGCTAGAGGGGAGCTATCATATTCTTCTGAATTTTGTTGAATAACATGGTCGGCAGTGGCCATCTTGAATTTGGCATATAAATTGTCAACAATTCCATTACGACACCCTACAGGTCACACCTCTCACCCGATCTTTTTCAAATTTTATATGCAGTTTTTGAGTGATGCCTAGGTGGGAAAGTCAAATTTTTTCTTAATTTCGCTGAAAAACGCGGTACATGTGCTTCATTTCATATTGGTAGTTATATTGGTTTGTAATGTTCTATCTGTGTGAAATTATGATGCAATCAGTGTATTTTTATATAAATATATGATGCATTCATTGTATTTTTATATAAATATATGACGCTTTCATTGTATTTTTATGTACATATGCTGAGTCAAAAAAGAAAGTATAATATACTTTGAGGAGCAATTTTTTTAGTATTATCTACTTTAATCCCAAACGAATTATTGTAAATTCATATTTCGAGTCTAGCTGTATGAATTTGCATAATTTCATGTTCTTAATGTTGCCAGCATCACATCAGAACATCGCATTTCAGACATGGGGTGAAATGAAAAGTTCACATATGCAGTCAATAGCCTGTATGTCCACCCTTTGCCTCTTGGATGGCAAGACATCGACGGCGCATGGGCCTGATAAGTCTCTGGATGTCACCCTGTGGTATTGCGTTCCACTCCTGCCTTAGAACATTGCGCAAACTGCCCAACGTCTGAAGATCATGAAGTCGTACCCGATGGTCCAATTGATCTCAAAGATGCTCGATTGGTGACAAAGCTGGTGAAAGTGGGGGTCAGGGAAGAAGTTTGATGCTCTGCTCCTCAAGAAAGTCATGACAGATATGCGCCAAGTGACATCGGGCATTGTTTAGCTGGAATAACTGTAATCCAACGTTAGCATTGAACAACGGGACAACAACAGCATTAAGAATTTCATCCCTATATGGCTGTCCATTCAGATTACCATCGATGGAGATCAACCACGTTAGGTGGTGCAAGGAAATTCCTGCCCAAACCATTACACTACCCCCGCCGAAACCATCGCATTCCCGCCTGCAACCATCAGAAAACTGTTCTCCTCGTCGGCGATACACTCTTGCCCTACCATCAGCATGTCGATGATTCATCACTCAAAAGAACTGTGCTCCAAAGCTGCTGAGTCCAGCGTACACGCTGACATACCCATTCCATTCGGACGTATAATGACGTTGGGTCAGGATTGGCCTGTGGTATGGACACCTACTTCGGATGCCGTGTTCAGCGAGTCTGTTGCGGACAGTTTTTTGCACTGATTCTATTGTTAGTTCTTCCAGGAGTAATTGCTGCTGTCCCCGTCACCGGAAGGAAGGGATCCCGCAAGTGAGACGTCCTAATGTGTCAGTCTTGTGCAGGGGTCGTAACTCTTGGTCGACCTGAACATGGTCGGTCGGCATTAGATCCAGTGGTTCTACACCTTCCAGTGAGATGGTAAATAGTGATCACAGTGACTCCAAACTCAGCAGTGAGCTCATCTGGAGGCATTCCAGCCTCATGCATATCAATGGCATGCAACCTCTGATTTTCAGTTAACCTTGACATTTTTTAAAATGTCGGAAGACAAAAACTAGCACATTTTCTCAATAACCCAGGCTCTCTAGCACAACATAACACAAAGAAAATCGTTGGTCACCCATTCAATTTGACATTCTTGGGTAGCACATGCTATTTTGAAATCCGTAGCAAAATTTTATATGGTTGGGTTGACAACAACAACATGTCATTAAACTCCTTGTACCACCTCTTGTCCACAAACATGCAACATTAGAACTACCATATTTACTCTATGTATTGGGACAGCTAAAAATAATTATTTTCACAGGTTTCCCAATTCTTAGAAAATGGGAAAAGAGCACAGCCTGGTCTTGATTTGATGTTGAATAAAGTTGTTGTGTGTGATTCGTTTTCCATCACTATATACGAAAATCGCCATCCATTTTTTTTATATTTTCATTTTTTGCTTCCAAAACATAGCTTATGATCCCTCATTGGAACGTGCGCATTGCGCTCGTTCCAATGAGGGATCGTAAGCTATGTTTTGGAAGCAAAAAATGAAAATTTTTAAGTACTCAAGAATTTTTTTTATGACTGTCGTCTGCTACTAACAACGGGTCAACTGGAAACAAATCTTCTGAATGTCCCAAACTTTGGAGCATAAAAAAATATAGTTTTCTGGAAAAAATGTGTGTCCCAAATCATAGAGTGTCCCAATACATAAAGTAAATACGGTATTATATTTCATCCTTTATGCTATTTTTTCAAATTTGATTCCATTATACATGTACTTTCTTTTTTGACTCAGTATATGTGCATTGAGTGTATTTTTATATAAATATATGATGCATTCATTGTATTTTTATATAAATATATGATGAATTCATTGTATTTTTATATAAATATATGATGCATTCATTGTATTTTTATATAAATATATGATGCAATCATTGTATTTTTATATAAATATATGATGCATTCATTGTATTTTTATATAAATATATGATGCATTAATTGTATTTTTATATAAATATATGATGCATTCATTGTATTTTTATATAAATATATGATGCATTCATTGTATTTTTATATAAATATATGATGCATTCATTGTATTTTTATATAAATATATGATGCATTCATTGTATTTTTATATAAATATATGATGCATTCATTGTATTTTTATATAAATATATGATGCATTCATTGTATTTTTATACTGTACCAATGACCCAGACATAGCTGGTGCTAACTCTTAAAATATAGGGCCAAACACAAATTTTGCCCCCCAATCCCCAAAATTTGCATCTAAAACTAAAGAAAACATGTCCTGAAAGGCCCTCCACACCTCGCCCCCACTGCGCATGCGCAGTGTCCAGGACGTTCCGAAATTGGCGCCATTTATCATTCTAAGTTTGGCCCTTCATCAGTTAACATCTGACTGATCTTTGTGCTTTTAAATCTCAGTTTAAATGATGCCAGACACATAAATATTAGTGAAATGGTGATTCTAAGGAGGATAGAAAAGGAGGAGAGGAAAAGAATGTGTGACAGAATATTATCAGGGCTGTAACTTAAAATTTTTTAATGAAATTATGTTAAGTTACCTATTTTCAAGGCAGCAGCCATTTTGTTGTCATTCTGATTATTTAGTTACACTGTTTTTTCAAGTGTTTTTCCTCTCTCCCTGTCCTTTAAGTTCCCCCTTGCTATTCTCCCATGCTTTTGGCATAGTTTCTGTAATTATTATTACTAAAATTTCTTGGGAGTTTTAGCTTAATAACAGAATGAATTCTGTTCTTTCCCCATGTTTACGTCTTCACCTACGGGTGGTTAGGCGTTGTGTTCTGCATCTACCATCTGATGTTCTGCAGTTTCTTCCCTGGAAGTCTCTGTTTTGCATCAGATGGTGTATTTTTGGTAACTGATTTCGGGCCTGGGTGCCTGGAGTCTTATTTTAGTGTTTTTACACTCATTGTTTACATTTACAACAGCCCTCTGTGTGAGGGGGGGATTTCTAAATAATAATATCTTTATGTTATTTTAATCATAACTAGATACATTATTATTGTTCGTAGGTGTTGAATAAATTGTTTAAAATATTTTTAAAATTTTTGTCCACACTTAGGCTTGGGATCCATTGGGGCTCAACGTTACTTTTCAGAAACTTGGGCTGTTCTGAAAAAATATTTTTTCAAAATATTTTGATTTCAATTATTTTTTCTATATTAATGGATCATATTATTATTATGTATTTGATTGCCAGGGGTTAGTGCGAGTACCAGGACTTGTTTTCTTTTCTCATTGAAAGGATATTGATCAATTGTTTTAGGAGGAAGTCTTCCTCTGACCTTATTATCATTCTATATGTGGTCAGTGTACTCGCATTAACTCCTGTTCTGTATCGTATGATTTCGATGACAATATGGGAAGCGTATGTCACGGTATGTTGTTGGGGATTTGGACACTCCGGTCCTTTCCCCGCAGGGTCACTCTACTTTATCAATTTCTATTTCAGACGATCAAGATTAGGGTGATGTATCTGTGATGTCTTCCAACAGTGTGCCTCCGTCGTCACAATTAATGAAGGGCTAGCGGAAAAGTGCTCATGTAATACGCCAATTGCCTAAGAGGACCCTAGTAGGTTCGACGGCCTTTGACGTCCGCTAGCTCGCCCGGTGTAGCGTCCATTCACCGAATGGTTCGGCAGCCGGGTTCGTCCGTTGCGGTCTAGAAGGAATTTTGGGGTGATGCGAGCACTATAAAATTAACTTAATGCACACCCAGTGACGGCGGATCGGAGGGAGAACGGAGGAAGCCTTTTAGTCCGGTTCATAGCTCGTTCCGGTCCATCCGGACGGCAAGCGAGAGAGGCCCCTCTCTCGTTCAACAACATCTGGCCCCAGATGTTGTGGTACAAATGTGTTGTTAGCGGAGCATACGTCCGTCGCTCGGGACGCTCCGTTGTATAGGCAGTCCGCTGAGACTGCTAAGGCTTCCTCTTCTCATCAGCGCACACGACCGCACCTTGGCTGCGTGACCGCCGATATATTACCAGCTTCGCCGATCAAGGATTCTTCGGCGACCAGGTCACACCATCCGGCAGCCAGGGATTCGAGACCGATGGACTCCGGACGTTCGCATAGGAAGTATGCGGGAGCCATCTGATGCGGAGCTGCCCTCGGCGAAGCACCGATAGACTGCGCCTCCGCAGGTCTCGACGCCGGACATTCTTGTGCACATAGCACAGCTTATCGCAGCATCCCAGCAGCCGACAGAAACGGTGTCGGATCGAGAATTATCCGACAGCGCTGGGTCGGTAGCCGGGGACTCGAGGCCTGCAGACTCCGGACGTTCGCATAGGAAGTGTGCGGGAGTCAACGTACACGGAGCTTCCAGCGGCAATGCATCGTAAGTCCGCTACGGCACAGGCCTCGGGAACGGACGTGCTTTCCTTAATAGCACAGTTTATCGCAGCATCCCAGCATCAACTGAATCTGTCGCATATATTTTATCCGACGATGCTGGGTCGGGACGCTCCGCGGAAGCGGGTACGGACGTCCGAAAGTTTCATCCGGTCCGACGGGATACCGAAAGGGATTCGGTGGATTTCAAGCTTTCCCTTTCGGAACAACATATGCTGCGATGCCGGATAAGAAACTGATAGCGTCGGTGGACTTAGAAATTTTTGGTTCGGTTCAGGGACATCGTCCCTCAGTTCCGACATAATCCAATAATGTCACACAAACTTTCGAATTATTGAACGACGCTATATATATTATTATTTTATGCTTGCTATCCAAGCATTTCTGGTTTCTTGTTCGAAGAGTTATGGAGATGTCTTTCAAAAGTGTGCCTCTGTCGTCATAGTTAATGAAGAGTTAGCGGCAATAAGTGCTCATGGAATATGTCTATCGCTTACGGAATGACATTCGCTAGCTCACCCGGTGTAGCATACATTCATCGAATGGTTCGGCTGCCGGGTTCGTCCGTTGCGGTCTAGGAAGGAGATTTGGGTGATGCGAGCACTTTAATTACTTTAGTACTCACCCAGTGACGGCAGATTGAGGACAGATCGGAGGAAGCCAACAACATAGGGGACCGCATGTTGTGGTTCAGATATTTTACATTCGGAGCATATGTCCGTTGCTCGGGACGCTCCGTTATATTGACAGTCCGAGAGACTGTCTTTAATGCTTCCTCATCCTCACAGCAGGGCACACGACCGCACATTGGCTACGTGACCTCGAGTATCCGATCAGTTTCGGCATTCAGTGATTCCACAGCGAATAGGTCGCGCCATCCGGTAGCCAAGGGACACGAGGCCTATACACTCCGTTCGCTCGCATATTGGAAGTATGCACGGGGTAACGATCTCGGAGCTTCCTGCGGCAATGCATCGTAAGACCGCTGCTCCTCAGGCCTCGGTGACGGACGTGCTATCCGAGTTAGCACAGTTGTTTCGCAGCATCCCAGCAATTGACGGTTTCTCGGTCGAATCAGGAATTATCCGACGGCGCTGGGTCGGTGCGGTCCGCGGTTGCATCAAGCTACGGACGACCGAACGCTTTATAGGGTCCGACAGGATGGCGAAAGGGATTCGAAAGATTTCGAGTTTTCCCTTTAGTAGTATCGGAAGATGCCTTTCATATCTTCTGGCATTTCTTCCAGTGATTATTTTTCGGACTTCATTGCTGCGATCTTGGATAAGAGACTTATAGCGTCATTGGACTCGGATTTTTCGATCGGTACAGGGACTTTGTCCCTGACTTACCGACGCAGTCCAATATTGTCATTACAACATGTGTTTTATTTTTCGACGCTATATATTATATATATATATACAAGCCTGCTACTAAGCATGATAGTTTAGTTTCTTGTCCGCGTGGCTCATTTCTGCCATTTTATCTTTTTTACATATAGTTTATTTTGGCAGAGCAGGGCAAACCGAGAGTTCATATGCGTCTAGACGGTGTGATTAAAGACTGCATATATTCTTTTTCGCCGTTTATGTCTTTTCCAATTTCAATATTGGGAACGACATTATGTATAGTAGACTTAACTTAGACGCTTTATTATACGTAATCCGCCTTACTGAGGCGTTATCATTACGTCTTCAAGAAAAGATTTACGGGATATTATTCTCAATGTAATTTCTTTTGAGGGCAGTATTTTGTTCACGTATAACTCCGCCCTTCAGTGGCTGATTGGAGTGTTTAGACGTGATGCAGCCCTAGCTACATCCACGCGTGGATAGTAGGTTAAGAACTCTCTCAGAGTCGCTTCGTTCTCGGAGGAGCTTCTCTTCGACGGCAACTTTCCGGCAATCCATGAATTGCTTGGTTTATACATTCTCTTGTCTATCTACTGTTACAAGAGATTCAGACTGGGGCAAACATTCGGTGGTTGACTCAGAGAGTGCCGCCGCAGTTGCCGGACCCTAGTGTGGCTGTTATGACGGTTGCCAGTCAAACAGATTGGGATATATACTGATCCCTACGGATTCGAAGTGCCAGGGTCTTTGGGTTCCGCAGTCTTTTAGCTATCAGTTTAACTTCCGCGGAATAATGTTTTTTAGGCTTGCTTTATGTCATTGCATGAACATTATTCAGAAATGCATGCCCAAATTCCTGTCCTTTAATTCGACAGTAGTGGCGTATCTCCGGAACCAGGGAGGCACTCTTTCGTTTCCGTTATTCAATTTAATGGAAAGAATCCGTCTGTTGGTTATAGTACACCAAGTTCAGTTTTGGTCCGTCATATTCGGGGTCGTCTGATTGTTTTATCGCACTCCCGTTCTCTTACGGGTCGCTTGTTGCTGTCAGAATGGACTCTCAACAAACAAGTATTTAATCAGAATTGCTATCTATGGGAGCGCCCAATGATGTTTTATTATGACACAGCTTGCTAATCAATTGCAGACGTATGTGTTGGCTTGTCCAGATCTCTGAGCTAATACTGTTAACGCTCTATTGATCTATAGGACGCAATGATAGGATACGCGTATCCTCCGGCGCTGTTGTTTTAGCAGGTATTGCTAAGATAAACAACCACAATACATTTCTGTTGATAGCATCTCTATCTTCACAGAGATCATGAGTAATTTACTCTCTTGTCTACTGTGGATCTTAACGTGAAATCTTCCTCTATGTGAGGATCTTTTTTCACTGGGTAAATCGTGTCATCTTTATCACAACCAGCAAGGTCGCAACCTTCATGTATTCCGTTGTGTGGTCCGTATTGCATTGTAAGCACTGTACTGGACGAGCTTTGGACGCGATTTCTTACTATAGGAGATCCTCTTCTTCGCTATTCTATGCGACTAAAGTGGAGGCTCTTCCGTCGTGGTGTAGGGATCATTATGTTCATATGGTTGATCCCTCCATACTACGCATTGCTAGTTTTTAGTATACTTGTTTCACAAGATCTACTGCAGCCTGTTGTTATTTAGGTTATAGGTTTATGTTACCTCATACCTATGCACTCTACGATAGTTTACAATTGAGTCTTTTGTCTCTTTATCTAAGTCAGTTAGTAACTTTTTGATAAATAGACTTAGAATCTTTAGATTAAATTCCTATACGGATTTTAACTTCGGTTCTTATTTAGCTAAGTAATCATTTGAGCCTCTGGAAACAGTAGTTTTCAAATTCTGACCTTTTAGACAGTAATTCTGTTGGTTTCTCTTTTACTGTAGAGTCAGTGAGTTTCATGCACTATCGATGGATGATTTTCACTTTCATAGTTTCGGAATCATTACTTCCGTTACTATTTAGGTTGGATTGTTGCATAAGAGTTAGGCTCCTATTATCCGGAACCTATTATTTTAAGGTCCTTCCGTCTTCGTATGGGCATAGGCCTTTACTCTTTCCGGGTACAGTTTATGTATTTATAAACAGATATCTGTTTATTACAAGGGCGTAAGCTTCTTCTGTCTTTGATGTCTAGTAGAAGGACGTTACGCTCCATTTTATTGTTAATCGATTCTATTAACTAGCGTACTGCTTATGGTATATCATTGGCTTAGCAGTTGTGCTTAAGATTTCGGCTCTTGAAGTAAGAGTTCTTCTACTTCTTGGGCTTACATTAATAGTGTTGCTATTATAGATTTTTGAAGGCTGCTCATTGCGCTCAGCCATCCATTCATGAATTTTATCTCAGAAATATCGAGTCCATTTCTGGAGGCCTCTATTGTTAGGTCTATTATCTACTGCTCAGAATGTCATTCACTTAACAGTTGCTACTATAGCTAGGTAGGCTGTCTGTTTCGGCAGTGTCTCCGTTCGGCTGCCCTCTTCGCTCTGGGCTATTTGACCCAGGGCAAGAAAAAGGGGGGGGGGAGGGTGTTCCCTTGGGTCACCTGTTTTTACTATGAAAACAAGGGGATACCTCCTCCGGAGTTAGTAATTCTGAGCTGTTATTGGGATGGTTGTTTAGTGAGAAGTTTAAGTTTATAAAATTCATTCAAGTCTTAGTTTTTAAAGTATAGCTTTTGAATATTGCATATGTCAACGGACATGATTATGCAATTCTCACACACTTTTAGGAGTATAAGAGTCTCTATTCTCTAGACTTACTTTATTATTGGCTTACTTTAAAAATTATTAGTATAAGGATTATTGGATATTAATAGAGTACATGGATGTATGAAGCTCAATTTTTGGAAGGTGTTGTATCTTTCTAATTTATCATAAATAAGAAAGATACATGTAAGGCCTATTACTTCTTTTCCCTACAGGGGATGACTCTATTTTATTTTATTGAGCGTATTCCATTTTGCTCTATGTCCTTGGCCCTCCAGCCTTTTTACTATTCAGCTATGTCTGGGTCATTGGTACAGTATAAAAATGTTAAAAAATTTATAGTAATTTATATATTTTTTATACTTACCAATGACCCAGACGGGGATGGCCCTCCCAGGAGTTGGGAACTCTTGCCTCCCCGCTGAGTACATAGCGCTTACCAGGCACTGGTTATTAGAATGATAAATGGCGCCAATTTCGGAACGTCCTGGACACTGCGCATGCGCAGTGGGGGCGAGGTGTGGAGGGCCTTTCAGGACATGTTTTCTTTAGTTTTAGATGCAAATTTTGGGGATTGGGGGGCAAAATTTGTGTTTGGCCCTATATTTTAAGAGTTAGCACCAGCTATGTCTGGGTCATTGGTAAGTATAAAAAATATATAAATTACTATAAATTTTTTAACATTTTTATATAAATATATGATGCATTCATTGTATTTTTATATAAATATATGATGAATTCATTGTATTTTTATATAAATATATGATTCAAATAAAATATAGTATATAGTATATTATGACCTCAACAATGTCTTGGTATGCCCATTCATTTTGTGAGCACCCCTACTCCAATATCTACAACACATGTACCACTTAAATATTTAGCAAATAACTCCTAGAGGAGTGGTGAAAGTGATGTCTCTTTACATTTGAATTCACATCATCTTTCAACATTTTACGCTACGACAGAATTCCTAGTGATGACTGGAAAATGTCAAAATTAAATTTCACACTTGAAGTTGAAATTCTAGCAGTAATACTAAGTTGAAAAAAGTTTGAAAATCCATCATCAGATACTGGAGATACGGCTCAAAATATGTTGGCTGTACACCAGTGAATTCCCGCTAGACCAATTCCCCTTAGACCAACTACATAGTGTTTCTGATTAAGGGTTGATTAAAGATAATTAGGAAAACAATTATTTATAAAAATCTGCCCAACATCTATAAAATATCAACAAGCCAGAAAATGAGCAGACTGTCATCTGAAAAATGAGGTCCCCAGAGGGTGAATTTGGTGATGCTACCCTACACAGCAGGGTAGTATCACTAAATTTACCCTCTGTGAACCTCAACCTGAATCAAGGTCTCAAACATATTCAGAAAGAGGTACCCTCTGGGGACCTCATTCTGCAAATGACGGACTGCTTATATTTTTATACGGTACCAATGACCCAGACATAGCTGGTGCTAACTCTTAAAATATAGGGCCAAACACAAATTTTGCCCCCAATCCCCAAAATTTGCATCTAAAACCAAAGAAAACATGTCCTGAAAGGCCCTCCACACTTCGCCTCTACTGCGCGTGCGCAGTGTCAAGGACGTTCCGAAATTGGCGCCATTAATCATTCTAAGTTTGGCCCTTCATCAGTTAACATCTGACTGATCTTTGTGCTTGTAAATCTCAGTTTAAATGATGCCAGACACATAAATATTAGTGAAATGGTGATTCTAAGGAGGATAGAGAAGGATGAGAGGAAAAAATGTGTGACAGAATATTATCAGGGCTGTAACTTAAAATTTTTTAATGAAATTATGTTAAGTTACCTATTTTCGAGGCAGCAGCCATTTTGTTGTCATTCTGATTAATTTGTTACACTGTGTTTTAATTGTTTTCCTCTCTCCCTGTCCTTTAAGTCCCCCCTTGCTATTCTCCCATGCTTTTGGCATAGTTTTTGTAATTATTATTACTAAATTTTCTTGGGAGTTTTAGCTGATAACAGAATGAATTCTGTTTCTTTTCCCCATGTTTACGTCTTCACCTACGGGTGGTTAGGCGTTGTGTTCTGCATCTACCATCTGATGTTCTGCAGTTTCTTCCCTGGAAGTCTCTGTTTTGCATCAGATAGTGTATTTTTGGTAACTGATTTCGGGCCTGGGTGCCTGGAGTCTTATTTTAGTGTTTTTACACTCATTGTTTACATTTTCAACAGCCCTCTGTGTGAGGGGGTGATTTCTGGAAAATAATATCTTGATGTTATTTTAATCATAACTAGATACATTATTATTGTTCGTAAGTGTTGAATAAATTGTTTAAAATATTTTTAAAATTTTTGTCCACACTTAGGCTTGGGATCCATTGGGGCTCAACGTTACTTTTCAGAAACTTGGGCTGTTCTGAAAAAATATTTTTTCAAAATATTTTGATTTCAATTATTTTTTTCTATATTAATGGATCATATTATTATTATGTATTTTGATTACCAGGGGTTGGTGCGAGTATCAGGACTTGTTTTCTTTTCACATTGAAAGGATATTGATCAATTGTAATAAGAGGAAGTCTTCCTCTGACTTTATAATCATTCTATATGTGGTCAGTGTACTCGCATTAACTCCTGTTCTGTATCGTATGATTTCGATGACAATATGGGAAGCGTATGTCACGGTATGTTATTGGGGAATTGGACACTCCGGTCCTTTCCCCGCAGGGTCACTCTACTTTATCAATTTCTATTTCAGACGATCAAGATTAGGGTGATGTATCTGTGATGTCTTCCAACAGTGTGCCTCCGTCGTCACAATTAATGAAGGGCTAGTGGAAAAGTGCTCATATATATACGCCAATTGCCTAAGAGGACCCTAGTAGGTTCGACGGCCTTTGACGTCTGCTAGCTCGCCCGGTGTAGCGTCCATTCACCGAATGGTTCGGCAGCCGGGTTCGTCCGTTGCGGTCTAGAAGGAATTTTGGGGTGATGCGAGCACTATAAATCAACCTAATGCACACCCAGTGACGGCGGATCGGAGGGAGAACGGAGGAAGCCTTTTAGTCCGGTGCATAGCTCGTTCCGGTCCATCCGGACGGCAAGCGAGAGAGGCCCCTCTCTCGTTCAACAACATCTGGCCCCAGATGTTGTGGTACAATTGTTTCACATTCGGAGCATACATCCGTCGCTCGGGACGCTCCGACATATAGTCAGTCCAGAGTAGACTGTCAATAAGGCTTCCTCATTCTCATAGTTGCGCACACGACCGCTCTTGGCTACGTGACCACGGATATCCAGTCAGCTTCGCCAGTCAGAGATTCATCGGCGACCAGGTCACACCATCCGGTAGCCAGGGACACGAGGCCTGCAGACTCCGGACGTTCGCATAGGAAGTGTGCGGGAGTCAACGTACACGGAGCTTCCGGCGGCAATGCATCGTAAGACCGCTACTGCACAGGCCTCGGGAACGGACGTGCTTTCCTAAATAGCACAGTTTATCGCAGCATCCCAGCATCAACTGAATCTGTCGCATATTTTTTATCCGACGATGCTGGGTCGGGACGCTCTGCGGAAGCGGGTACGGACGTCCGAAAATTTCATCCGGTCCGACGGGATACCGAAAGGGATTTGGAGGATTTCGAGCTTTCCCTTTCGGAACAACATATGTTGTTGTGTATGTCATCTGACTTGGTCTTCTACAGCTTCTTTCGTCGGACCAGAATGCTGCGATGCCGGATAAGAAACTGATAGCGTTGGTGGACTTAGTAATTTTTGGTTCGGTTCAGGGACATCGTCCCTCAGTTCCGACATAGTCCAATAATGTCACGCAACTTCGAATTATTGAACGACGCTATATATTATTATTATATGCTTGCTATAACCAAGCATTTCTGGTTTCTTGTTCGCAAAGTTACGGAGATGTCTTTCAAAAGTCGTCCTCTGTCGTCATAGTTAATGAAGAGCTAGCGGCAATAAGTGCTCATGGAATATGTCTATCGCCTACGGAGCGACATTCGCTAGCTCACCCGGTGTAGCATACATTCATCAAATGGTTCGGCTGCCGGGTTCGTCCGTTGCGGTCTAGGAAGGAGATTTGGGTGATGCGAGCACATTAATTACTTTAGTACTCACCCAGTGACGGCAGATTGAGGACAGATCGGAGGAAGCCTGTTAGTCCGGTTCCTGGCTTGTCCAGGTCCGTCCGGGCTGTGAGCGAGAGAGGTCCCTCTCTCGTCCAACAACATAGGGGACCGCATGTTGTGGTTCAGATATTTTACATTCGGAGCATAGGTCTGTCGGTCGGGACGCTCCGTTATATTGACAGTCCGAGAGACTGTCCGTAATGCTTCCTCATCCTCACAGCAGGGCACACGACCGCACATTGGCTACGTGACCTCGAGTATCCGATCAGTTTCGTCATCGACGGCGAATAGGTCGCGCCATCCGGTAGCCAAGGGACACGAGGCCTATTCACTCCGTTCGCTCGCATATTGGTAGTATGCACGGGGTAACGATCACGGAGCTTCCAGCGGCAATGCATTGTAGGACCGCTTCTCCTCAGGCCTCAGTGATAGACTTGCTATCCGAGTTAGCACAGTTGTTTCACAGCATCCCAGCGATTGACAGTTTCTTGGTCAAATCAGGAATTATCCGACGGCGCTGGGTCGGTGCGGTCCGCGGTTGCATCAGGTACGGACGACCGAACGCTTTATAGGGTCCGACAGGATGGCGAAAGGGATTCGAAAGATTTCGAGTTTTCCCTTTAGTAGTATCGGAAGCTGCCTTTCATATCTTCTGGCATTATCTTCCAGTGATTGTTATTTCGGACTTCATTGCTGCGATCTTGGATAAGAGACTTATAGCGTCATTGGACTCGGATTTTTCGATCGGTTCAGGGACATTATCCCTGACTTACCGACGCAGTCCAATAATGTCATTACAACATGTGTTTTATTTTTCGACGCTATATATGCATACAAGCCTGCTACCAAGCATGATAGTTTAGTTTCTTGTCCGCGTTGCTCATTTCTGCCGTTTTATCATTTATACGAATAGTTTATTTTGGCAGAGCAGGGCATACCGAGAGTTCATATGCGTCTAGACAGTGTGGTTAAAGACTGGAAATATTCTTTTTCATCGTTTATGTCTTTTCCAACTTCAATGTTGGAAACGACATGATGTATAGTAGACTTAACTTAGACGCTTTATCATACGTAATCCGCCTTACTGAGGCGTTATCATTACGTTTTCAAGAAAAGATTTACGAGATATTATTCTCAATGTAATTACTTCTGAGGGCAGTAGTTTGTTCACGTATAACTCCGCCCTTCAGTGGCTGATTGGAGTTGGTTAGACGTGACGCAGCCCTAGCTACATCCATACGCGTGGATAGTAAGGTTAAGAACTCTCTCAGAGTCACTTCGTTCTCGGAGGAGCTTCTCTTCGACGGCAACTTTTCGGCAATCCATGAATTGCTCGATTTACACGTTCTCTTGTCTATCTAGTGTTACAAGAGATTCAGACTGGGGCAAACATTCGGTGGTTGACTCAGAGAGTGCCACCGCAGTTGCCGGACCCGAGTGTGGCTGTTATGACGGTTGCCAGTCAAACAGATTGGGATATAATTCTGATCCCAACGGATTCGAAGTGCCAGGGTCTTTGGGTTCCGCAGTCTCTTAGCAACCAATTTTCTTCCGCGGAATAATGTTTTTTAGGCTTGCTTTATGTCATTGCATGAACATTATTCAGAAACGCATGCCCAAATCCTGTCCGTTAATTCGACAGTAGTGGCGTATCTCCGGAACCAGGGAGGCACTGTTTCGTTTCCGTTATTCAATTTAATGGAAAGAATCCGTCTGTTGGTTATAGTACACCAAGTTCTGTTTTGGTCCGTCATATTCCGGGTAGTCTGATTGTTTTACCGGACTCCCGTTCACTTACGGGTCGCTTGTTGCTGTCAGAATGGACTCTCAACAAACAAGTATTCAATCAGATTTGCTATCTATGGGAGCGCTCAATGATGATTTATTTACGACACAGCTTGCTAATCTATTGCAGACGTATGTGTTGGCTTGTCCAGATCTCTGAGCTAATGTTGCTAACGCTCTGTTGATCTATAGGACGGAATGATAGGATACGCGTATCCTCCGGCGCTGTTGTTTCAGCAGGTATTGCTAAGATAAACAACCACAATACATTTCTGTTGATAGCATCTCTATCTTCACAGAGATCATGGGTAATTTACTCTCTTGTTTACTGTGGGTCTTAACGTGAAATCTTCCTCAATGTGAGGATCTTTTTTCACTGGGTAAATCGTGTCATCTTTATCACAACCCGCAAGGTCGCAACCTTCATGTATTCCGTTGTGTGGTCCATATTGTATTGTAAGCATTGTACTGGACGAGCTTTGGACGCGATTTCTTACTATAGGAGATCCTCTTCTTCGCTATTCTATGTGGCAAAAGTGGAGGCTCTTCCGTTGTTGGTGTAGGGATCATTATGTTCATATTGTTGATCCCTCCATACTACTCATTGCAATTTTTTAGTATACTTGTTTCACAAGATCTACTGCAGCCTGTTATTAGTAAGGTTATAGGTTTATGTTACCTCATACCTATGCATTCTACGATAGTTTACAATTGAGTCTTATGTCTCTTTATCTAAGTCAGTTAGTGACTTTTTGATGTATAGACTTAGAATCTTTAGATTAAATTCCTATATGGATTTTAACTTCGGTTCTTATTTAGCTAAGTAATCATTTGAGCCTCTGGAAACAGTAGTTTTCAAATTCTGACCTTTTAGACAGTAATTCTGTTGGTTTCTCTTTTACTGTAGAGTCAGTGAGTTTCATGCACTATCGATGGATGATTTTCACTTTCGTAGTTTCGGAATCACTACTTCCGTTACTATTTAGGTTGGATTTTTGCATAAGAGTTAGGCTCCTAATATCCGGAACCTATTGTTATTAAGGTCCTTCCGTCTTCGTACGGGCATAGGCCTTTACTCTTTCTGGGTAGAGTTTATGTATTTATAAACAGATATCTGTTTATTACTATGGGCGTAAGCTTCTTCTGTCTTTGATGCCTAGTAGAAGGACATTTCGCTCCATTCTATTGTTAATGGATTCTATTAACTATCGGTACTGCTTATGGTATATCATTGACTTAGCAGTTGTGCTTAAGATTTCGGCTCATGAAGTAAGAGTTCTTCTACATCTTGGGCTTACATTAATAGTGTCGCTATTATAGATTTTTGAAGGCTGCTCATTGCGCTCAGCCATCCACATTCATGAATTTTTTATCTCAGAAATATCGAGTCCATTTCTGGAGGCCTCTATTGTTAGGTCTATTATCTACTGCTCAGAATGTCATTCACTTAACAGTTGCTACTATAGCTAGGTAGGCTGTCTGTTTCGGCAGTGTCTCCGTTCTGCTGCCCTCTTCGCTCTGGGCTATTTGACCCAGGGCAAGAAAAAGGGGGGGGGGGGGAGGGTGTTCCCTTGGGTCACCTGTTTTACTATGAAAACAAGGGGATACCTCCTCCGGAGTTAGTAATTCTGAGCTGTTATTGGGATGGTTATTTAGTGAGAAGTTTATGTTTTTAAAATTCATTATGTCAACGGACATGATTATGCAATCCTCAGACACTTTTAGGACTATAAGAGTCTCTATTCTCTAGACTTACTTTATTTATTGGCTTACTTTAAAAATTATTAGTATAAGGATTATATTGGATATTAATAGAGTACATGGATGTATGAAGCTCAATTTTGGAAGGTGTTGTATCTTTCTAATTTATCTTAAATAAGAAAGATGCATGTAAGGCCTATTACTTCTTTTTCCCTACAGGGGATGACTCTATTTTATATTATTGAGCGTATTCCATTTTGCTCTATGTCCTTGGCCCTCCAGCCTTTTTACTATTCAGCTATGTCTGGGTCATTGGTACAGTATAAAAATGTTAAAAAATTTATAGTAATTTCTATGTTTTTTATACTTACCAATGACCCAGACGGGGATGGCCCTCCCAGGAGTTGGGAACTCTTGCCTCCCCGCTGAGTACATAGCGCTTACCAGGCACTGGTTATTAGAATGATTAATGGCGCCAATTTCGGAACGTCCTTGACACTGCGCATGCGCAGTAGAGGCGAAGTGTGGAGGGCCTTTCAGGACATGTTTTCTTTGGTTTTAGATGCAAATTTTGGGGATTGGGGGGCAAAATTTGTGTTTGGCCCTATATTTTAAGAGTTAGCACCAGCTATGTCTGGGTCATTGGTAAGTATAAAAAATATAGAAATTACTATAAATTTTTTAACTTTCAGGCTTGAATATCAATAACATTAAATACATTTATAAATATTTATAAATATATCAAATTATTGATATAGAATTATTTTTAAAGTAGAACACTCCAGTTGGTCTAAGGGGAATTGCTCTTTTGTGAATTAGCCTCATGGGAGTTGGTCTACAGGGAATTGATCTAGTGGGAATGAACCGGTACACCACCCTCATTTCCTGACAGCCCCACTCCCAAAACTACAAAACATAGCACTAAATTTATATCACAGATGGATAGAGAAATAATTCAAGTTGAGCATTACCAACTTTTATCCACATTACTCGAAAACTGTTGATCAAAATGCCCATCAACGGCAGAAAATGTCAAAATTAAATTTTGCTGCATTAGACTAAAAAAAATGTGTTTTGATTCTCAGGCAATCCCTCAGGAAATTTGAATCCCCTCAATGGATATTTTTATTGCCTTTCAGTGTCTTCCATTATTGGTACAAACTCATCATGCATATTTATTTAGTTGCGTCTCCACTCTCCAATATGTTTGCCTTGTTACAACTTATGGGAGAGTGCCTATAGGCTCCCATAAATTGTAACAAGGCAAATCCCCATAGATTAAATATTTTTGCTTCAAAGATAATATGAAGAGCATCAAAAGAATATGATGCCTTTGAATTGCAGTATCTACAGTTTGTTTTTTGAGGAATGTTTTATTTTTCAAAATAAATTTATTTGTGTAAATATTCACTTTCTATATTTCTTTGTGCAAATAGACAGCCAAAGTCCTCTCCCAAATAAAAATATAACCGTCCATCCCTCATTGATTTAAACCAAAAATTATCTGTGAATCAATTAATTTATTTTGTGTGGCCTTAAGTCACAATTTTAGGACGTTTTAGTACTGATTCATGGTCCCAAATACAAAGTTGAAAACATTTTGAAAATTAGATGTCAGATATCCGAGATATAACGTAGAATACTCCGGGGGTAACAATCTAGCTTTTTTGTGTTTACATTCCCTTTTCAACCGCTTTTTCACAATTTTGAAAATATAATGTACAGACAACACATCACTGCCCAATATGTGTTTGCTGCCAAATCAGCATTGAGCACCCTCATCAGGCCTGAAAATAAGCCATCTGACATTTGCAGAATGAGGTACCCAGAGGGTGAATTTGATCATGCTATCCCATACAGTGGGCCAATTTATCCTCTGGGTACCTCATTCTGTTTAGGTTTGAGACCCTGATTCAGATTGAGGTTCACAGAGGGTAAATTTAGTGATGCTACCCTGCTGTGCAGGGTAGTATCACTAAAATCACCCTATGGGGACGTCTTTTTGCAGATGTCAGCCTGCTTATTTTCTGGCTTGACCCTCATGCTGTCAAATCAGCATTGAGGATGCTGACGGCATTGGCTGTGCTTTGTTGGATTGCTTAGAGATAATTGTCCAGTAATTTCAATATCATCTATTGAGTCTAGTTGCACCTATCAGCATTCACGAAATAGCAACTCGAAAATACAGTTAGACTGCAGAATGATATTTCAGATTGCTAACTGTTGTCTACTTGGTGTGCTTTGGTAGGTCAATCGGTTAATTAAGAATTGAATGCAATTTTTATAATCTTTATTGGAGTATGAACATGTGGGAATGGGGATTCAAACAATTTGTACCCATTCCCACACGTTAATACTCCAATAAAGATTATAAAAATTGCATTCAGTTCTTATAATTGCATTCCATAACTGTTTAAACTATTTTTTTACCAAACAACAAAGCAGAAAGACGAAATAAAACATGTACGAACAAACAAGGCGAAAAACCACCCTCACACAAAAGACAAAGTGCAGAACTCTGATTTTTAATTTTCACAACTTTAGAAATAATAGAAACAAGTATTTTAGTAATGGTCTTTATGACGCAGTTGGGAAACGTCACCAAAGAAACCGCAGTAGAGTTGATCACTGCGAGAGGCGCTAAAAGTTAAAAACCTGCCCAAACACTGCCAGAATTACATTCTGTCAACTGCGCTCTACCATAAAAGTGGGTCAAAGTTCAACCAAATGTATTCATTGGAAAATGAATTACATTTGGTCATGACGTATTTGGACCCAAAACGTATAACTACATTAACAATGTAATTATATAAATATACAAAGAAACACAGCTGGACATATAAAGAAACACAGCTGGACAGATCAGCCATAAACACATTCACATTAGACAGCAGGCAGGGTTTTATAAAAACGGTTGTATTGTGTTATAACATTACCATCCATCTGTCCGGAATTGTTTTCCTGATTTTTTTTTGTTCCACTTGGTTGATTTTTTGTGGAGTTGCTGCGCTTGAACTTAGAATATTTACCATTTTCCAGACTTCTTTATTTGCCCGCATAATGTTTTATAATTTCTGGAAGTACGGGTGTATTATGCACCGTCCAACGGTGTCCTCTGATTGATCTTATCATATAAGAAAAAACAATTTTAGTCAATAGCATGCCTCCAAATACCACAAGAGAAATTAGCAACATTTTTAATGTTAAAAAATTACATTTTTTGCCATCTTTCAATCAATTATAACATAAATATATGCAAATGATGTGATTTATCAAGACGTCGGAAAAATAGAATTGCTCCCTATTTTTCTGAAATTTTTGTTGATACTCTTAATTGGATATATCTTAACTGGATACCCTGTATAATTTCCCCAGCACACAACCATTTACCATACCTCCAGTCAAGGATCAGCCCTGGGGTGACTAGGGCGATTATATCACCCTTCTAAGCCAAAAGTCGCCTAAAAAAATAGTCGGGGCGATTACAAGTAGCCCTCAAAAAATTGGCCAAAATGAGGAAATGCTAACTGAGTGATCCGAGGTTTACATAAAAACGATTATTTTCAAGAATCTAATGTGCTTGAGTGTGATAACTGGGCATTTTCATTCGTCAAATAAGTGGTCATTTATTTGAAATCACAGGAGAATCAATTGTCTATTGTAGCTTTTTTTGCAGATTTTTTTATTTCTATTTTGTTCCTTTTCTGTCAGAGTGTTGAAACAAAAATAGGTGACTTACGTGACTCAACATAAGTCGCTTAGGATGCCGAAAATTCTCTGCTGAAAATGTATACACAACAGAAACAACTGTATTTTAATTTTTTTTTGCTGACAACTGTTGGGCCGTCAATTCCCAGAAAAACACGAATGGAATTGAAACACGTGAAAAAAAGCTTTGGTGATGACAAGAAAAGCTTTGTACAGGGCACAAGTGTGGACATGAAGGATCTTGAAAAGTACCTTCCAAACAACCTTACATCTGGTCCTGTTCACACTTTCAGACTTTGGAAATTGTTAGCTTAGTAGACTTTGGAGAAAGGCAACAACAGGAGGGTGCTGGGGGATTGACACGAAGAAGAGGGGAGGGGTCATGAAGGAGAGGGTAGCAGTGGGGAATTTTCACTCAATAATTACTTTGTGAATCTTTAACCTGGCATAGATGCATCATAAAAGATTCACAGACAACTGGACCTGGATTAATCAGGTGTTAATGGAGGACCACGAGCTAAAAATATGAAGGGCGGCAGGGGGTGGTACATAAATATTCTTCATTTTCCCCACTTGCCTATGAAGTCTCCCTACTTGACTCTGCTGTCTCCCTATTTTTTCTGGAGGGAGACATAAAGTCTCCCTAAAATTCCCCCCTAGACTGGTCCCTGAATCCAGTATAAATTTGGCCTGTTAAGTAAATATAGGTTATAGAGTAAACTCCTGTTAATTGAATAAAAAATCTTGTAACCTGTCAAGAAATTACACTGACTCACCCCAGTTTTCCCTTGTTTATAGACCTCACTTTGTTATACAGGCATTTAATCTATTATATCATGTTTGTCAAATAAGATATAATACAATAAATGCTAAGTTTCTGGGGAACAGGAAAAGATCATCAAACAGTCGTGATATTTAGCAGTTAAATTACATAGTCATATAATAATGCAGATGATCATTCAAATTGAATTTTTTTTGACAAAGTCAAGATAAGCTATTGCTATCACGTGTGCGGAAGTATGTTAGTCTGTGAGTCTGTTCACATTTTCCTTTAGCGCAGACTACACCCTGTAGTTCTTGTCTGATCGTCACGAAATTTCATATGCAGTTTGGGGGCCTTGTCTAGATGAAAACAACCCCTTTTGGTCGCGATGGGTCAACCGGTATGGCTGCTCGAGCCCAAAACCTGAAAACCATTAGCACAGTCTACAGTTTGTATTCAGACCTGTTAACTCTCCCGGTTTCACCGTGAGTCTCGCGGTTTGAGGCACCAACTCATGCTCTCACGGTCACATCCTATTTTCTCCCGATTTGACACTTTTCAAAAATAGTTGTCTTATACTGTTTTGAAAATTGAACAAGTTGCATTGTATGCCAAATATATTCTCATACTGTCGTGGTTACGTGAATGAAATCAAAATTATATAAACTCAAAATATAAATTAAATAAAAACATAATCTCTCAAGTATAATTAACTTCAGCTGACCTTATATATATACTATTGTTATGGTTCATACCAAATTTATCTGTTTTGTGTAAAAAATAATATAATTGAAAGTTTGTTGAAAACTTGGTAGGATGACTCCAAATAATGTCCAGATTAGAACGTCCCCTTTTGGTCGATATCATTCCACCTTGATGGCTGCCCGAGCCCCAAAAAACCTTTAGCATAGTCGAAGGTTGTATTTATGGAAGGATTTCATTGTAACTTGTTAGGTTGACTCCATATAATGCCTAGATGATGACATCCCCTTTTGGTCGTGATTGGTCAACTGTGATGGCTACAGGGGCCCGAAGCCCGAAAACCTTGAGCACAGTCTACAGGCCTGAAGCCCGAAAACCTTTAGCACAGTCTACAGGCCATATTTATGAAGGGATTTCAATGTAACTTGATAGGATGACTTGTTTTGGAATAATTTCACTGTAACTTGGTAACTTTCGTTGATATACGTTAACTGTGAGGGCCACATACATTAACTGTGAGGTCCACATTAACCCACTCCTTTAGTATAGTCTACACTTCATATTAATTTTATTGAAAACATAGCATACTTTGAACAGAAATTAACATATTCCCAATTATCACAAATCTTGTCTTATTTCATAATCCTTTCATAAACATTGAACATTATCCTTTTCATGAAACACAACACTCAGACAAGTTAAGCTACAGTGTCATTGACACTTTCATTTTGAAATGAAATGATCATTGCCAGACTTGTATTGCAGTGGGAATTATCAGTGTCAGTCTTGTATTGCAATGGGAATTATCAATGTCAGACTTGTATTGCAATGGGAATTATCAATGTCAGATAGAATATCGGGATCATATTACAATCAAAATTATCAATAACAGGTTCATATTACGATGGGAATCAACAATATCGGGCTCATATTGCAATGGGGATTATCAATAACAGGTTCATGTTGCAATTGGAATCAACAATATCGGGATCATATTGCAATGGGAATTATCAGTAACAGGCTCATATTACAATAGAAATTATCACTAACAGGCTCATATTACAATGTGAATTATCAATAACAGGCTCACATTACAATGTGAATTATCAATAACAGGCTCATATTACAATGGGAATTATCAATAACAGGCTCATATTACAATGTGAATTATCAAAAACAGAGTCATATTGCAATGGGAATCAACAATATTGGTCTCATATTACAATGGGAATTATCAATAACAGGCTCATATTGCAATGGGAATCAACACTATGTGGCTCATATTGAAATGAGAATTATCAATAACACACTCATATTGCAGTGAGAATCAACAATATCATGCTCACATTGCAGTGGAAATTAACAATATGAGGCTCATTACAATGGGAATTATCAATAACAGGCTCATATTACAATGGGAATTATCAATAACAGGCTCATATTACAACTATGGGAATTATCAATAACAGACTCATATTACAATGGGAATTATCAATAAAAGGCTCATATTACAATGGGAATTATCAATAACAGGCTCATATTACAATGGGAATTATCAATAACAGGCTCATATTACAATGGGAATGATCAATAACAGGTTCATATTACAATGGAAATTATCAATAACAGGCTCATATTACAATGGGAATTATCAATAACAGGCTCATATTACAATGGGAATTATCAATAACAGGCTCATATTACAATGGGAATGATCAATAACAGGTTCATATTACAATGGACATTATCAATAACAGGCTCATATTACAATGGGAATTATCAATAACAGGCTCATATTACAATGGGAATGATCAATAACAGGTTCATATTACAATGGAAATTATCAATAACAGGCTCATATTACAATGGGAATTATCAATAACAGGCTCATATTACAATGGGAATTATCAATAACAGGCTCATATTACAATGGGAATGATCAATAACAGGTTCATATTACAATGGAAATTATCAATAACAGGCTCATATTACAATGGGAATTATCAATAACAGGCTCATATTACAATGGGAATTATCAATAACAGGCTCATATTACAATGGGAATTATCAATAACAGGCTCATATTACAATGGGAATTATCAATAACATGCGCATATTACACTGGAAATTAACAATATCAGGCTCAATACAATGGGAATTATCAATAACAGGCTCATATTACAATGGAAATTATCAATAAAAGGCTCATATTGCAATGGGAATTAAAGGCTCATATTACAATGGGAATTATCAATAACAGGCTCATATTACAATGGGAATTATCAATAACAGGCTCATATTACAATGGGAATGATCAATAACAGGTTCATATTACAATGGAAATTATCAATAACAGGCTCATATTACAATGGGAATTATCAATAACAGGCTCATATTACAATGTGAATTATCAATAACAGGCTCATATTACAATGGGAATTATCAATAACAGGCTCATATTACAATGGGAATTATCAATAACAGGCTCATATTACAACTATGGGAATTATCAATAACAGACTCATATTACAATGGGAATTATCAATAAAAGGCTCATATTACAATGGGAATTATCAATAACAGGCTCATATTACAATGGGAATTATCAATAACAGGCTCATATTACAATGGGAATTATCAATAACATGCTCATATTACAATGGGAATTATCAATAACAGACTCATATTACAATGGGAATTATCAATAACAGGCTCATATTACAATGGGAATTAACAATAACAAGCTCATATTACAATGGGAATTATCAATAACAGGCTCATATTACAATGGGAATTATCAATAATAGGCTCATATTACAATGTGAATTATCAATAACAGGCTCATATTACAATGGGAATTATCAATAACATGCTCATGTTACAATGGGAATTATCAATAACAGGCTCATATTACAATGGGAATTATCAATAACAGGCTCATATTACAATGGGAATTATCAATAACAGGCTCATATTACAATGGGAATTATCAATAACATGCTCATATTACAATGGGAATTATCAATAACAGGCTCATATTACAATGTGAATTATCAATAACAGGCTCATATTACAATGGGAATTATCAATAACAGGCTCATATTACAATGGGAATTATCAATAACAGGCTCATATTACAATGGGAATTATCAATAACATGCTCATATTACACTGGAAATTAACAATATCAGGCTCAATACAATGGGAATTATCAATAACAGGCTCATATTACAATGGAAATTATCAATAAAAGGCTCATATTGCAATGGGAATTAAAGGCTCATATTACAATGGGAATTATCAATAACAGGCTCATATTACAATGGGAATTATCAATAACAGGCTCATATTACAATGGTAATGATCAATAACAGGTTCATATTACAATGGAAATTATCAATAACAGGCTCATATTACAATGGGAATTATCAAGAACAGGCTCATATTACAATGTGAATTATCAATAACAGGCTCATATTACAATGGGAATTATCAATAAAAGGCTCATATTACAATGGCAATTATCAATAACAGGCTCATATTACAATGGGAATTATCAATAACAGGCTCATATTACAATGGGAATTATCAATAACATGCTCATATTACAATGGGAATTATCAGTAACAGACTCATATTACAATGGGAATTATCAATAAAAGGCTCATATTACAATGGGAATTAACAATAACAAGCTCATATTACAATGGGAATTATCAATAACAGGCTCATATTACAATGGGAATTATCAATAACAGGCTCATATTACAATGGGAATTATCAATAACAGGCTCATATTACAATGGGGATTTGTCAATAACAGGCTCATATTACAATGGGAATTATCAATAACAGGCTCATATTACAATGGGAATTATCAATAACAGGCTCATATTACAATGGGGATTATCAATAACAGGCTTATATTACAATGGGAATTATCAATAACAGGCTCATATTACAATGGGAATTATCAATAACAGGCTCATATTACAATGGGAATTATCAATAACAGGCTCATATTACAATGGGAATTATCAATAACAGGCTCATATTACAATGGGAATTATCAATAACATGCTCATATTACAATGGGGATTATCAATAACAGGCTCATATTGCATTGGAAATTATCAATAACAGGCTCATATTACAATGGGAATTATCAGTAACATGCTCATATTACAATGGGGATTATCAATAACAGGCTCATATTACACTGGGAATTATCAATAACAGGCTCATATTACAATGGGAATTATCAATAACAGGCTCATATTACAATGGGAATTATCAATAACAGGCTCATATTACAATGGGAATTATCAATAATAGGCTCATATTACGATGAGAATTATCAATAACAGGCTCATATTACAATGGGAATTATCAATAACAGGCTCATATTACAATGGGGATTATCAATAACAGACTCATATTGCACTGGGAATTATCAATAACAGGCTCATATTACAATGGGAATTATCAATAACAGGCTCATATTGCACTGGGAATTATCAATAATAGGCTCATATTGCAATGAGAATTATCAATAACAGGATCAATATACTATTTGTTTCTGTAAACATTTTCCTTCAATAAAGGATGACATCTTTCTCTCTGTCTCAGTCTTTGTGTCCATCTCTTGGTCTGTTTTTCTCTGTAAATATTTACCATCAATAAAGAAGGATGCCATCTCACTGTGTGTCCCAGTTTTTGTGTCCATCAGTTGGTATGTTTGTCTCTGTAAACATTTGACATTGTTCTGTCTGTCCCAGTCTTTGTGTCCATCAGTTGGTCTGTTTGTCTTTGTAAGCATTTGCCTCATTTTGTGCAGCTTTGAAAACACAGAATTAAACCTCCAATGTCAAATAAGACACCACAGATGTTGAGATCACAGTTGGAATTATGATGTGTTGACGAATGTGACGAATGTGAGTCTTTCAGCAAGACCCACAAAATGATTTATGGGGATGATTTATTTGCAAAAAAGTGAAATAACTATGGTTCCTGAAAATGCAAATCCTGACTTTGAAATGATAGAACTTTAAACACAATGTTATAATGGAAACTTACTTTTTTTATATTTTATCAGGTTACTCGATGTACTTGAGGTAATAGCACCATTCAAACAGTTCCAGAAATTGAGAGAATTTATGACAACAAAGCTACCTCCTGGCTTTCCTGTTAAAATAGGTGAATATTTACAAGTAACAAGATCATTAGTTTACACTTTATCTGGAGATAATTAACCCTTTACCTAGTGGAATGGTATAACTCAAGCCAGCACTATTTAAGGAATAGTGCATGGCTTGGAGTTGACTACGCCCATATAGTGCCCAGTGAGGTGGTGTAGTTCCCGCCGCGAAGCGGAGGGAACTACACCACCTAAGTGGGCACTATATGGGCGTAGTCAACGACAAGACATGCACTAATCCTAATATTATATCGAACACCCATAAAGAAAAACATCTGTCTGATTTGTTAATCTGTTACCAAGGTAGCAGCCCTACCAACCAGCGTTATATAGAAAAAAATACCATGTAGTTTTTAAAAAACATTTCTTCTTCCAAAACGCGGCTAACTTGGATTATTGATATGAGCAGAAGACAGACTTTGAATCGGTCGGCAAGGGTAAACAAAACATTTCCCCCAAACAGAACTGTGTATTCTAGAATCTCGCAACTCGCGAATGAAAACTAAAATTTTCAAAATTTGACAACGCGGTTTGATTATTTCCACACATTTGTCACACATATACATTACCAAATGGGCCAGCATGGGATACAAACTCCGAAGATTCAATTGAATTCCATTATTTATTCGTTTACTGCCCAAAACATACAATCAAAAAGTGAAATAATATGAGCAGCGAAACAAACGATTTTTCATATCCGGATGCATTCTCATGAAAGTTGCACCCAGGTATAGATCATTCTCTTCGAAACGAGATATGGATCATCTTCTCAAGGAATAAAATGAACGCCTCGGAAAATGTGACTTCAACAATGGAAAAGCAATACATTTTTCCACAATGCTTTCTTTCCGGGTTGTTTTGTGGATGTTGTGCCTCTGTGAATCGATTTTTAAATTTAGCCTGATCAGTTTTATTCGCCCAGTATGAAAAGAAAACTGATATAGTAGTGTGCTAAAAATAGAAAATGTGTAGTGCCTGGGTGTAGTGCCTGGTCAGTTCTGTGGATGCAAACTACACGAAATAGGATATTATCTTTCAGCCAATCAGAATGCAAGGAAGTCACGTGAGATATAATATTCATAAATATTACTAATCAGTATTTATCAATTTTAAAATTCCCCCCTTCAGAGTATATGACATCCTTATTGGAACAAATTTGTTAAGCACATTCCAATAAGGGGTCATAAGATATATTTTGGAGATGATAAAAGAAAATATTCACTTTTTGAAGAAATTTTGTATCAGTAAAACCTGTCTAGAGAGACCACTGGCTTGAGAGACCACCTGTCTTGAGAGACCACATCTGCCAGGCACTGATTGGTTTTACTCTATAATGGACCTGCTATGGGAGACCACCTGTCTTGAGAGACCACCTGTCTTGAGAGACCACCTGTCTTGAGAGACCACTGTGACCTGGTACCAACTTGTATTTTTATGCCATAATGGACCTGTCTTGAGAGACCGCCCCTTTGAAGACTGAAACCATGACAAAAACTTTTTACCTGTTCTGGAATTGGAAAATCCATTGTGGTTATACTAATTAAAAGTATTAAAAGCAGCTCTTAATTGGGTTTCAATTGCTATTCAGTAACATAACTCATTAAAGATTGAGATGTTTTTTATAAGACCCCTGTGAAAAGATTAGGATTATTGCTAATAAACAATTTCATACATACCTGAAATGTGACAGATAGGATTATAAAAATAAATTTGTGTTGAAAATCTTCAATGAAGATTTTCAACACTAATTTATTTTTATAATTTTTATAACAGTCCCTTTCAATTTGTTACAAAAACTTCATAAAAAAGAACAACTACAAAGTAATTACGAAAATCCATTCTTCTCCATTTCTGAATTTTGTGGTTGGTTATTCACTGACTTGAGAAAACTTGAAACCTGTTATGAGAGACCACCTGTCTTGAGAGACCACTTTTTTGTGGCCCAAAGGGCGGTCTCTCAAGACAGGTTCTACTGTATCAGTATTTCATCTAGTTGTGTGTAATAAATAGACAGAACGCAATGTGTATTTGAATCAGTGGGTGTTTTATATAACGAGATGGAATGGTGTAGTCATATTTTGCGAGAGCCGTCAGCTCTCGCAAAATATGACTATGCCATTCCAACGAGTTATGTAAAACACTCACCGATTCAAACACACATTGCGTTCTGTGTTTATTACACATCCCACAAATTAAAATTCATTTAAATAAACAAATTTCATTTCCAATGTACCCAAAGGTGAAGAGTCTGTTTGTTTTGTTTGAAGCTGTACGGCTCATAAATGGATCGATAAAAAACCAAAACAACCTTTTGGGAACCAGTGTTTGTTGAAATTCGTATCGTTGTTTCTCTTCGGCTTGTGTCCATTCACGCCTAACCATTTGGTGGCTATTACCATCAGTGAAAATATAAGTACAAATTTGGGCAGATTTGCAAAACAGCTGGGAGAAACGTTTTAAAAAGAAGTTCGAAGCATGTCAAGATGTCTGAAGATTTACCGAAATAAAGTTGACCAATTAGATATAACGGCATCCGCAAAACGAGATGGCCACGGGACTGGGTTAATGTTGTGATTGGAAAATGATTGTGTTTTTTATTTTTATTTTTTGTGAACCGACTTTATTTTGCTTTGGACATTTTCATTTTCATTTTCACTCAAATGCGACAGACGATCGATAATTGTATAACAAAATTTGGAAACTTTTCAAAGCATAACAAAGGACTCGGGAAAGGAACAAGAAAAACGGTGCTGGGAAAAAAGTTCCGGCTTGTACATCACCTGTTGAAAACAGAAACATTTATGTCATAGCGGCCATTCCGTTAAATACAGTGGTTTAAAATTTCATGGTTGTGTAATAAATAGTCAATCTATTTTGACATTTTACATCTTGGTAGTACAGTAGGTCCCACTAAAATTTTTCAGTGGTTAATACAACAACTTGATTATGTATTATTGTTAAAATACCAAGCCATTTACTATGCCTTTAATATAAATTACATTTGTTAATTGGTTGATTTCTAGAAACTACTATTATGGCTCTATTGAAAAGTGCTTAAAGCCACTATAGTGACTGTACTGTACTAGCTTGATGTTAGCTCCATCATAGCCACTATAGTGTCTGTACACTGGGTACACTAGCTTGATGTTAGCTCCATCATAGCCACTATAGTGTCTGTACACTGGGTACACTAGCTTGATGTTCGCTCCATCATAGCCACTATAGTGTCTGTACACTGGGTGCACTAGCTTGATGTTAGCTCCATCATAGCCACTATAGTGTCTGTACACTGGGTACACTAGCTTGATGTTAGCTCCATCATAGCCACTATAGTGTCTGTACACTGGGTGCACTAGCTTGATGTTAGCTCCATCGCATTCACTATAGTGTCTGTACACTGGGTACACTAGCTTGATGTTAGCTCCATCATAGCCACTGTAGTGTCTGTACACTGGGTACACTAGCTTGATGTTAGCTCCATCATAGCCACTATAGTGTCTGTACACTGGGTGCACTAGCTTGATGTTAGCTCCATCGCATTCACTATAGTGTCTGTACACTGGGTACACTAGCTTGATGTTAGCTCCATCATAGCCACTATAGTGTCTGTACACTGGGTGCACTAGCTTGATGTTAGCTCCATCATAGCCACTGTAGTGTCTGTACACTGGGTGCACTAGCTTGATGTTAGCTCCATCATAGCCACTATAGTGTCTGTACACTGGGTGCACTAGCTTGATGTTAGCTCCATCATAGCCACTATAGTGTCTGTACACTGGGTACACTAGCTTGATGTTTTCTCTCCATCATAGCCACTATAGTGTCTGTACACTGGGTAAACTAGCTTGATGTTAGCTCCATTGCATTCACTATAGTGTCTGTACACTGGGTACACTAGCTTGATGTTAGCTCCATCATAGCCACTATAGTGTCTGTACACTGGGTGCACTAGCTTGATGTTAGCTCCATCATAGCCACTATAGTGTCTGTACACTGGGTAAACTAGCTTGATGTTAGCTCCATCATAGCCACTATAGTGTCTGTACACTGGGTACACTAGCTTGATGTTAGCTCCATCATAGCCACTATAGTGTCTGTACACTGGGTGCACTAGCTTGATGTTAGCTCCATCATAGCCACTATAGTGTCTGTACACTGGGTACACTATCTTGATGTTAGCTCCATCATAGCCACTATAGTGTCTGTACACTGGGTACACTAGCTTGATGTTAGCTCCATCATAGCCACTATAGTGTCTGTACACTGGGTACACTAGCTTGATGTTAGCTCCATCATAGCCACTATCGTGTCTGTACAGACTGGGTACACTATCTTAATGTTAGCTCCATCATAGCCACTATAGTGTCTGTACACAGTGGGTACACTAGCTTGATGTTAGCTCAATCATAGAGAAAACTGTGTACAGCTCCACCATAGAGAAAAATTTGTACTGCTCCATCATAGAGAAAAATGCATTTTGTTACAATTTATTGGAGTTTGCCAACAAAACAATTATTTAGGAATCAAATCTTGTTAAAGTAAAGCTTATTTTTTTTCTGAGACATGATATCTTTGAAAAATGCTCTCATGTTACAAATCACCTTTGAAAAATTATTCTACTCATTAGAGATGGATGATTACGAAATTTACAGTTCGGTTTTTAGCTCACCGAAGGTAGCTAAACTTATCGCTTGCCGTCTGTCATCATCATTGTCCGTCGTCCGTTGTCGTCCGGCCGGTGTCGTGAACATTTTTCAAATGACTTCTCCTCTGAAACCACTGGTCCGATTTTCATGAAACTTCATGTGGATGTTCATTACTATATTGCAATTCATCTTTGTTCAAATGAAATGGCCACGTCCCTTGGGGGCTCTGTATGGGGCATAAATCTGATAGCACCATATGAATTATAGAAAGATTATTAAAAAATCTTCTTCTACAGAACCAGTGGGCAGAATCTTTTGATACTTGGTATGCAGCATCTTGATATGGGTCTCATTCAAGTTTGTTCAAATCGGGCCCCCCCCCCCCCCCCCTGGATTTATATTTGGGCTCACTATAGAAGCCCAAATTCGAACTTAGTGCATTTCAGGCAAATTTTTTAAAAAATCTTCTTCTCCAGATCCAGCAGGCAGAATCTTTTGATATTTGGTATGCATCATTGTGGGATGGATCTGATTCAAGTTTGTTCAAATCGCCCCCCCCCCCCCCCCCCCCCCCCACCCTGGGTTCATATTTGGGCTCCATATAGGAGCCCAATTTTAACTTAGTGCCTTTCAGGCAAATTTTTTTAAAAATCTTCTCAAGATCCAGCAGGCAGAATCTTTTGATATTGAGTATGCAGCATGCTTAGAGGGTGAGATTCAAGTTTGTTCAAGTCAAGCCCCTGGGTTCATATTTGGGCTCACTGTGGTAGCCCGAATTATACTTAGTTCAAAATGAGGAATTTTCTTTAAAAATCTTCTTCTTCAGATTCAGCAGTCGGAATGTTTTGATATTTGACATGCAGCATCCTTAGGTGGTGAGATTCAAGTTTGTTCAAGCCAAGTCCCTGGGTTCATATTTGTGCTCACTGTTGGAGCCGAATGATACTTAGTTCAAAATGAGGAATTTTCTTTAAAAATCTTCTTCAGATCCAGCAGATGAATGCATTTGATATTTGGTATGCAACATCCTTAAGGGGGTAAGATTCAAGTTTGTTCAAGCCATGTCCTTAGTTCCATAAAATTTGTCTCTCATGACTTCATTCCTTTGTAGTGTTGATGAACCACGTCTCACTGAATGTGACCCCCAAATACTTCTTTGAACCACTTTGGCCGGTGAGCGATTAAGGCTCCTTGGGGCCTCTTGTTATCTTTGTTTTTGGGGAAGAAACTCAAATTATGATTGTTTTTTTTGTTTTTCTCCTAAACAACTGATATTGTCTCTAGGCTCCTGTGAACATTCGATTGTTCGAGTCAAAGTCGAGTTGTTCAACAAATTTGAGATGAAAATAATATCACAAATATAAAAATCAAATATGAAAAAAAACTTATTAATAAATGTCTTGGTATTCGTACATCTAATACTGGCTAAAATGTCAAAATAATGCGAGGAATTGAGCATGAACCGCAACCGCACATCATCAACATGAAACTTACAGTGTATTACCAGTGTCAGTTGGAATTACATGTGTTGTGTGATTCCAAATGACATCGGTAATACACTCATATTTTACAGTAGATAAAATCCATTTTACTGTTCTGTGTCAATGTATCTATTTAATTAAAAACTCTACTGTTCTGTGGCAATGTATCTGTTTACTTGAAAGCTCTACTCTTCTGTGGCAATGTATCCATTTAATTAAAAGCTCTACTGCTCTGTGGCAATGTATCTATTTAATTAAAAGCTCTACTTTTCTGTGGCAATGTATTTGTTTAATTGAAAAGCTCTACTGTTCTATGGACAAAGTATCTATGTAATTATAATCTCCACTGTTCTGTGAGCAATGTATTTATTTAATTAAAAGCTGTACTGTTCTGTGGAAATGTATCTATTTAATTAAAAACTCCACTATTCTGTGGCAATGTATCTATTTAATTAAAATGCTCTACTCTTTTGTGACAATGTATCTATTTAATTAAAGGGCTCTACTGTTCTGTGGCAATATATCTATTTAATTAAAAGCTCTACTGTTCTATGGCAATGTATCTAATTAATTAAAAACTCTACTGTTCTGTGACAATGTGTCAAATTAAAAGCTCTACTTTTCTATGGTAATGTATCATACTGTATATATTCTGTGGGCAATGTATCTATTTAATTAAAAGCTCTACTGTTCTGTGGCAATGTATCTGTTTAATTAAAATCTCTACTATTCTGTGGCAATGTATCCATTTAATTAAAAGCTCTACTATTCTGTGACAATGTATCTATTTAATTAAAAGCTCTACTGTTCTGTGACAATGTATCTATTTAATTAAAATCTCTACTGTCCTATGGGCAATATATCTATTTAATTAGAAGCTCTACTGTTCTGTGGCAATGTATCTATTTAATTAAAAGCTCTACTGTTCTGTGGGTGATATTTCTAATTAACAGAGCTCTACTATTCTATTGTACCTATTTATTTGAAGACCTCTACTATTGTATGGGTGATGTATATATTTATTTGAAGACCTCTACTATTGTATGGGTGATGTATATATTTATTTGAAGAGCTCTACTATTGTATGGGTGATGTATATATTTATTTGAAGACCTCTACTATTGTATGGGTGATGTATATATTTATTTGAAGAGCTCTACTGGGGGTGCAGTGGCTCTGAAGGTAGAGGTGCAGGCTGCCAGTCGAGAGGTCCTCGGTTTGAATCCCACCTGTGGCAACCACGTTGTGTCCTTGTGGAAGACACTCCCCCCCCCCCCCAATCCTGCTTGTGTGGAGTTAGTATGTTGGGGAGCTGCTCAGTTGTTCTCTCTGCATACTCCAGCTTCCTCCACCCATAAAACTTGTGGTCATAATTAGCCATTGTGCAGAAATATGTGACCTTAAAACACCAATAAATAAATATAAATAAATAAGAGCTCTATTATTCTATGCTGTTGTATCTATTTAATGAATTGAGTTCTACTATTCTATGGATGATGTATCAATTTATTTGAGGGGCTCTACTATTCTATGGGTTTTGTATCTATTTAATTAATACAGCTCTACTATTCTATGGGTGTTGTATCTATTTAATTAATACAGCTCTACTATTCTATGGGTGTTGTATCTATTTAATTAATACTGCTCTACTATTCTATGGGTGTTGTATCTATTTAATTAATACAGCTCTACTATTCTATGGGTGTTGTATCTATTTAATTAATACAGCTCTACTATTCTATGGGTGTTGTATCTATTTAATTAATACTGCTCTACTATTCTATGGGTGTTGTATCTATTTAATTAATACAGCTCTACTATTCTATGGGTTTTGTATCTATTTAATTAATACTGCTCTACTATTCTATGGGTGATGTATCAATTTATTTGAGGAGCTCTACTATTCTATGGGTTTTGTATCTATTTAATTAATACAGCTCTACTATTCTATGGGTGATGTATCTATTTAATTAATACAGCTCTACTATTCTATGGGTGTTGTATCTATTTAATTAATACTGCTCTACTATTCTATGGGTGTTGTATCAATTTAATTAATACTGCTCTACTATTCTATGGGTGATGTATCAATTTATTTGAGGAGCTCTACTATTCTATGGGTGTTGTATCTATTTAATTAATACAGCTCTACTATTCTATGGGTGTTGTATCTATTTAATTAATACTGCTCTACTATTCTATGGGTGATGTATCAATTTATTTGAGGAGCTCTACTATTCTATGGGTGTTGTATCTATTTAATTAATACAGCTCTACTATTCTATGGGTGTTGTATCTATATAATTAATACTGCTCTACTATTCTATGGGTGATGTATCAATTTATTTGAGGAGCTCTACTATTCTATGGGTTTTGTATCTATTTAATTAATACAGCTCTACTATTCTATGGGTGTTGTATCTATTTAATTAATACAGCTCTACTATTCTATGGGTGTTGTATCTATTTAATTAATACTGCTCTACTATTCTATGGGTGATGTATCAATTTATTTGAGGAGCTCTACTATTCTATGGGTTTTGTATCTATTTAATTAATACAGCTCTACTATTCTATGGGTGTTGTATCTATTTAACTAATACAGCTCTACTATTCTATGGGTGTTGTATCTATTTAATTAATACTGCTCTACTATTCTATGGGTGATGTGTCAATTTATTTGAGGAGCTCTACTATTCTATGGGTGTTGTATCTATTTAATTAATACAGCTCTACTATTCTATGGGTGATGTATCAATTTATTTGAGGAGCTCTACTATTCTATGGGTGTTGAATAAATTCAATTAATACAGCTGTACTATTCTATGGGTGCTGTATCTATCTAATTAATACAGCTCTACTATTCTATGGGTGATGTATCAATTTATTTGAGGAGCTCTACTATTCTATGGGTGTTGTATCTATTTAATTAATACAGCTCTACTATTCTATGGGTGTTGTATCTATTTAATTAATACAGCTCTACTATTCTATGGGTGATGTATCAATTTATTTGAGGAGCTCTACTATTCTATGGGTGTTGAATAAATTCAATTAATACAGCTGTACTATTCTATGGGTTTTGTATCTATTTAATTAATACAGCTCTACTATTCTATGGGTGTTGTATCTATTTAATTAATACAGCTCTACTATTCTATGGGTGTTGTATCTATTTAATTAATACTGCTCTACTATTAATACTATGGGTGATGTATCAATTTATTTGAGGAGCTCTACTATTCTATGGGTGTTGTATCTATTTAATTAATACAGCTCTACTATTCTATGGGTGATGTATCAATTTATTTGAGGAGCTCTACTATTCTATGGGTGTTGAATAAATTCAATTAATACAGCTGTACTATTCTATGGGTGTTGTATCTATCTAATTAATACAGCTCTACTATTCTATGGGTGATGTATCAATTTATTTGAGGAGCTCTACTATTCTATGGGTGTTGTATCTATTTAATTAATACAGCTCTACTATTCTATGGGTGTTGTATCTATTTAATTAATACAGCTCTACTATTCTATGGGTGATGTATCATTTTATTTGAGGAGCTCTACTATTCTATGGGTGTTGAATAAATTCAATTAATACAGCTGTACTATTCTATGGGTGTTGTATCTATTTAATTAATACTGCTCTACTATTCTATGGGTGATGTATCAATTTATTTGTGGAGCTGTACTATTCTATGGGTGTTGTATCTATTTAATTAATACAGCTCTACTATTCTATGGGTGTTGTATCTATTTAATTAATACAGCTCTACTATTCTATGGGTGATGTATCATTTTATTTGAGGAGCTCTACTATTCTATGGGTGTTGAATAAATTCAATTAATACAGCTGTACTATTCTATGGGTGTTGTATCTATTTAATTAATACTGCTCTACTATTCTATGGGTGATGTATCAATTTATTTGTGGAGCTGTACTATTCTATGGGTGTTGTATCTATTTAATTAATACTGCTCTACTATTCTATGGGTGATGTATCAATTTATTTGAGGAGCTCTACTATTCTATGGGGGTTGTATCTATTTAATTAATGCAGCTCTACTATTCTATGGGTGATGTATCAATTTATTTGAGGAGCTCTACTATTTTATGGGAGTTGTATCTATTTAATTAATATAGCTATGCGATTCTATATGTGTAGTATCTATTTATTTAATACATCTGCACTGTTCTATGCATTATGTGTTTATTTAATTGTCTGGGTGAAGATTCCACTCCCACCGATTCCTGCCTGTTAAGTTAAAATAAAGTTATTTCTCTAGTTTTTAAATTACTTGTTTTTCTTTTTCAGAAATACCAGTTTTCCCAACAGTAACAGGTCGTGTAACTTTTACAAATTTTGATTGGCAAGAAAATTTAGAAGACAGCTTATTTGATATTCCACTAAATTACAAAGAGGACTGTAGTAGATTTCCAGACTTATGACACTCCACAGAAATAACATTAATTCATATCATTAATAGTCTACAAGATCTCCGCCCATTCATCGAGTGTAAGTACATTGAGGAAACAATTGAGAAAACCAGCAGTGATATGATGAGCAAAGTTGACTCACCGTGTGTTGGTATAGATGTGCCATTAACAAACTTGGGAAACTCGAGTACACAACTGACCATACTTTTTTAGCCGCTCACAAAACATTGGTTGCAATGTTGGAAATTGAAATGAGTAGTGGAACATTATAAGTTATTGTGATGAGTTGGCGGTAACATGGTCTGAGGTTTGCGGCTCGGAGCATAGGCTCCGAGCCACAAACCTCAAACCATGTTACTGTCAACTCATCACAATAATGTATATGTTCCAATAAGACACTACCCATAGCTCAAAACCTACATCGTGAATCACAAGAGGCTTATTTAGTAAACTTGTGATCATTAAAAGTTGCCTTGTTCAAGGCAACTTTTAACGATCACAGGTTCAGTAAATAAACCTCTTGTGTATCCACGACACCACTGGTTAAATGATAAAAAAAAATAGATAAACTCATTCCATCATAGTTCAAATCGTAAATCGGTTCGTAATTTAAACAACACTTCATCTGGAACACCGTCTGCTGCACATGTGAAAAATCCAGAAAAATGAAGCGGCTTCCAAGTCACTCAGTTGATGAAGAAATTACGAAATTTCAAATATTTCGCGTTGTGACATCAGACGGTAACATTTGCCACTTCAGCCGTAAACATGGAATATACTAAGTGAGCTCTCGACCAATCAGAGGGTGAGGATTTTACTCTTATTAGAACATAACTCAATCTGACCCACTTTTGTGGTACAATAAGATGTAATTGAAATGAGCGATGATAGAACATTTCTTCAAACTCACTCATTTTTATAGTGCACCAAGTGGGAACTGAAATGAGTGTTGGAACATTCTCTCAAACTGACTCATATTTTTATACTGTACCAATGACCCAGACTTAGCTGGTGCTAACTCTTAAAAATTCAGGGCCAAACACAAATTTTGCCACCCCAATCCCCAAAATTTGCCTCAAAATCCAAAAAGTCAATGTCCTATATGGTCCTCCATACTTTTGTCCACTGCGCATGCACAGTATCCAGGAAGTACCGAAATTGGAGCCAAATTTTCTTTTTCTTTGTTTGGCCCTTCAATTAGTAACTTCTCACTGATATCTGTGCTTATAATCTCAGTTAAAATGATGCCAGACACAAAATCATGAAGGAAATGGTGGATCCCAGGATGAAATAAGAGGATGAAAGGAAGAAACAGTGGAAGGATGTGTTCAGGGCTTAACTTATAATTTTTATGTAAAATTATTTCAAGTTCCCTAATTTCGGGGCATGGGCCTGATGTTTTCATTCTTGCTATGAAATCTCCACTGTTTGTTAAGTGTTTCCTCTCTCCCTTTCCTTGATACCCCCTTTGCTAATCTCCCATACTTTTGGTATAATTTTTGAAATTATTTTATTGAAATTTCTTGGGAGTTTTAGCATAGTTACAGAATGTTTATTCTGTTATCCCCATGGTTACATCCTCACCCTAGAGGTGTTTAGGCATTTTGGTCATGCATCTACCATCCTATGTACTGCAGATTCTTCCGTGGAAGATTCTGTTTTACATCAGATAGTGTTTTAAAATTGGTTACTGATTTCGGGCCATATTTTCAGTGCCTGGAGTCTTGTTTCCGGTTTTTATTCACTTTTGTTTATGTTGACAACGGTTACTTCTGACAGTGATTCCTTGTCTTCTCTAAGGTTTTGTTCATAGCCAGATACATTAATATTGTCCGTAAGGGTAACATTAATTTTTAGATATGTTTTAAAATTTTTGTCCACACTTGAGCTTTTTGGGGATCCAGTTGGGCTCATCGTTCCCTTTGGGAACTTGGGCTCATGTCAAAATTTTTTCTAAAATTTTTTCTTTGGAATTATTTTTCGAAATTTTTGTAATGGGTTTTATTATTATTATGTATCTTTGTATTTTCAAGGGTTAGTGTGAGTACTTCAGCTGTTTAATATTTTTTTAAATATGAAAGAATATTGTTCAAATTGTAAATCGAGGAAGTCTTCCTCTGATTCTCATGCTCATTGTATTTGCTGTAGTCAAAGTACTCGCACTAATTCTTGCTCAGTGTATGCCAATTGGGATGACAAACGTTGGAGACGTGTGTCATGGTATATTGTTAGTGGTGAGAGGTCCATGCCGCTCCTCTCGCCACAGGGTCACTCTAGTTTTTCAGTCTCTTTTTCAGAGGAACAAGAACAGGGTATGTTTCTCTGATGTCTTCAGGAAGTATGCTTCCATTGTTGCATTCAAATGAAGATCTAGTCGCAAAAGTACTCAAGGAAATTTGACAAGTGCCTAGATCCTTAGTAGGATTGACGACCTTGTCGCCAGCTAGCTCGCCAGGTGAAGCTATCACTTGTAGATCGGGTGATGTGATGCCAGGTTCGTCCGTTGCGGTCCAGGATCGCGGATCACGCACACCCGATGACAACGGATCGGAGGATGGAACAGAGGAACCCAGTCAGCCGGGCGTGGCTAGTCTATTGGCTTCCTCTTCCACAGGTCAGCACACACGACCGCACCTTGGCTACGTGACCTCGGATATCCAGCTTGCTTCGTCAACCAAGGATTCCACATTGACCAGGTCACTCCATCCGGTAGCCAAGGACACCACGAGGCCTTACCAGTCGGGACGTTCGCATAAAAGAATTATGCAAGAGGCACCGTCCCAGGAGCTTCCAGCAGCTAAACAACGTAAGACCGCAGCTCCACAGGCCTCCATGATGGACTTGCTTTCACAGATAGCACAACTTATCGCAGCATCCCAGCAACCTTTGGAAATGCTTCCAGATCAGGAACTGTCCGAGGAAGCTGGGTCAGTACACTCCCCTGCAGTGTCAGATAGGGATGACTGAGATTCACATTTGGTCCAGTCAGATGGTGAAAAGCTAGATTTTTCCCTTTCAGAACAACATAAGGTGGCCATAGATTTCATCTGGCAACACCTTCCTGAAGTTGTTCCTTTGGACCAGAGGGCTGCGATTCCAGATAAGAGACTGATTGCGTCACTGGACACAAACTTTTTCGGCCGGGCTAAGGACGTCATGCCTGAATTCCCGGCCCAGTCCAGCAATGTCTCACGGACGTTTGAATTGCTGAAAGACGCTATTTTTACGCTAGCCTCTAAGACTGGCAGATCCAGTTTCTTATCATCTCATGCTCTACATCTGCCGTTCATCAACAGTAGAAATAAATTTGAAATGGCAGGACAGGGCATTCCGAGAGTTCCTCTGCATTTAGACGACCAGGCAGAAGATTTGGAGTTGTCATTGCTGGCATCTATGTCGATTCTCTCCTGTACGTTGGAGACGACAATCTCGTCGAACAGAGCCAGTTTAGACGCCTTATCTTACGCAGATCACCTTACCAGAGCATTATCACAACATCTCGATGGTAAAGAATTCCAGGATGTTCAAATTTCCTTAAGAGTTCTTTCGACGGCAATCGCATATTCCACGTATAACTCTGCCCTTTCAGTGGCAAATTTGGAGTTAGACGTGATGCTGCCTTGGCTTCATCCACGAGGGTGGATTCTAAGGTGAAAAACTCTCTTCAAGTCGCTCCGGTTTCAGGAGAGCTTCACTTCGATGGTAAGCTTTCACTAGTCTACGATCAGATTACCAAGAAAGCTTCGGACTCTGCTCTTTAAGTCCGTTTCGAAAAAAAGCGGACTCGGCAGAGAGGAGTAAGTCAGGGACTTCTGGAGCGAGTACGTCCAAGGGAAGTTCCTGTAGAAGATCTAAGAAAGCCTCTACATCTTACTCCAGAGAACGTCAGAGTAGCGACTCAGGTAGGGAGACGTAATGCTGGCCGAGACAACCGGTCAGATGCCCCTAGGTCGACTGGTCGAGGTGTGGGTCGGGGAGGACGTAATTTCTCCTCACGCAAGCCTTGCAGGTCCAGGAGGTGAAGGTCAAAACCTCTGTTGCGCTCCAGCGGGCAGAAGGCTGTCAAGATTCTTAACCAATTGGTTGTCAATTACAGATGACCGATGGGTTCAGGGGGTTATTTCGGAAGGTCTACAAACTGTCCTTCAGAGAAAAACCTCCGTTAACATGAAGTCTACAATGGATTCAGCTTCCATCAAACTTTCAGAAGAGAGATTTGCTTCTATCAGAGGCGCAATTTCTTCTGGAGAAGAACGCAAAAGAGATTGCAGAAAAACAGGAATCTCCCGGTTTCTACAGTCACCTGTTCCTGGTACCAAACCAGATGGCTCGTTCCATCCAGTTATAGATCTAAGCAGGATAAACAAGCTGATTGTGGCTCCAAAATTTTATATGGAGACCATCCGATCGGTGAGAGCGAGCATTCGAGTGAACAATTATGCTGTGTGCATAGATCTCAAGGATGCGTACTTTCACATCATGGTACATCCGGCGTTCAGAAAGTACCTTCGCTTCGCTGTCCTAGGAGTCGTTCATCAGTTTCGAGCAATGTGCTTCGGACTGAACCTAATGCCCTGGGCTTTCACTCGAATAATGAACTCGGTAATTACTCATTTCCGAGCTCATTTGTCTGCGGTAATTTCGGCCTACTTGGACGACATTCTTCAGAGGTACGGCGACAGATTAACGCTTCAGAACAATGTTCAGAGTCTGCTTCAACTGCTCCGACGTCTCGGTTTCATAGTAAATGAAAAGAAGTCGGATCTAGTTCCGTCCAAGTCGTTCATTCATTTGGGAATGTGCTTCGAGACACACAACAATCTGGTTCGTCTGCCGTTACCCAGAGCATAATTAGTCAGTTGTTATGCTTACTTTTGTCTACACTGAGATGTAGTAACAGTGAGAGAATTCATGCAACTGATGGGTTTGTGCGCAGCCACTGCAGACCTTATTCCGATGGGGCACCTACGCACTTGTCCACTCCAAACATTTTTTACTCAGAATTGGAGTGTGAAAATTTGTTCGCTCGAAACGAACATCGTCTTGTCGAACCAAGTAAAACAAGGTATTCAGACTTGGGCAGATATTCAGTGGTTAACTCAGGGAGTTCCACTGCAACTGCCGGATCCGATTTTTACGATTATGACGGATGCGAGTCAAACAGGTTGGGGCGTGACTTTGAACCCAACGGATTCGAGGTGCCAGAGTCTTTGGGATCCACAGTTTCTGAACAAGCACATAAACATCAAAGAGATGATGTCAATTTGGCTTGCACTACGTCATTAGATGAACATTATTCAGAATTCACATGTTCAAATTCTGTCCGACAATTCGACAGTATTCAGAACCAGGGAGGCACTCATTCCATTCCGTTCAACTTAACGGAAAGAATCCTTCTGTTTGTCCTAGGGCATCAGTTTCTTCTGTCGGTTTGTCATATTCCGAGTCGTCTGAATGTTCTAGCAGACTCCCTTTCACGGAAAGGTTGTATGTTGCCGTCAGAATGGACTCTCAACAAATGAGTATTCAATCAGATCTGCTACCAATGGGATCGTCCAATGATAGACTTGTTTGCGATCAGTTGCAGACGTATGTGTTGCCATGCCTAGATCCTCCAGCGTTCGCAGTAGACGCTCTCTGAATGATAGGATACGCGTTGTTGGGTGCTCACAGGCGAAAATATTACACCTTAGTTCAAGTGTGGATAATATTTATTATGGGTAATTTTTACATCAACCCACGCGGGCTGCTCTGCGCATGTCTACACACCAATGCACAACCACCCCGTACCGGCCCGCGCCAGTCAGTTCGTACCATTACCGATTTACCGTAACATCTCCCCACCAAAAGTTGAACTGAAACACTGTTAATCAGTAGGGTACATAGTCTCTGTAACGTATGGGCTTGTTCACAGGTCTACCTGAACGAGTTCTGAAAGGACTATGTGAAGATGGTGTGTCACCTATATTTTCGTCTACGTCCGAACACTCCGAAGATGAATCGTCCATTGTGACGTTGGTCGGTGGGACAGCAACGGATGGTAATAGATGTCGTCGATTGCGGCGCAATAGTCCATCAGATGACTTAATGGTGTATGATCTGCTTTGGACATCAGCACCCACAACAGTTCCTTGTTTTTTCCAGTGCTTATCTTTATCAGTTCTTATTCTAATCTGTTGACCAAGTTTTAGTGGTGGCAATGAACAAACCGAATGTTTCCTGTTATAAAACTTGGTATAACTTAGCTTATTTCTCACATCTCTGTCCTTAACATGTTTCCACTTAGGCCACTTTGGCCTAAGTTGTGCAGAAGTACATGGTACATTTGTTCGAATGTTTCTGCCAAGCATTAATTCTGATGGCGAAAACCCAGTTGCTTTAGTTGAAGTTGATCTATAAGCTCTCAGAGCTGTGAATACGTCGTTTTGTCTAAGAATGTTTTTAGCAATTTTGACACCTGCTTCCACTTCCCCGTTTGCTTGAGGAAAGTGGGGACTAACAAATGTATGAACTATACTGCTAACAGCAGTGAACTGCTTGAACTCCGCTGAAGTAAATTGTGAGCCATTATCTGTGACGAGCTCTTCAGGATCACCCCAATGCGAAAAAATGTTTTTCATCTTCCCAATAACTTGAGCCCTGGTAATGCTGGGTAGGTATGCTATTTCTAAGTATTTGGAGTAGTAATCCATAACGACTAAATAGTTCTTATTATCAAGCTCACACAAGTCTGCAGCTATCTTTACCCAAGGACCGGCTGGTAATTCTGATGCTTTTAACGGTTCCTTGCGGTTTGCAGGACGGTATGTTTGACAAGTTTTACAACTATTGACTAAGTCCGATATTTCTTTAGAAATGGTCGGCCACCATACACACATTGATGCTCTATCCCGACATTTTCCTATGCCTTGATGTCCACTATGGATACTTTGAAGCACTTCTCCCCTCATTGTTGTAGGGATCACAATTCTTCCGCGATAAAGTAAGAGTCCATCTAGATAAGATAGTTGATCGCGAACAGAAAAATATGGACGAATGTTTTTAGGAACAGAGTGTGATGATTCCGGCCAACCACTTTTGCATATACTTATGACGTTTTGAAGTTCATGATCTCTCTCGGTAGATTGCTGAATTGACACTAACTTAGAGTCAGTCACTGGCCAATTTCTCTCAATTGACCCACAATAGACATGTACATCTTGCTCAAGCTCAATCTCTGCTTCTGTCGTCTGCAACGGTGATCGCGACAATGCATCTGCCACAGTCATATCTTTGCCTGCTACATGTTGTGCTACAGGATTAAATCTCCTCAATCGCATTAATAATCTTTGACATCTAACAGGGGTCTTATCCAGGTCTTGCCTGTTTATCAGGGGAACCAGCGGCTTATGATCAGTCAAAAGGGTAAATGATGATAACCCCAACAAGTATCGGTAAAATTTCTCACAAGCCCACACCCCTGCAAGGCATTCTTTTTCTATTTGTGCCCATTTTTTCTCAGATTCTGTTAACGTCCGTGACGCAAAAGCTACTGGCATCAATTTTGAACCCTCTTTTACAAATAGGGCTGCCCCAAGACCAAAACTGCTGGCATCAGCGCTTACTACTATTTGTTTACTACTATCATAATATGATAGAACTGGTGCTGTTGTCAACATTTCCTTGACCCTTGTAAAGGCTAACTCCTGATCGGGACCCCAGATCCATGACGTGTCCTTTTTAAGCAATTCATTTAAGGGATTAAGTACAGTGGACAAATTAGGAACATATTTCCCTAAGTAATTTATCATGCCCAGCACTCTTTGCAGCTGAGTTACATTTTCAGGTTTATCCAATTCCTGAATGGCTTCAACTTTATCTGGATTAGGACTGATGCCCTTATCACTAATTATGTGCCCAAAATAGCTTAAACTTGATTGTCGAAAGACACATTTATCCTTGTTCAGTTTTAATCCAACTTGTTCTATTCTGTCCATAACTTTTGACAGATTTTCATCATGCTCTTGTATAGTTTTCCCGAAAATAAGCACATCATCCATGATTGCTTCAGTTCCGGGCAAACCATCCAACAGTTCAGACATTTTCCTTTGAAAAATTTCAGGAGCCCAGTTTATTCCAAAAGGAACAAGCTTAAAACAGAATCTGCCTAAAGGCGTTATAAATGTGGTCAACTTGTAGCTGTTAGGGTGCAGTGGAATTTGATAAAATCCACTAGATGCATCCAGCTTTGAGAAGACCTTCATTCCAACTAATTTTGGAGAAATATCTTCCAAATTTGGAAGGATTAAATGTTCCCTTTTCACTGCCTCATTTAGTTTCTTAAAATCCATACATATCCTAACTTTCCCATTAGGTTTTGCTACAGGCACCAATGGTGCACACCAGTCAGTAGGTTCTGTTACTTTCATGATTATGTCATTTTCGAGCATTCGGTTCAACTCGGCCTCCACCGCAGGCACGAGCGGAAACGAGACTCTACGTGCAGTTGGCACAATATATGGCACTGCATCAGATTTCAATTCAATTTTGACTGGTTCACATTTCAACAATCCTTCACTCCCAAATACATTAACATTGATTTCTTCAACTCTTTGGACTAACCCCAATGAGAACACTGCCCCTCTACCCAGGAGATTATTTTGTTTCTCGCCTACGATAACAAACACCCGAAATTTGAAATTTTTATACTGTACCAATGACCCAGACTTAGCTGGTGCTAACTCCAACAAAACCAGGGCCAAACACAAATTTTGCCCCCCAATCCCCAAAATTTGCATCCAAAACAAAAAGAAATCATGTCCTAAAGGACCTCCATAGTACGCCTCTACTGCGCATGCGCAGTGACGCAGTCGTCCCGAAATTGGCGCCAATTATCATTCTCTGTTTGGCCCTTCATCAGTCAACATCTCACTGATCTTTGTGCTTGTAAATCTCAGTTTAAAGGATGCCAGACACGTAATTTTTGGAGAAAATGTGATTCTAAGGAGGATAGAAGGAGGAGAGGAAAAAGAAGTGGCAAAAAATAATCAGGGCTGTACTTAAAATTTTTTGATGAAATTATGTTAAGTTGCCTATTTTCGAGGCATGGGCCTCTTGTTGTCATTCTTGCTAATTGTTGCACTGCTTATTCAGTGTTTCCTCTCCCCTAGCCTTTTAAAGTCCCCCCGGGCAATTCTCCCATGCTTTTGGCATATTTTTGAGAAGTTTCATTTCTAAAATTTCCTGGGAGAGTTGCTTGGTTACAGAATGTTTTCTGTTATGTTCCCCATAGTTACGTTTTCACCCATGGGTGTATAACGTTTGTGTTCTGCATCTTCCATCTGATGTTCTACAGATTCTCCCCTGGGAGTCTCTGTTTTGCATCAGATAGAGTGTAATTGATGACTGATTCCGGGCCAGTTTTTTCAGTGCCTGGAGTCATGTTTTCTAGTGTGTTTACACTGTTTGTTTTCATTGGCAACAGCCTTTTTTGAGGGGGGCTGTTTGCCTTTGTGGTAGTTTATCTCATTATAAGATACATTTATATTATCCGAAAGTGTCTCATTATTTATTTTATATAAATTTAAAATTTTTGACCACACTTTGCCATCGGATCCATCGGGGCTCGACGTTACTTTTCAGCAACTTGGGCTTCTCTGAAAAAATATTTTTTCAAAATTATTTTGTTTTGCAATTGTTTTTTCATTTATTAATGGATCATGTTATTATGTATCTTTGTGTCAGGGGTTTTTGCGAGTAACTAGGACTTATTGTTGTTCTTTCACAATGAAGGGACATTGTTCAAATTGTAATAGGAAGAAATCTTCCTCTGACTTTCATGATCATTGTATTAATTGTAGTCAGTGTTCTCGCATTAATCCCTGTCCTATATGTGAACATTGGGATGAGAAACATTGGAAACGTGTGTCACGATATGTTGTTTCTGGAGAAAGAGCGATGCCGGCTCTTTCTCCACAAGGTCACTCTACTCTCTCAGTTTCTATTTCAGAGGAACCAGAACAGGGTGATGTTTCCATGTTATCTTCTTCAAGTGTGCGTCCGTCATCACAAATGAATTCAGAGCTAGCGGCAAAAGTGCTCATGGAGATTAGACAAATGTCGTCCGCTAGCTCGCCCGGTGTAGCGTCCATTCACCGAATGGTTCGGCAGCCGGGTTCGTCCGATGCGGTCCAAGAGGAAATTTTGGGTGATGCGATCACTATAAACATAATAGATGCACACCCAGTAACGGCGGATAGTAAACGAGAACGGAGGAAGCCTTTTAGTCCGGTTCCTAGGTCGTCCAGGTCCAGCCGGGCCGCGAGCGAGAGAGGTCCCTCTCTCGTACAACAACATCTGGGACCAGATGTTGTGGTACAAAATGTGTCTTTAGCGGAGCATACGTCCGTCGCTCGGGACGCTCCGTTGTATAAGCAGTCCGCAGAGACTGTTAAGGCTTCCTCTTCTCGTCAGCGCACACGACCGCACCTTGGCTGCGTGACCTCCGATATTTTGCCAGCTTCGCCGATGAAGGATTCTTCGGCGACCAGGTCACACCATCCGGCAGCCAGGGATTCGAGACCGATGGACTCCGGACGTTCGCATAGGAAAAGTATGCGGGAGCCATCTGATGCGGAGCTGCCCTCGGCGAAGCAGCAAAAGACTGCGCCTCCGCAGGTCTCGACGTCGGACATTCTTGTGCAGATAGCACAGCTTATCGCAGCATCCCAGCAGCCGACAGAAACGGTGTCGGATCGAGAATTATCCGACGGCGCTGGGTCAGTACGCTCCGCCGAAGCATCGGGGGCGGACGACCGGGAACATCGGGAGGTCCGACCGGATGGTGAAAGGGATACGGATGAATTGGAGCTATCCCTTTCGGAACAACATAAAGCTGCCGTGGACTTCATCCGGCACTTTCTTCCTCAAGTTGTTCCGTCGGGCCAGACTGCTGCGCTTCCGGACAAGAGAATTATAGCGTCATTGGACTCTGAATTTTTTGAGCGGTTCAGGGACATCGCTCCCGAGTTTCCGTCGCAGTCCAATAATGTTGCAAGAACATTTGAATTATTGAACGACGCTATATTTAAACTTGCTTCCAGGACGGGGAAAGCAGGTTTCTTGTCCGCTAATACTCTTAACCTGCCTTTCATTAATGCAAGGAATAAATTCGACACGGCAGGACAGGGTATACCTAGAGTTCCTCTGCGTATGGACGACGAGGCGGAAGACTTAGAGCTATCATTACCGTCGTCAGCTTCTATTCCAACCGCGGTGTTGGAAACAGCTATTGCGTCTAACAGAGCCAATTTAGATGCCTTATCTTACGCAGATCACTTTACTAAGGCATTATCACTGCGCCTTCAAGGGGAAGAGTTTCAGGATATACAATCCTCTTTAAGACTTCTTTCAAGGGCAGTAGCTTATTCCACGTGTAACTCCGCCCTTTCAGTGGCAAATCTGGAGTTGGTTAGACGTGATGCAGCCCTAGCTACATCCACACTAGTGGATTCTAAGGTGAAGAACTCTCTTAGAGTCGCTTCGGTCTCAGGAGAACTTCTCTTCAACGGCAAGCTTTCCGCTATTTATGATAAAATTAAAAAGAAAGCTAATGATTCTCTGTTGTTCAGATCCGCTCCTAAAAAGTCGGATACAGCAGACACGAATAAGACAGGCACTTCTGGGTCTAATGCGCCCAAGAGAGGTTCCTATAGATGTTCCGGTGCGTCCTCTTGGTCTTATTCGAGAGACCGTCAGGATAGCGACTCTCGTTCGGGACGTCCTTCAGGCCGGGACAATCGGTCGGACGCCCCGAGGTCGACGAGGCGAGGTGCGGGTCGTGGAAGACGTGGTTTCTCCTACCGCAGGCCTCGCAGGTCCAGGAGGTGATGGCTTAAACCTCTATCGCGTTCCGGTTGGCGGAAGGTTGTCGAGTTTTTCACAAGAGTGGGCGTCGATTACGGACGACCCGTGGGTGAGAGGAGTGACTTCGGAAGGTCTAAAGATATCCTTCAAACGAAAGCCTCCATTAACTCGAAGTCCAAAGTGGACTCATCTTCCGTCAAATCCACAGAAAAGAGACGCTCTGTTATCAGAGGTGCAGTCTCTTTTAATGAAGAACGCGGTAGAGGTCGTAGAAAACCAGGAATCTCTGGGATTCTACAGCCATCTGTTTCTGGTTCCGAAACCAGATGGCTCGTTCCGTCCAGTCATAGATTTGAGCTGGATAAACAAGCTGATCGTCGCTCCGAAGTTTTATATGGAGACGATTCGATCGGTCAGAGCGAGTATTCGGGTGAACGATTATGCAACGAGCATAGATCTCAAAGATGCGTACTTTCACGTCATGGTACATCCGACATTCCGAAAGTATCTACGCTTCGCAGTCCTAGGAGTGGTGTATCAGTTCCGGGCCATGTGCTTCGGATTGAATCTAGCACCCTGGGCTTTCACTCGGGTAATGAACTCGGTAATGATCTACTTCCGAGCTCATTCGTCTGCGGTAACGTCGGCCTACCTGGACGACATTCTTCAGAGGTACGGCAACGAGTTAACGCTTCAGAACGATGTTCAGAATCTTCTTCTATTGCTCCGACGTCTCGGTTTCATAGTAAACGAGGAGAAGTCGGATCTGGTGCCGTCCAAGTCATTCACTCATCTGGGAATGAGCTTCGAGACGCACAACAATCTCGTTCGTCTGCCATTAACCAGAGCGAAATTAGTCAGTTGTTACGCTCGCTATTGTCTGCACGCAGACAAAGTCACGGCGAGAGAATTTATGAGACTGATAGGTCTGTGCGGAGCCGCCGCGGATCTCATTCCGATGGGGCGGCTACGCACACGTCCTCTTCAAATTTTCCTGACTCAGAATTGGAGTGTGAAAATTCATTCGCTCGATGTAGACGTTCTCTTGTCAGATCAAGTGAAACAAGAGATTCAGACTTGGGCAAACATTCAGTGGTTAACTCAAGGAGTTCCGCTGCAGTTGCCGGATCCGAGTTTTACCATTATGACGGATGCCAGTCAAACAGGTTGGGGTGCATCATTAATCCCAACGGATTCGAGATGCCAGGGTCTTTGGGATCCGCAATTCCTGTGCAAGCACATAAACATCAAGGAAATGATGTCAATTTGGCTTGCGTTACGTCACTGGATGGACATTATTCACGATGCTCATGTCCAAATCCTATCCGACAATACGACAGTAGTGGCATATATACGGAATCAGGGAGGCACTCATTCAGTTCCGTTGTTCAATCTAACGGAAAGAATCCTTCTGTTTGCGTTAGAACATCACGTTCTTCTTTCGGTCCGTCACATACCGGGTTGTCTGAATGTGCTAGCAGACTCCCTTTCACGAAAGGGTCGCTTGTTGCCGTCGGAGTGGACTCTCAACAAACAAGTATTCAATCAGATTTGCTACCAATGGGAACGGCCAATGATAGACTTATTTGCGACACATCTCAACAATCAGTTGCAGACGTATGTGTCCCCGTGTCCGGATCCAAGAGCATTTGCAGTAGACGCTCTGTCGATCCCTTGGGACGGAATGATAGGATATGCGTATCCTCCAGCACCGTTAATTCAGCAAGTATTGCTAAAGATAAAACAATCTCAATGCAAGATTCTGTTGGTAGCATCTCTGTCGCCACAGAGACCATGGATAAATCTACTCAGGTGTCTGTTGTGGGACCTACCGCGGAAGCTTCCTCCATGAGAGGATCTTCTTTCGCAGGGGAAATCGCGCCAACTCCATCACAACCCGCAAGGTCTCAACCTTCATGTTTTTCCGTTGTGCGGTCCTTCTTGCATGGCAAGCACTTTACAGGACGAGCAGTGGACGCGATTTCTAACTGTAGGAGGACCTCCTCTTCGCTAAACTATGCGGCTAAGTGGAAGGTTTTTCGTCGTTGGTGTAGGGATCATTCTGTAGATATATTTGATCCCTCTATACCAGACATTGCAAACTTTCTAGTATACTTGTTTGACGAAATCAAACTGCAGCCTGTTACTATAAAGGGTTATAGATCTATGTTATCTGATACCTATGCACATCATGATAGTTTACAAATTGGATCTAATGTCTCTTTATCGAAATTGGTTAGAAACTTTTCGATAAATAGACCCAGAACTCTTAGATTAATTCCTAAGTGGAATTTAGCTTGGGTTCTCCTTAAATTGAAGGAAAAGCCATTTGAACCTCTTGGGGACAGTAGATTTCAAATTCTTATCTTATAAGACAGCTTTTCTCTTAGCTTTCTCTTCTGCCAGAAGAGTCAGTGAGCTTCATGCACTATCGGTGGATGATTCTCATTATCGTAGTGTTGGGAACACTATCACCTTCACTACTAATGTGGGTTTTTTAGCTAAGAATCAGGCTCCTAATAAATATCCGGAACCTATTGTTATTAAGGCTCTTCCGTCTTCAGACGGGCATAGGCCTTTACTCTGTCCTGTTAGAGCACTACGTATCTATAAACAGAGATCTCAGTTCATCAGAAAGGGACGGAAACGTTTCTTTCTGTCTTTGATGCCTAATAGAAAGGACATTTCAGTCCATTCTATTGCTAGATGGATTCAGTTAACTATCCGTACTGCTTATGAAGATTTATCTTCTTCTCAGCAGTCTGTGCTTAAGATTTCTGCTCATGAAGTAAGAGCTCTTTCTACTTCCTGGGCTTATGCTAATAGTGTTGCTATTACAGATTTAATGAAGGCTGCTTATTGGTCTCAGCCATCCACATTTACGAATTTTTATCTCAGAAATATTGAGTCCATTTCTGGAGACCTGCATTGTTTAGGTCCGTTATCTGTTGCTCAGAATGTCGTCCACTAAACAGTTGCAACTATAGTTATGCAGGCTTTCTGTTCCGGCAGTGACTCCGTCCGGCTGCCCTCTTCGCTCTGGGCTATTTGACCCAGGGCAAGGGGAAGGGGGGGGGGGGGGGGGGGCGGGTGTTCCCTTAGGTCACCTGCTTTATAGTGAAAAGCAAGGGAATGCCTCCTCCAAGTCAGTATTTCTGAGTCGCTTCCGGGATGGTTTTAAAGTGTAATATTAATGTTTAATTTCATTCATGTCTTATTTTTAAAGTGTAGCTCGGTGTGAAGCATTTGTATATGTCAAGTGTCAAACGGGCTTTAATATACAATACTCGGACACTTTTAAATGATTATAAAGAGTCTCAATTCTCTGGACTACTTTATTTATTGGCTTGCTTTAAAAATAATTAGTATAAGGGTTATACTGGATGTTAATAGAGAACATGAATGTTATTGTGCTCAATTATTAAGGGTAGTGTATCTTTCTAATTTAATATTAAATAAGAAAGATACATGTAAAGCCTAATACTCCTTTTCTCCTTAAGGGGTTACCTCTTTACTATATAGTTGAGCTTATTGGATTTTCCTCTATGTCCTAGGCCCTCCAGCCTGTTTACTATTCAGCTAAGTCTGGGTCATTGGTACAGTATAAAAATGTTAAAAAATTTATAGTAATTTATATATTTTTTATACTTACCAATGACCCAGACGGGGATGGCCCTCCCTGGAGTTGGGAACTCTTGCCTCCCCGCTGAGTACATAGCGCTGACCAGGCACTGCCAGTAAGAATGATAATTGGCGCCAATTTTGGGACGACTGCGTCACTGCGCATGCGCAGTAGAGGCGTACTATGGAGGTCCTTTAGGACATGATTTCTTTTTGTTTTGGATGCAAATTTTGGGGATTGGGGGGCAAAATTTGTGTTTGGCCCTGGTTTTGTTGGAGTTAGCACCAGCTAAGTCTGGGTCATTGGTAAGTATAAAAAATATATAAATTACTATAAATTTTTTAATTTTTCTACCCTTGTGAAAGGTCTCAGCAACGAATTGCCCCCTACAAACAAGCTGGCCACCTGGACTGTTTAATTTTGAATAAACAGGTTTAAGATGGGGGCGTACTTTCAATGATCTGTATGCATGCTCTGATATCACTGTGGCGTCCGCACCGGTGTCTATTTTAAAGTTTAGTTTTATCTTGTATATTGACAAATCAACTGTCCATGGACTTTGCTCGCTATCGTCACAATCGACAGATCCCAGGAAAAATGAGTCGGTGGTACTAGTTGCATAATTTGTATTATAGTCTGCATTCGTAACTTCGCGAACGTTTTTACGACGCGTACGACAGCAAATTTCAAAGTGTCCCAGGTTATCACATTTGTGACATTTCTGACCGGAGGCTGGAAATCTGCCCATTGGGTGGGAATGATTGCACCTACCACACCGTTGTTGTTTATCAGGACGATACGATGATTGTCTATGCGATTGTTGACTATTGTTTGAGCTTCTTGTAAAGTTAGGCTTATTATTAGAATAATTTCGGTTTCGAGAAAAGTTCTTTTGCACGCCTCTAACTTCATCCATATCTTGGGTGTTACCAGTCATAGATTGATCGTGAACCTGGCCTTTTACTAATTCACTTTGTCTAACCATAGTAACCGCAGTCTCTAAATCTAAATCAGCTTTCAGTTGCAATTTTTCTGAAAGTTCTTTGTCAATAATGCCTATAACAATTCTATCACGAATTTGTTCATCTTTTGTGGCTTTAAAGTCACATGTTTCGGACAGTTCGTACAAATTTCTAATAAACGACTCGACTGATTCACCCGGTTGTTGTTGTCGGAGGTGAAATTTGGCCCTCTCGTGAATAATATTACGTTTGGGAACGAAATGACTGTTAAATTTGTCTAACACCAGTTCATATTTTTTACTGTCTTCGTCAGACAAAGAAAAAGATTTGAACACATTTTCAGCCTCTTTTCCCATCGCATAAATGAGCGAGGAAACTTGTACTTGGCCCTCATCCTTGTCCAATTTTGATGCTATGCGAAATCTAGCGAAACGTTGTCGCCATTCTTCCCACTGTGTGGGGTCGGCAAAATTGAAAGCTTCTGGAGGGTTAAACTTCCGCATTATGAAATCGTAAACGTGAAAATGAAAGTCTCTTCACAAATATAAACGTCCATGCGGTTCAGGTTCTCTGATTTTTAACTTCTGACACCATGTTGGGTGCTCACAGGCAAAAATATTACACCTTAGTTCAAGTGTGGATAATATTTATTATGGGTAATTTTTACATCAACCCACGCGGGCTGCTCTGCGCATGTCTACACACCAATGCACAACCACCCCGTACCGGCCTGCACCAGTCAGTTCGTACCATTACCGATTTACCGTAACACACATATCCTCCAGCTCTGTTGATTCAACAGATATTGCTAAAAATCAAGCAATCTCACGGCAAGATTCTGTTGGTAGCATCTCTGTCACCCCAGAGACCATGGATAAATCTACTCAGGTGTCTGTTATGGGACATTCCTCGGAAGCTTCCTCCATGGGAGAACCTTCTTTCGCAAGGGAAATTGCGCACACTGCATCACAACCCGCAAGGTCTCAAGCCTCACGTATTTCCGTTGTGTGGTCCTTCTTGCACAGCAAGCAATTTACAGGACGAGCAGTGGACGCAATTTCTAACTGTAGGAGGACCTCCTCTTCGCTAAATTACGCTGCTAAGTAGAAGGTTTTCTCTTTTTGGTGTAGGGATCATTCAATTGATATCTATGATTCCTCCATTCCAAACATTGCTAATTTTTTGGTCTACTTGTCTGACGAGATCAAACTGCAGCCAATAACTATTAAGGGTTATAGGTCTATGCTATCGGATACTTATGCTCATCATGATAGCTTACAAATTGGATCTAATATCTCTTTATCTAAGTTAGCTAAAAACGTTTCGATAGACCTAGAACCCTTAGGTTAATTCCTAAATGGAATTTAACTTGGGTTCTTCTGAAGCTAAAAGAAGCACCATTTGAACCCCTGGATATGGTAGACTTCAAATACTTATCTTATAAGACAGCTTTTCTCTTAGCCTTCTCTTCTGCTAGAAGAGTTAGTGAGCTTCATGCTTTATCTGTTGATGATTCTCACTATCGTAGTGTTGGTAATACTATTATTTTGACTACTAATGTTGGATTTTGGGCTAAGAATCAGGCACCAAATAAGTATCCTGAGCCTATTGTTATTAAGGCTCTTCCATCCATTTCCATCCTCAGACGGCCATATGCCTTTGCTATGTCCAGTTAGAGTTAGACGTTTCTGTCTCTGCTGCCTAATAGAAGGGATATCTCGGTCCATTCTATTTCCAGGTGGATTTAATTGACTATTCGTACTGCTTATGAAAAATTATCTTCTTTTCAGCAGTCTGTGCTTAAGATTTCAGTGCATGAAGTTAGAGCGCTGTCTACATCTTAGGATTATGCTAATAGTATTTCTATTACCGATTGATGAAGGCTGCATACTGGTCTCAGCCTTCTATGTTCACAAACTTTTACCTTAGAAATATTGAGTCTATTTCTGGCGACCTTCGTTGTTTAGATCCGTTATCTGTTGCTCAGAATGTCGTCCACTAAACAGTTGCAACTATAGTTATGCAGGCTTTCTGTTCCAGCAGTGAGCCTGTCCTGCTGCCCTCTTCGTTTTGGGGTGATTGACCCAGAGCAAGGGGGGGGGGGGGAGATGGTGTTCCCTTATATCACCTGCTTTATAGTGAAAAGCAAGGGAATACCTCCTCTGGAGTCAGTAATTCCGAGTCAGTGCTGGGATGGTTTTAAAGTGTAAAGCTAATGTCTATCTCATTTATGTAATATTTTTAAAGTGTAGCTCGGTGTGAAGCATTTTTATATGTCACGTGTCATACGAGCGTTAATATACAATACTCTGACACTTTTAAATGAGTATAAAGAGTCTCATTCTCTGGACTATCTTTATTTATTGGCTTTCCTTTAAATGGATGTTAATAGAGATCATTGATGTCATTGTGCTCAATTACAGATTGGTAATATGTCTTTCTTTTTTTGTATAAACAAGAAAGATATATGTAAATCTTGTTTCTCCTTGAGGGGGTAATTGTGCTTATATGTAATTGAGCCTACTGGATTTTCCTCTATGTCCTAGTCCCCCCAGCCTTTTTTTCTATTCAGCTAAGTATGGGTCATTCGTACAGTATAAAAATATGAAAAAATTTATAGTAATTTATATATTTTTTATACTTACCAATGACCCAGACGGGGATGGCCCTCCCATTAGTTGGGAACTCAACCTCCCCGCTGATCATATAACATTTACCAGGCACTGGTTGTAAGAATGAAGTATTTTATCAGATCTGCTACCAATGGGATCGTGGCTCCAATTTCGGTACTTCCTGGACACTGCACATACGCTGTGGACAAAAGTATGGAGGGCCATATAGGACATGGATTTTTTTTATTTTGATGCAAATTTTGGGGATGGGGGGGGGGGGGGGCAAAATTTGTGTTTGGCCCTGAATTTTTAAGAGTTAGCACCAACTAAGTCTAGGTCATTGGTAAGTATAGAAAATATATAAATTACTGTAAATTTTTTCATTTTTATAGTGGGAACTGAAATGAGTGTTGGAACATTCTCTCAAACTGACTCATTTTCATAATGCACCAAGTGGGAACTGAAATGAGCATTGGAGCATTCTCTCAAACTGACTCATTTTTATAGTGCACCAAGTGGAAACTGAAATGAGCATTGGAGCATTTTCTCAAACTGACTCATTTTTATAGTGCACCAAGTGGGAACTGAAATGAGCAATGGTACATTCAAAGTGACTCATTTTTATAGTGCACCAAGTGGGAACTGAAATGAGCGATGGTACATTCTCTCAAACTGACTCATTTTTATAGTGCACCAAGTGGGAACTGAAATGAGTGATGGTACATTCTCTCAAACTGACTCATTTTTATAGTGCACCAAGTGGGAACTGAAATGAGCGATGGTACATTCTCTCAAACTGACTCATTTTTAAAGTGCACCAAGTGGGAACTGAAATGAGCGACGATACATTCTCTGAAACTGACTCATTTTTATAGTGCACCAAGTGGGAACTGAAATGAGCGTTGGCGCATTCTTTCAAACTGACTCATTTTTATAGTGCACCAAGTGGGAACTGAAATGAGCGATGGAACATTCTCTCAAAGTGACTCCTTTTTATAGTGCACCAAGTGGGAACTGAAATGAGCATTGGAGCATTTTCTCAAACTGACTCATTTTTATAGTGCACCAAGTGGGAACTGAAATGAGCAATGGTACATTCAAAGTGACTCATTTTTATAGTGCACCAAGTGGGAACTGAAATGAGCGATGGTACATTCTCTCAAACTGACTCATTTTTATAGTGCACCAAGTGGGAACTGAAATGAGTGATGGTACATTCTCTCAAACTGACTCATTTTTATAGTGCACCAAGTGGGAACTGAAATGAGCAATGGTACATTCTCTGAAACTGACTCATTTTTAAAGTGCACCAAGTGGGAACTGAAATGAGCGACGGTACATTCTCTGAAACTGACTCATTTTTATAGTGCACCAAGTGGGAACTGAAATGTGCGTTGGCGCATTCTTTCAAACTGACTCATTTTTATAGTGCACCAAGTGGGAACTGAAATGAGCGATGGAACATTCTCTCAAAGTGACTCCTTTTTATAGTGCACCAAGTGGGAACTGAAATGAGCGATGGTACATTCTCTCAAACTGACTCATTTTTATAGTGCACCAAGTGGGAACTGAAATGAGCGTTGGAGCATTCTCTGAAACTGACTCATTTTTATAGTGCACCAAGTGGGAACTGAAATGAGCGATGGTACATTCTCTCAAACTGACTCATTTTTATAGTGCACCAAGTGGGAACTGAAATGAGTGATGGTACATTCTCTCAAACTGACTCATTTTTATAGTGCACCAAGTGGGAACTGAAATGAGCGATGGTACATTCTCTCAAACTGACTCATTTTTAAAGTGCACCAAGTGGGAACTGAAATGAGCGACGGTACATTCTCTGAAACTGACTCATTTTTATAGTGCACCAAGTGGGAACTGAAATGAGCGTTGGCACATTCTTTCAAACTGACTCATTTTTATAGTGCACCAAGTGGGAACTGAAATGAGCGATGGAACATTCTCTCAAAGTGACTCCTTTTTATAGTGCACCAAGTGGGAACTGAAATGAGCGATGGTACATTCTCTCAAACTGAGTCATTTTTATAGTGCACCAAGTGGGAACTGAAATGAGCGTTGGAGCATTCTCTGAAACTGACTCATTTTTATAGTGCACCAAGTGGGAACTGAAATGAGCGATGGTACATTCTCTAAACTGACTCATTTTTATAGTGCACCAAGTGGGAACTGAAATGAGCGATGGTACATTCTCTCAAACTGACTCATTTTTATAGTGCACCAAGTGGGAACTGAAATGAGCGATGGAACATTCTCTCAAACTGACTCATTTTATAGTGCACCAAGTGGGAACTGAAATGAGCAATGGTACATTCTCTCAAACTGACTCATTTTTATAGTGCATCAAGTGGGAACTGAAATGAGCATTGGATCATTCTCTCAAACTGACTTATTTTTATAGTACACTAAGTGGGAACTGAAATGAGTAATGGAACATTTCTTCAAACTGACTCATTTTTATTTTTATAGTGCACCAAGTGGGAACTGAAATGAGCGATGGAACATTCTCTCAAACTGACTCATTTTTATAGTGCACCAAGTGGGAACTGAAACAAGCATTGGAGCATTCTCTCAAACTGACTCATTTTTATAGTGCACCAAGTGGGAACTGAAATGAGCAATGGTACATTCTCTCAAACTGACTCAATTTTATAGTGCACCAAGTGGGAACTGAAATGAGCGTTGGAGCATTCTCTCAAACTGACTCATTTTTATAGTGCACCAAGTGGGAACTGAAATGAGCAATGGTACATTCTCTCAAAGTGACTCATTTTTATAGTGCACCAAGTGGGAACTGAAATGAGTAATGGAACATTTCTTCAAACTGACTCATTTTTATAGTGCACCAAGAGGGAACTGAAATGAGCGATGGTACATTCTCTCGAACTGACTCATTTTTACAGTGCACCAAGTGGGAACTGAAATGAGTGATGGAACATTTCCTCAAACTGGTCCACTTTTGTGGCACACCAAGTGGGAATTGAAAAGTGTGATAGAACATTTCCTCAAAATGGCTTACTATCACATGGTGTATGAAGTTGGAATTGAAATGCGCAGTGGACAATTTCCTCAAACTGGTCCACTTTTGTGGTGCACGAAGTGGGAATTGAAATGATCGATGGATCATTTCCCCAAAATGGCCTATTTTTGTGGTATCCAGTTTGATTTGTACTGGTTGGAGAGGTGTAATCCTCCTCCTACATGGAGAGTTTTACCCAAGTAATGTGATATATTTAGTTTGATAAAAAGCCTTCTGTGAAACTGTCAAATATTTTAACCTTATGTTGACAAAGGACATCATCCCATTCGACTTTATTTTCCATTGATGGATCAATCCAATTTCATGTTCATAAGATTATTAACCCTTTACCTAATATGAAAAGCAGATGACACTTTCAAAAAATATTCTTTAATAACTAATTTTTTTATTCTTTGTCTCAAAAACATAGGTTATGACCCCTTGTTGGAATGAGCTCGTTCCAACGAGGGTTCATAACCTATGTTTTGAGGGTGTCTTCCCACTAGACCAATTCCCAAAAGACCAATTCCCCTTAGATCAACTACATACTGTTATTGATTAAGGGTTGATTAAGGATACTTAAGAAAACATTTATTTACTGATAAGCACTTTATTTGATAAAAAAATATTTATATGCATAATATACAAAAAACATAGGTTTATAACATTTCAGCATAGCTCAGTACGTATAACATTTTACAAAAAATGAGATCCCCAGAGGGTGAATTTGGTGATGCTACCCAGCACAGCAGGGTAGCATCACTAAATTTACCCTCTGTGAACCTCATCCTGAATCAAGGTCTCAAACATAAACAGAAAGAGGTACCCAGAGGATAAACAGGCCCACTGTATGGGATAGCATCAGCAAATTCACCCTATGGGGACCTCATTCTGCATATGACAGACTGCTTATTTTCAGGCTTGAATATCAATAACGTTAAATACATTTATAAATATTTATAAATATATCAAATTATTGATACAGAATTATTTTAAAAGTAGTATACATCAGTTGGTCTAAGGGGAATTGGTCTTTTGGGAATTGGCCTCTTGGGAATTGGTCTAAAGGGAATTGGTCTAGTGGGAATGAACCGTTTTGAGACAAAAAATGAAAAAAATAATGAGAATTAATTGGCGATTTTTGAGAATAGCGCTGGCCGGTTTTGATCGTTACGTTGGGTAGAGGGTTAAATCATTATAGTAACAGTCTACTAGTTTAACCCTTTGCCCAACGAATCGCCCGCATCCACCCGCGTAATATGCAAATTCTGCAGATGAAAAAAAATTATTTTTTGAAATATTTCAACAAAACCATATCATGTGACCCCTCTTTGGAACGAGCTCATCGAGCTCGTTCCAAAGAGGGGGTCACATGATATGGTTTTCTTGACATTTTTTGAAAAAATTTAAAAAATGATATTTAAAATAATAAATTTTGAAATCGTCTGCGTTGGGTAAAAGGTTAAAAGTCTTGTGGCTGTTCTGAATTTTCTTTTTTTAACTTCCAACTTAACCCATATTGGGAGAAACAAATTATAGCTCATCTCCCATATTGGGAGAAACAAATTATACCTGATATATCCCCCCTCATTGGGAGAAACAAATATAGCAGATATCGTCCTCATTTGGAGAAACCTGATCGTCTTGAACTTCTGGTAGGATATGCCAGTTAATTGGAAAGAAACAACATGAACTTAACAAAAATTGAATAATACTTTGTGTGAAAATCACTTGTCAGTTTCAGCCAATTTCTCACATAAGTTGGTTTCAGAATGCCAGAACTCTGTACTATGTAAGTAATGTGAGCATAGAAGTAGTTTTTCCTCAAACGAATTGTGACGTGCTCACGACACACTTAACTGGTTGAATTCTGGAAGCACATATTTGGTCTTGATTCTGAAGTGTAGATACCACAACTTAACCCTTTACCCAGTGCAGACGATATCAAAATTTATTATTTTAAATACCATTTTTTCAAATTTTTCTAAAAATTTCAACAAAATCATGTCATCTGACCCCTCGTTAGAACGAGCTCGTTCCAACGAGGGGTCACATGATATGGTTTTGTTGAAATTTTTTGAAAAATAATCTTTTTTCAACTGCTGAAGTTGCATTTTACGCGGGCGGATGCGGGCGATTCGTTGGGTAAAGGGTTAAAGACTTCATATTCTGTGGATGTGCTTCATGTTACCTTTGAAGTGAAATTATTTATTTATCAGGATTTAATGACACTTTAACAGACAAGGTCATATCGGGTTGGTGACAGTTTCATGGGTGGAGGAAGGGGGAGTACCCGGAGAGAACCACCAAGCAACAACGAGCAGCTGTCAACTCCCCAGCATCGTAACTCCACACTGCAGCACAAACAGGGTTAGATTGGTTGAAGACATGCACGCCATCGACGTGCAGTATGCCTCAGTATACGTCTTCATTGTGCTTCCATGTGGACAATCGGGGTGAAGTGCCTTGACCAAGGACACAATGCGGGAGTCCGAATCGATCGCTCAGACAGTCACCCATCCAAGGACTAACCAGGCTCGATGTTGCCTAACTTCGGTGATCTGATGAGAACCAGTTAGCACAACACCACCGCACCCCTGAAGTGAAATTATTAAGTCTGTGTGGATTTGTCTTGTCACAATTTATGGGAGAGTGCCTCTCCCATAAATTGTAGCAAGTCAAAGACAAGTGAATAAATTTTGAAAACCAATAATAATTCAGCACTCTACAAGTTAACCCTTTACCTAACCTGAAAAGCAGACGACACTTGTAAAAATAATTCTTGAAAAACTCATTTTTTTTCATTTTTTGTCTCAAAAACATAGGTTATGACCCCTCGTTGGAACGAGCTCAATGAGCTCATTCCAACAAGGGATCATAACCTATGTTTTTGAGACAAAAAATGAAAAAAATAATGAAAATTAATTGGCGATTTTTGAGAATAGCGATGTCCGGTTTTTGCTGTTATGTTAGGTAAAGGGTTAACACCTTTGGGGCAAGATTTCATAATTAAAACATTGCAAAATCACAACTAAATTGGGAAAAATGAATGGAATCTCCCATTTCTTTCTGATTCTCCAGTGCTATGTGCAGTAAAGTGGAGAGATATTTTCGACTGTTCATGATGGGCGCTTTTGTAATGACAAGACTGTATGAATAATTAATTTATCACACCATCTCACACTTTGTTTCCATTCATTAAACTCATTATCTGAATTTGATGTATGATGATCATTCAATAACATTCCCAGATACATCAAACTTGAACCTGACCCGTGATTGTCTCATTATATTTCATAAGTTATTTTTTAGTTTTAATCCAGCGTTCAATAAAATTTTAATATTAAATGCTTAAAACATATCAGTGTCATTGGGAGAAGTCGCCATCTCAAATAACAAGGTAATTCAAGGCCTTATAGGAAATAGAGAATATGGAATGAGTGTTTTTCTCATATAATATTTATGAAACGAGTCTAAGAATATTCTGTTTTGGCGAGCCCAAATGGAAAATTCGGACGAGTTTCATTAATATTATATGAGAAAAACACTCATTTCATATTCTATTTATCATATGACACACACACGCACAAATTAGCCACTTAGTATGACTTTTTAGCCCATCTTCTAACTTGAGTTGCAGACGCCACTTGGAAAAAACATCCTCGTATAACTAAAAATTTTCATTTTTTGCTTCCAAAACATAGGTTGTGACCCCTCATTAGAACGAGCTAATTAGGACAGATAACGTAAATTCTCCCTACTGAAATTATGCAAATGTGACCCAGTTGAATTTTGTTCAGCCAATCAAATTGTCTAGTTTTGAAATTGACCAATGGAATTGACGGAAGGCTTTATTTATCACTGATTAATATGAAAACAAAATATCGAGTATTTTAAAGTGAACAAAACGGACGAGTCATATGATAAAAGTATTTATCAAACTTGTCTAGTAAACTAGTACAAAGTTCATAACTTATTTAGGCAAAACAAAATTAAATAATTGATTCTCAGGCAATTTTTTTTTTTAAATGAATGAGGGAGGGCGGTTTTTATTTTTATTTCTAATGGAATGGTAGCTGATGCCTAAAATCCAGTTGCAAGAGCCTAAAATTAAATACTAGAGCTTCCATGTTGATTTTCACTGATAGATTTTGTTAGCTCAACTTGACAAAGTCAAGCTGAGCTATTGCCGTCACTTCTCGTCCATCAGCATACGCACGTACATCCATACGTATGTATGTACATCCACAATTTCCTTTGGCACACCACACAGGTCGCATTTATAATCAGATCACTTTAAAACTTGGTATGCATGTTTGGGGTGATCTCTAGTATAGAGCTATCGATATTTTTATACTGTACCAATGACCCAGACTTAGCTGGTGCTAACTCTTAAATTCTAGGGCCAAACACAAATTTTACCCCCCAATCCCCAAAATTTGCATCTAAAACCGAAAATTACATGTCCTATATGGTCCTCCATACCTTTCCTCCACAGCGCGTGCGCAGTGTCAAGGAGGTCTCAAAATTGGTGCCAAAAGTCATTCTTTGTTTGGCCCTTCATCAGTTCACATCTGACTGATATTTGTGCTTGTAAATCTCAGTTTAAATGATGCCAGACACATAAATATGAGAGAAATGGTGGATCTAAAGAGGAAATAGAAGGATGAGAGGAAAATTCAGTGGCAGGAAATAATCAGGGCTGTAACTTAAAATTTTTTATGAAATTATGTTATGTTCCCTAATTTCGAGGCATAAGCCTGTTGTTATCATTCTTGCTATGAAAGTTCCTCTGCTTGATCAGTGTTGCCTTTCTCCCTTTCCTTTATTCCCCCCTTGCTATTCTCCCATGCTTTTGGCATATTTTCTGTAGTATTATTACTAAAGTTTCTTGGGAGTTTTGGCTTCGTAACAGAATGAATTTCTGTTCTTTTCCCCATGTTGACGTCCTCACCCTTGGGTGTTTAGGTGTTATGATGTGCATCTACCATCTGATGTTCTGCAGTTTCTTCTATGGAAATCTCTGTTTTGCATCAGATAGTGTTTAAATTGGTAACTGATTTCGGGCCATGTTTATCAGTGCCTGGAGTCATGTTTCCGGTTTTTGTACAACTTCTTGTTTACATTGACAACGGTTACTGCTGATAGTGATTTCTTGCCTTTACATTAGTTTAGACATAGCAAAATACATTAATATTGTATGTAAGTGTTGCATTAATTTTTTGAAATGTTTTAAAAAATTTTGTCCACACTTAGGCTTTTTTTGGATCCATTTGGGCTTGTTGTTCCCATTGGGAACTTGGGCTCTTCTGAAAAATTTTTTCAAAAAATTTTTTTTTTGAAAATTATTTTCTTTCAAAGATTATAATGGATAATGTTATATTATGTATCTTTATTTCAAGGGATAGTGCGACTAATATGACTGTGTATTTTTTATTGATAAAAAAAAAAAAAAAAAAATATTTTTTTATTTATAATGCGAGGATATCTTCCTCTAATTCTCAGGTTCAATGTATTCGCACTAATTCCTGCTCTGTGTGTGTTGATTGAAATGACAACGTTGGAGGCGTGTGTCACGATATTGTGTTTGCGGGGAGGGGTCCATACCGGTCCTCTCTCCGTAGGGTCACTCTATATTATCATTTTCTTTTTCAGAATTCAGAGTGATGTTTTTGTGATGTCTTCAACAAGTGTGTCTCCATCGTTGCAGTGTTAGGGCTAGCGGCTAAGTGCTCAGGGTAATATGACAATTGCCGAAGAGGTCCCTAGTAGGATCGAAGGCATTGATCGTCCGCTAGTCTGCCTGGTGTAGCGACCATTCATCGAATGGCTCAGCAGCCGGGTTTGTCCTTTACGGTTCTGGGAAGCAGTGTGGGTGATGCGAGCACTATAAACTTGGAACGTGCACACCCAGCAGCGACGGATCCGAGGATAGTACGGAGGAAGCCTGTCAGTCTAGTAGCTAGCTCGTCCAGGTCTATCCGGACCGCGAGCGAGAGAGGCCCCCTCTCTCTTACAACTACATTTGAGCCACAATGTTGTTGTATGTTTGTTTTTTAGTCGGAACATACATCCAATCCTCCTGTTCGGGACGTTCCGTCACATACACAGTCCGAACTGGCTGTGTTATGGGCTTCCTCATCCTCATGTCAACACACACCACCGCACCTTGGCTTGTGACCACAGAGTTCCAGGGGACGTTCGCATATTATATAAATGCAGGAATGAACGATCCTAGAGCTCCTGCTTTGCCGACCAGGGAATATTGTCGACCAGGTTACTTCATCTGTTAGCCAAGGATATGAGGTCTTTCCTGATGGGACGTTCGCATATTATATAAATGCAGGAATGAACGTCCCTGGATCTGCCAGTGGATATTATGTAAATCACGGCTCCACAGGCCTCATTCAGGAATAAGAATGCGGTGATTTTCTGTGATGTCTTTAAAAAGTGTGCTTCCGTCGTCACAGTCAAATGAAGAGCTAGCGGATAAGTGCTCATGATATTACGTCAATTGCCTAAGAGGTCCCAAGTAGGATTGACGGCTTTGGCGTCTGCTAGCTCGCCTGGTGTAGCGTCCATTCATCGAATGGTTCGGTAACCGGGTTCGTCCGTTGCGGTCCAGGAAGGAGATTTGGGTGATGCGAGCACTATAAAATATACTACGTGCACACCCAGTGACGATGGATACGAGGAGGGTACGGAGGAAGCCTTTAAGTCCGGTTCCTTGCTCGTCCAGGTCCACCCGGGCTGCGAGTGAGAGAGGTCCCTCTCTCGTACAACAACATCTGAGAACAGATGTTGTGGTACAAATGTTTCTCATTCGGAGCATACATCCACCGCTCGGGACGCTCTGTTATATAGACAGTCTGGAGAGACTGCTCTAATGGCTTCCTCATCCTCACGGCAACGCATACGACCGCACATTGACTACGTGACCACTGTTATCTAGCCAGTCTCGCCGACCAAGGATTTCATGGCGACCAGGTCACGCCATCCGGTAGTCAGGAATACGAGGCCTATAGACTCCGGACATTCGCATAAGAAATATGCAGGAGTTAACATCCTGGGAGCTTTTAGCGGCTAAGTAACGTACGACCGCTGCTCCACAGGTCTCCGTAATGGATGTGCTATTACAAATAGCACAAATTATCGCAGCATCCCAGCAGATGACAGAATCTCTGTCGGATCAGGATTTATCTGACGACGCTGGGTCGGTACACTGCGCTGAAGCATCAGGTACGGATGACTGAGAATTTCAAGTGGTCCGACAGGATGGCAAAGGGATACCGAGGAGTTGTTTTTTTCCCTTTTGGAACAACATTAAGTTGCCGTAGATATCATCCGGCATTATCTTTCAGAAGTTGTTCTGTCGGACCAAAAGGCTGCGATGCCGGATAAGAAACTGTTAACGGCACTAGACACGGAATAATTTTATCGGTTTAGGGACATCGTCCCTGAGTTTCCGACTCAGTCCAATAATGTCACAAGAACATTTGAACTATTGTAGGACGCTATATATAAGCTTGCTACCAAAATGAGCAAGTCAGGTTTCTTATCGGCGAATGCTCTACATCTGCCTTTCATCAATTCAAGGAATAATTTCGAAACGGCAGGACAGGGCATACCGAGAGTTCCTCTACGTCTAGACGATCAGGCCGAAGATCTAGAATGATCTATACCGTCGTCTATGTCAGTTTCAACCGCGATGTTGGAAACGACAATAATGTCTAACAGAGTTATCTTAGATGCATTATCATACGCAGATCACCTTACTAAAGCATTTTCATTACGCCTTGAAGAGAAAGAATTCCAGGATGTACTATCTTCCTTAAGAGTTCTTTCAAGGGCAATAGCTTATTCCACGTATAACTCCGCCCTTTCAGTGGCAAACCTGGAGTTGGTTACACGAGACGCGGCCCAAGCTACATCCACACGCGTGGATGGTATGGTGAAAAACTCTCTCAGAGTTGCTTTGGTCTCCGGAGAGCTTCTCTTCAACGGCAGGCTTTCAGCAATCTATGATCAGATAACTAAGAAAGCTTCGGATTCTCTGCTATTCAAATCCGCTTCTAAAAAGTCGGATACAGCAGAAGAGAGTAAGACAGGCACTTCTGGGACAAGTACGCCCAAGAGAAGTTCCTATAGAGGTTCCTATGCATTCTCTAGGTCTTATTCTAGAGACTGTCAAGGTAGCGACTCACGTGGGGGACGTTATTCTGGCCGAGATAACCGGTCAGACGTCCCTAGGTCGACGGGGCGAGGTGCGGGTCATGGAGGACGTAGTTTCTCCTTCCGCAAGCCTCGCAGGTCCAGGAGGTGATGGTATGAACCTCTATCGTGTTCCGGTAGGCGGAAGATTGTCAAGTTTTATAAACAATTGGGTGTCAATTACGGACGACCCCTGGGTTCGAGGGGTAATTTCGGAAGGACTAAGAATATCCTTCAAACGAAAGCCTCCATTAACTCGAAGTCCAAAATGGACTCAGCTTCTGTCAAATCCGCAGAAAAGAGACGCTCTTCTATCAGAAGTACAGTCTCTTCTGGAGAAGAACGCGGTAGCAGTCGTAGAAGACCAAGAATCACAGCCATATGTTTCCGGTTCTGAAACCAGACAGCTCATTCCGTCCAGTCATAGATCTGAGCTGGATAAACAAGCTGATCGTCGCTCTAAAGTTCTATATGGAAACAATTCGATCAGTCAGATCGAGTATTCGGGTGAACGACTATGTTACAAGCATAGATCTTAAGGATGCGTACTTTCACTTCATGGTACATCCGACATTCAGAAAGTATCTACGCTTCGCAGTCCTAGGAGTTGTATATCAGTTCCGAGCGATGTACTTCGGTTTGAACCTAGCGCCCTGGGCTTTCACTCGAATAATGAACTCGGTAATGATACATTTTCGAGCTCATTCGTCTGCGGTAACGTCGGCCTACCTGGACGACATTCTTCAGAGGTACGGCAATGAGGTAACACTTCAGAACGATGTGCAGAATCTGCTTCTATTACTCCGACGTCTCGGTTTTATAATAAACCCCTCCCCCACCATGACAAAACAATTTTTGTCGAACATTTGACACTAATTGATAAGGAAATGGTGAGAGAAATAGATTTGGGACTTTAAAAATGGTTTCGGATAAACACTGAGTTAGGGTTGGTTGGAATGGGAGGTGGGGGGGGGGGTGAGATATCCAGGCCTGGATATCTTCCCCCCCCCCCTCCCCCCAACATCACAAAAAAAATTTTGTCAAACATTTGACACTAATTGATAATGAAATGGTGAGAGAAATAGATTTGGGACTTTAAAAATGGTTTCGGATAAACACTGTGTTCTCTTGCACTCTGCATGCATTCATAAACCATGCTTTACCTGATAACTGATAGCAAGCCAAATAGAATCTATATGGTTATACATTTATACGGTAACATAGAAGCATTTGTGGTGATAGGAAATGGAGAAATGTACTCTTTGTTGAAGCAAATGGCAAGGTGCTGGCGTATTTTTTTAGTACAAAATTGTCGTCCCACAATGTCAGCAAATGTCACCATTTAAAATATGAAAGGCATGAGCAACTGCAAATAGTCCACAGTCTGAGGTGTTTGTCTGCCTAATTGTTTCTGGAAAAACAACTTTCACTCTGCTGGTTCTCATGAGGTCTCTCAGAAGTTTTTTCATTGAAGTGGGGAGTGATCTACATAAACTGTCGTAAATTTCAACAGTCCCTGAAGTGCAACCAATGGTGCTCACAGTAACCCAATGGTTGCCACCAGTATTTAAAATCTGAACAAATTCATGTGTAGGAATGTCAAATGAAGTTGAGGAGGGGGGGGAGGTATCCAGGGGGGGAAGATATCCTGTTACACCGGGATGATTTTTAAAGTGTAAAGATAATTTTTTACTCATCCATGTAATATTTTTAAGTGTACCTCGGTGTGTAGTATTTGTATATGTCACATATCATGCAGACGTTAATATACAATTATTGGTCACTTTTAATGAATTTAAGAGTCTCATTTATCTGGACTACTTTATTTATCGGCTTTCCTTTAAAAATAATTACCATAATGGATTATACTGGAGGTTAATAGACATCAGTGATGTTATTATGCTCAAGTACAGAATGGTGTTGTGTCTTTCTCTTTTTGATGCAGAATAGAAAGATACATGTAAAGCCTATTTCTTCTTTCTCCTTGAGGGGATAATTCTGTATATATATAGTTGAGTTATTGGATTGCTTTATGTCCTAGGCCCTCCAACCTTTTTACTATTCAGCTAAGTCTGGGTCATTGGTACAGTATAAAAATGTTAAAAAATTTATAGTAATTTATATATTTTTTATACTTACCAATGACCCAGACGGGGATGGCCCTCCCATGACTTGGGAACTCATACCTCCCCGCTGAGTACATAACGCTTTTCCAGGCACTGCTCTTAAGAATGACTTTTGGCACCAATTTCGAGACCTCCTTGACACTGCGCATGCGCAGTGGAGGAAAGGTATGGAGGACCATATAGGACATGTAATTGTCGGTTTTAGATGCAAATTTTGGGGATTGGGGGTAAAATTTGTGTTTGGCCCTAGAATTTAAGAGTTAGTACCAGCTAAGTCTGTGTCATTGGTAAGTATAAAAAATATATAAATTACTATAAATTTTTTAACTTTCTTTCATTTCCGTCAAAAAATGTTGCCGCTGGCAACTTTGACCTTAGTTTAGTCAGACCTCAATATTTCCCTTTGGTACACCCTACAGGGTACATTTATGATCGGATCACTTTGAAACTTGGTATGCTTGTTTGGAGTGATCTCTAGATGGGAGCTATCAATTTTCTTTGATTTTCATCAAAAAATGTTGCCACTGGCAATATTCTTTAAACTTTTAGTCAGACCTCAGTATTTCCCTTTCGCGCACCCTACAGGGCACATTTATGATCAGATCGCTTTGAAACCTGGTATGCTTGTTTCGGGTGACTTCTAGATGGGAGCTATCAATTTTCTTCCATTTCCATCAAAAGTGTTGCCGCTGGCAACAACCTTTGAACTTGGTTTAGTCAGACCTCAATATTTCCCTTTCGCACACCCTACAGGGAACATTTATGATCGGGTTGCATTGAAGCCTGGTATCCTTGTTTGGGGTGACATCCAGATGGGAGCTGTCGATTTTCTTCCATTTCTGCCAAAAAATGTTGCCGCTGGCAACAACCTTTGAGCTTGGTTTAGTCAGATCTCAATATTTTCCTTTCACACACCCTACAGGGAATATTTATGATCAGATTGCATTGAAAGCTGATATTCTTGTTTGGGGTGACCTCCAGATGGAAGCTATCAATTTTCTTCAATTTCTGTCAAAAAATGTTGCCGCCAGCAATGACCTTTGTTTCAACTTAGTTTAGTCAGCCATCAGTATAGTCCTGCCACAGGGCACATTTATGATTGGATCGTTTGGAAACCAGACATGCTTGTTTGGGGTGACCTGTAGATGGGAGGGATCAATTTTCTTCCGATTCTGTCAAAAAACGTTCTTAGAACTTAGTTTAGTCAGACCTCAATATTCCCATTTGGCACACCCTACAGGGCATATTTATGATAGGATTGCTTTGAAACCTGGTATGCTTGTTGGGGTGACCTCCAGATGGGTGCTATTTCCCATTTTATAGAGTGCTATCACAAAATCGATCACCAATTGTTTCACAACCTCATGGTTCCCAAATTTTAATTTACTTGGAATTTCTCAGAAAATAACTTGCATTTTTCTGAATTTTCCATACAATATACATAATAATAATGCTATTTTCATTAATAATGTACTAATTATTCTAATTTCCCAATCAATATCTTGTTTATAGGTGTAAATGTTATTCAAAACAGGTGATCTGACATGGAAGTCAACGTGAATTCTTGAGAGTACTGGCAAACATTCTTGTGATGTCTGACACCAGAGTAAAACACCCTTGAGTGATAAACATTGCTAAATCGTTCTTGAAAACACCTTTGGAGGTGTCAAACATATTCTCTTTATATTGAATGATACAATATCAGTTTACTGGAACAGGCCTGTTGTTAGGCCTACTAATAGGACAAATTGCAGGCCTTTCCCCAAACCATGGAAGTTTGGGTTGTTGGAATTCCGCAACAGACCATTTTTCCACTGGGTTAACAATGGCTGTGCCTTCTTTGTGCCTTATTGAACACCAACGTCATGACCACCTCCATCATCCTTGAACATCACCATCCTTATCTGGACTCAGTTGCCTTCTCTCCTTAAACACAACATACAAGGCCAGAAGCAGTCTATACTTGCATATGATGGCCCCTACGAGTGAAGGTAAGTGTCGGACTATACTTGCCTGTAGCTACTAGCTCCACACGCTGCATTCGACAAAGAACTCTACCAACAGGGTCGAAAGGGGTGGATCAACCCCACAATGTCCCTGTGCACCTTCGGCAGGCCAAAACCATTTTTCTGTGTTTACCGCGACAAATCAGTGACCGACCAAAGTGTTATTATCACTGGCATTTATTCATTTACTTGATTTAAAGTTTAGATACAGTGGAACTCTATTAATTGAATAGTCACTTTTCCAATGAAAATTATTAATTTAACAGGAGTATTCAATTAACAGGGATTGTGTCACTTTCCTTGTTCTGGAGATAAACTGAGCATTTATTTTATTATATCTTGTTTGACAGAGCTCCATGAGCTCTGTCAAACAAGATGTAATAGATTAAATGCCTGTATTGGATGTCCTGAGGCCAAATTCGTCTAGAAACAAAGGACAACTGGGGAGAGTCTGGGTAATTTCTCGACAGGTTACAAGATTTTTTTTTCAATTAACAGGAGTTTTCTCTATAAGCTATATTCAATTAACAGGTTAACTTTGTACTGGAGGTATGGTATATGGTTTTGTGTTGGGAAATTATATTCATTTAACAGGGTTATTCAGTTCAGAGATATCCAATTAAGTGGGCTCCACTGTACTACCTTTTTGGGGTCATATATAAAAAAACAACCTGTTTGGTATTTAAGTATGACGACCAAAGAAAATAAATCACTTTGCAATTGGCCTTATGTTCAATGGCATGGCTGATTTCTCGCTGATCTCCTCACAGTGCAGTATGTAGAATTAAGTAATGCAATAACATGATGAAGACTGTGATTGTTTTTCGTATTTATTTTGTACATAAATATGAGAATCAAGTCGCATTTTGTGAAGAGAATAACAATACTGTATCAATGTATAGGACATATTGCATCACAAATCGCGATGCGATAGCTCTTAAGTCACACCCTGTGGTGGTTTTATTATTTTGAATTTTGCCTCCGAAATATATATGATGAACACAGGCCGGAAAAAATGAATGCGTTGCTGCCTGAGAATCAAAAGATTAATTTTGTTTAGTCTTACGGAACTTGTTTCATAAATAAATTTCACTATAAACTGGAGAATCATTGGACATTCTCCATATAGTAGCCGTCGGTAACGTTTTGTACTTATCAAAATGTTACTGTAATTTAAAATGAATAATCTGATGCTTTTTGGGGGGAATTTGAATGTGTGATAGGTACATTAAGTTTTGTATGAAGTCATTGAAGTGATATGCACACATGCAAATTATTTTTCCCATTACACACACATAGTCCAATAGAGTGACAGATAATTTCTGTCAGTTCCAGTTAGATCATATTATTTAATTTAGAGCAATTGATTAACATGCTTAATTAATTTTTTTCACAGATTGTGAATGAATAAAAGTATAATCTATCTTCACCATCATCACTGCATAAAATTTTATCACATTCACCATTGAGAACCTGCACAAATACAGTACGTGGGGAGTGAATTGTCACTGAGTCACCCACAGAGTGGAGATTCCACCCATCCAATAATTGCAAATTTGTAGCAAAACATAAGCACAAGCAAAGTTCCAGCCAATGGACCTCCGGGTAATACCCGGAGGTCCATTGGATGAAACTTTGCTTATGGTTTTTGTCCACATGTACAGAATTTGAAAGTGATACTTTGGGTGATAACTCCACTCCCCAGGTTACAGTCCACTCTCCACGTACTGTATGACCCCTCTTCATACAATTTTGTCACCAAATCACATAACCCTACCAACCTATACACATGGATCATACAAACCAGCGGGATGGAAATATATGTTATACAAACCAGCGGGATGGAAATGTATCTTATCATCTAGAATTTATTTAATACACAAACAAAATGGCATAGTTTTTGAATACCACAAGGTAAATTTTCATATATTATTGTCCATTTTTAAATACTTTGTGTATATTTCATAGCACACTGAACTGTTAAATAAATCATTGATTATTACCAGTAATATATGAGTTTGTTGAGTTCTGTAATAAACATGAAATATTCAAAAATGTACCCTAAAGAGGCTGAAGTTTGCACAGTTCATACAATGCAAATCTCAAATGATGACAAATGAGGATTCTGAACAAGCCTGAAAATAAGTAGACTGTCATCTACAGAATGAGGTCCTCAGAGGGTGAGTTTGGTGATGCTACCCAGCACAGCAGGGTAGCATTACTAAATTTACCCAAGAAAAGAAAACTTTTTTACAGAATAGTTTGAGCCTCAGTTTCATTGGTCAGGTATGAAGTGGAAGAAATGTATTTATCCGCTCTCTGAATTACTAACTTGATAGGCCATTTCTTGCAAGACAAATACAAATGAACATAGTAATGTCATTGTAATGGAATAATCTTGTGTTTTCAAACATATTTTTTTGTTTATTGTTCAAGTTTGCGAACAGGAGTTTATTTGCGTAACTGTGCCATTCAATAAAAGTAAGGAATATCCAAACTGATGTTGATATTTTTGGAAAATGGTATTGAAAACGTGTGATTGGACACATCAATATGTTACCAAGTTTAGTTAGTGTGGATCATGAATGTCACCAGCCCAAGAAAACTTTGTGCAGGTTTTTCGCACGAGCACCTCATTAATGTCTGTGGGGTACGTTTTGAAATTTTCATTTGTACTGGACAGGCTTTTTCGTAGGTCTCATCATTCTTTGCTTGGTATAAACTCATTCATCAATAGTTTCTGGTTGAAACGTAACTTTTGAGGTATATGCGAAGACTGACACGTGACAAACATTTATGTGCCGTTGGAAGCTGGCAACAGACAGACTGCATTGGCCCAAATTCTCAATGTTACTCAATTGGTGATCAGCAGGTTGTGGTCTTGCTACCGTCAGACCGGCAATGGTGATGACAGACATTGGTAAGGTTGTCCAAGGGCAACAACTGCTAACCAGGATCATTTCATCCGAACCACAGCATTACATAACCGCCCTCAAAGTGCCTCTGAAAATGGGCAGCAGCTGCACCGATGTGCGAGTCATTTTCCAAGATGACAATACAAGAGCACTTATATGCATACAAGTTGCTACAGAGTTCCTCCAGGAGCAGAACATCACTACACTGCATTGGCCAGCTCTAAGACCAGACCTTTCACCAATCGAGCACATCTGAGATATGCTTGGCTATGACAATGCCAACAGCCTCCTACCAATGTCCAGGAACCTGCCGCTGCACTTCAGGAAGAATGGAATATCATCAGTCAAGCTGATATTGGACGTTTGGTGAGGAATATGCCACATCGGATCTGCACTTGTCTCGCGAACCAAGGAGGATTTACAAGGTATTGAGGTTTTGGAGTGAATGTGGTAAATTCTCTGACTGACCATCCATGTCTTATACAGTTCAGTGCGTGGAACGTGTGCTTGTCAGACACCCAACTATTGCTGAAATCATTCACCAGATGTCACAGTGCAATGCCTCAACTGTCTTTTTGATGAAAATATAAATATATTTTTTCATATATCTCACTTTTGTCTTATCCCCTACTTTTTAGCTCACCTGACTGAAAGTGAGGGTGAGCTTTTCTTATCACTCTTCGTCCATCGTTCGTCCGTCCATAGTCCATCGTCCTGCATGAAGGTGGTGTTTGAGCCTCTTTCTCCTAAACCACTGGCCATATTTTAATTAAATTTCATGTAAGTAGTGGTTATATAGGGGCATTTTGATTTTTATGCAAATTAGGTTTTGGCTCATATTGAACAGAGGGGTGTGGAAAAAATGGCCAAATTTTTTGAAAATCTTCTTCTAATGAACCACCAGTAGCAGAGACTTGATATGTGGTGTACAGAGTCTTTTTGAGGTTTAGAATCAAATTTGTTCAAGAGAAGTTTGTCGGGCATTATTTGCCTTTGTTATGGGAGGGGCAAAAATTTTGGCCTTGCCTAAAATTTCTATTTTCAGAACCGTGGGGTCGATTTGAACCAAATTTGATATGAGATGATAATGGGTCGCTAAGTAGTTGATTGATGCAAAAAATTTTTTTCTTATTGCCCCATGGGAACCTCGGGAGCTAAAAATAGGAAAAACCTTAAAACTGCCATATCTCCAAACCTACACAGCACAGAGAATTCTTATTTTGTATAAAGCTTACTTTTATCCAATAGAATAGAATGGTTAAAAAAATCCCTATCAGTTTGATCACAAGGTACTTTTTTCAGGACATTGAAAAAGTGCTGAGTCAGCTTTTTTTAACACTGTAGGCAATGGGAAAAACATTAAAAAATCTTCTTCTCCAGATCCAGTGGGCAGAATCTTTTGATATTTGGTATGCAACATTGTAGGGTGGATCTGATTCAAGTTTGTTCAAATCAGCCCCCTGGGTTCATATTTGGGCTCATTATAGGAGCCCGATTTTGAACTTAGTGCATTTCAGGCAAATTTCTTAAAAAATCTTCTTCTCCAGATCCAGCAGGCAGAATCTTTTGATATTTGGTATGCAACATTGTGGGGTGGATCTGATTGACGTTTGTTCAAATCGGCTCCCTAGATTCATATTTGGGCTCACTATAGAAGCTTGAATTCGAACTTAGTGCATTTCAGGTAAATTTCTTCAAAAATCTTCTTCTCCAGATCCAGCAGGCAGAATCTTTTGATATTTGGTATGCAACATTGTGGGGTGGATCTGATTCAAGTTTGTTCAAATCGGCCCCTGGATTCATATTTGGGCTCACTATAGAAGCCCGAATTCGAACTTAGTGCATTTCAGGCACATTTCTTTAAAAAAATCTTCTTCTCCAGATCCAGCAGGCAGAATCTTTTGATATTTGGTATGCAACATTGTGGGGTGGATCTGATTCAAGTTGGTTCAAATCGGCCCCTGGATTCATATTTGGGCTCAGTATAGGAGCCCAAATTTGAACTTAGTGCATTTCAGGCAAATTTCTTTGAAAAAAAAATCTTCTTCTCAAGATCCAGCAGGCAGAATCTTTTGACATTGGGTATGCACCATGCTTATGGGGGTGAGATTCAATTTTGTTCAAGCCAAGTCCCTGGGTTCATATTTGGGCTCACTGTGGTAGCCCGAATTATAACTTAGTTCAAAATGAGGAATATTCTTTAAAAATCTTCTTCAGATCCAGCAGTCGGAATGTTTTGATATTTGGTATGCAGCATCCTTAGGGGGATGAGATTCAAGTCTGTTCAAGCCATGTCCCTAGGTCCATATCTGGGCTCACTGTGGGAGCCCGAATGATAACTTAATTCAAAATGAGGAATTCTCTTTAAAAATCTTCTTCTTCAGATCCAGCAGTCGGAATCTTTTGATATTTGGTATGCAGCATCCTTAGGGGGGTGAGATTGAAGTTTGTTCAAGCCATGTCCCTAGGTCCATATCTGGGCTCACTGTGGGAGCCTGAATGATAACTTAATTCAAAATGAGGAATTCTCTTTAAAAATCTTCTTCTTCAGATCCAGCAGTCGGAATCTTTTGATATTTGGTATGCAGCATCCTTAGGGGGGTGAGATTCAAGTTTGTTCAAGCCATGGCCCTAGGTCCATATTTGGACTCACTGTGGGAGCTCGAATTGTAATTTAGTTCAAAATGAGGAATTTTCTTTAAAAATCTTCTTCAGATCCAGCAGTCAGAATCTTTTGATATTTGGTGTGCAGCATCCTTTGGGGGGGGGGGGGGGGGGGGAAGATTTAAGTTTGTTAAAGCCAGGTCCCTGGGTTTCATATATGGGCTTCCTGTGGGAGCCCGAATTATAACTTAGTTCAATATGAGGAATATTCTTCAAAAATCTTTTTTTTTAGATCCACCGGTCAGAATCTTTAATTATTTGGTATAAGCTTTTCTTAGGAGGAGCAGACGCAACTTGTTGAAATCAATTCTCTGGATTGATATTTAGGCTACCATGTCAGGTGAGCTCCCTCAGGCCCCCTGGGGCCTCTTGTTTTGAATAGTATATATTGTATCGTTTCACCACTTACTGCTATCTGTTGATACATATCGTTGGCATTCTAATTGAAGTCTGGATTTTCCACTCATCTATAATTAGCCTCAATTGGTGAGTGGTGGACCCGTATATTACAGAGTGATCACGGGTGTGATGAAGGTAGGTTTTAAATTGTGCGTACACGTAATGATTAACTTGTACAGAGAACTCAATAAACCTTTAGTAATCTGACAATTGTTATTGTGTGATCAGTAGAGAAGAGGAATACCGTATTTACTCTATGTATTGGGACACTCTATGATTTGGGACACACATTTTTTCCAGAAAACTATATTTTTTTTATGCTCTAAAGTTTGGGACATTCAAGAGATTTGTTTCCAGTTGACCCGTCGCTAGTAGCAGACGACACTCATAAAAAAAATTCTTGAGTAACTAAAAATTTTAATTTTTTGCTTCCAAAACATAGCTTATGATCCCTCATTGGAACGAGCGCAATGTGCTCGTTCCAATGAGGGATCATAAGCTATGTTTTGGAAGCAAAAAATGAAAATATAAAAAAAATTGGACGGCGATTTTTGTATATAGTGATGGAAAATGAATCACACACAACTTTATTCAGCATCAAATCAAGACCAGGCTGTGTTTTTTTCCCATTTTTTAAGAATTGGGACACCTGTGAAAATAATTATTTTTAGCTGTCCCAATACATAGAGTAAATACGGTACCCTGAGAAATGGGTCTACCAGCTGTCCTCCAAAAACTTACACCCTGATAACAATCCCTCGAAATATGATAACTTTCAACAGTACATCACCTTGTCAAAAGTGTCCTTCTACACCCACAGGAATGCATGTGGTTATCTTTTTGTGACACATTGTGCACTAGTGCACATGCACATATCGACACACTGCTCCTGTGCCCACGTGTTGTGCTCACATTGTTTTCTACCACATAAGAACTCTCAACAGACAGTCTCGTCTATGTACGGAGCACTGACATGCCCTCGGTCATGGAACTGTATTAGAGACTGGTACAGGCTAATATGAATGGTGTAATCAGGAGTAACCAAGCCAAATGGCGCTGGCTGACAGCTGGTTGAGGTAAGAGAGTCATACATAGCCAAGAGTAACCAAACATAGCTAGGAATAGATTCGAATGGGAAGTAGATGGTCATGGATAGCTGAAAACAATGTTTATCTGAGAATCCAATGCTTTGCTATTCATCTTTGACTGGCAAAATGGTAGATTACCGGAGTCCTTTAACTGGTTGGTTCTTAAATTATCAGCTCATCTGACTGAAAGTCGGGGGAGCTCAAGTGATCACTTTCTGTCCATCATCCATCTGACCGTCCATCCGATGTCCATCCATCTGGCATAACTTTACATTATCAACTTCTCATAAATCACTGGACCAAATTGAACCAAATTCGAAATGCTTCTTCCTTATATGTCAATTCAGGTTTGTTCAAATAAAGTTGCCATGCCCACAGGGGGCATTACTCTGATAGCACTCATAAATTGTTTTCCAAAATTTAAAAAAATCTTCTCCAGAACCATCAATTAGAATCTTCTATTTGGTATATAACATCTCTAGAGGTGTCAGATTCAAGTTTGTTCAAATCGAGTCCCTGGGGTAATATTTGCCCTCCCTATGGGAGCCTGAATTTTAACTTAGTGCAATATGAGGAAATTTCTTTCAAAATCTTCTTCAGATCCACCAGTCAGAATCGTTTCATATTTCGTATACAACATCTGTAGGGGAGTCAGATTCAAATTTGTTCCAACCGAGCCCCTGGGTTATTAATTTGGGCTACCTATGGGAGCCTGTATTTTAACTGCAATTTGAGGGAATTTTTTTATTATTATTCTTCTTCTTTTGATCCACCAGTCAGAATCCTTTCATATTTGGTATACAATATTTCCAGGTGGGTCAGATTCAAGTTTGTTCAAATCGGGGTCCATGGGTTAATATTTTGGCTTTCTGTTGGAGCCCAAAGTTTATGTTAGTGCGATGTGAGGACATTTCTTTAAAAACCTTCCTATGGCCACCATATTGAATTTGGTTTCCGTCCAATAACTAATCAATGCTATAACTCGAATCATTTTTATTTTCGAATTATCCATTGTTGGTGTCTAGAGGAAGCTTCCTTTCAATGTTGGACCAGTTTTTGGATGAGCTAGCCAGTTCAATATGGCCACCATGGTGGCCATATTGAAGTTGATTTCCGACCAATAACTAATGAATGCTGACTCGATTCATTTTTATTTTTGAATTATGCATTGTTGCTGTCTCGAGGGAGCTTCCTTTCAATGTTGGACCAGTCAGCTGAACCAAGATGGCCACCAGAGGCCAATTTCTGATGCCTTTCATGGCTGCCATCTTGAATTTGGTTTCCATCCAATAACAAATGAATACTGACTTGAATCAGATTAATTTTTTGATTAGGCATTATTGATGTCTGGAGGAAGCTTCCTTTCAATTTTAGATCAGATAACTAATTCAATATGGTGGCCATCTTGAATTTGGTTTCCGCCCAATAAATATTTTTGTGATGCATTCTTGGTGTCTAAAGCAAGCTTCGTTTTGATTTTGTTTATACCTCCGAGAGATTTACCTACCCTTTTGATTTTGTTTATACCCACGTGATACTAACCTACCCTTTTGATTTTGGTTATACCCACGTGATACTAACCTACCCTTTTGATTTTGGTTATACCTACGAGATACTAATCTACCCTTTTGATTTTGTTTATACCCACGAGATACTAACCTACCCTTTTGATTTTGGTTATACCCACGAGATACTAACCTACCCTTTTGATTTTGGTTATACCCACGAGATACTAACCTACCCTTTTGATTTTAGTTATACCCACGAGATACTTACCTACCCTTTTGATTTTGGTTATACCCACGAGATACTAACCTACCCTTTTGATTTTAGTTATACCCACGAGATACTTACCTACCCTTTTGATTTTGGTTATACCCACGAGATACTTACCTACCCTTTTGATTTTGGTTATACCCACGTGATACTAACCTACCCTTTTGATTTTGGTTATACCTACGAGATACTAACCTACCCTTTTGATTTTGTTTATACCCACGAGATACTAACCTACCCTTTTGATTTTGGTTATACCCACGAGATACTAACCTACCCTTTTGATTTTGGTTATACCCACGAGATACTAACCTACCCTTTTGATTTTAGTTATACCCACGAGATACTTACCTACCCTTTTGATTTTGGTTATACCCACGAGATACTAACCTACCCTTTTGATTTTAGTTATACCCACGAGATACTTACCTACCCTTTTGATTTTGGTTATACCCACGAGATACTAACCTACCCTTTTGATTTTAGTTATACCCACGAGATACTTACCTACCCTTTTGATTTTGGTTATACCCACGTGATACTAACCTACCCTTTTGATTTTGGTTATACCTACGAGATACTAACCTACCCTTTTGATTTTGTTTATACCCACGAGATACTAACCTACCCTTTTGATTTTGGTTATACCCATGAGATACTAACCTACCCTTTTGATTTTGGTTATACCCACGAGATACTAACCTACCCTTTTGATTTTAGTTATACCCACGAGATACTTACCTACCCTTTTGATTTTGGTTATACCCACGAGATACTAACCTACCCTTTTGATTTTAGTTATACCCACGAGATACTTACCTACCCTTTTGATTTTGGTTATACCCACGTGATACTTACCTACCCTTTTATGACACTGCACGGGGACATATGCATTGCTCTTGTTGATTTATTGCAATTTTGGCATTTTTATGTCATTTCAAATATTTCACAATTTTCAATAAAAATCCTTAAAAAACACACTCGTGTCATTCCATTTCTGATGTATTTATACACGGTACGGTTATGAAACTTCCCACAAATATTTCTGATCACTTGCAGATGGGCAGTTTGATTTTTTTTAAAAAAAACTGAGGTATCTAATGCTATCGATGCCATTTTTCTATACCTTTTATTTTCCACCTGATTTTGCGCCAAAGCCCTTCAAGATTTTTGGAATATAATCTTCACAAAAAACCATATCTAAAAATATCATGGTCTCCAAGGAAATTCTTAACCATTATGGTTGAAAATATATTTATACAGTGGAGCCCACTTAATTGGATATCTCTTAATTGTATATCCCTGTTAATTGAATATAATTTTCAAACACAAAACCATTTACCATACCTTCAGTACAAATTTGATCTGTTAATTGCATATGGGTTGTAGAGTAAACTCCTGTTAATTGTATATAAATTTTTGTAATATGTCAAAAACATTACTGTGACATGCACCAAATTCCCCTTATTTATCAACCTTTTTGGCCTCACTACATCCAATACAGGTATTTATTCTATTATATCTTGTTTGACAGAGCTCTATGAGCTCTGTCAAACAAGATATAATAGAACAAATGCTCAGTTTACCTCCAGAACACAGGAAACTGACCATATCTCTGTTAATTGTATACTCCTGTTAATTGAATAAATTTCACTGGCAAAATGGATATTCAATTAAGAGGATTCTACTGTACTATGATTTCATAGAGGGTCATTGGGTCAAAAATTAAAATGTGTCGGATTTTTTTGGAAATTTTAGTATTTTGTAGAGCCCAAGAAATTAGGATATAGCTGTTTTAATGTTTTATGATTTAACAGCATTTAGACAGTTTTACGTCACTTTGAAGTTTTAGCCTATTGTCTAAATTTTTTCTCAGCATCAAGATTTGTTCACTCATTTTTGTCTTGTTACAATTAATGGGAGAGTGTCTATAGGCGTGCCTGTGTATGTGCCTATAGGCACTCTCCCATAAATTGTAACAATGCAAATCAATGGAGATGAAGTAATTTTACTTCCAAGATAATATGAAAAACATCTTCAGAATGTGGAGCCTTTAAATGTAGGTTATTGCAGTTCAGAATAAAGCCCAAATATGGGCTTCTAGCACTTGACCAGTTAATTAAAGGCCCTACTCTTGTAATTCAATTTTATACAGGATGCAGTTATGAAACCTTCCAGAAATATTTCTGTCCACTTGTAGATGGGCAGTTGGATTTTGTCTATTTTATGGGGATTTATTCTATATCTTTTATTTTCAACCTCATTTTGAGCCTTAGACTTTAGAAATTTTGAAAATATTTTTTTTACATTTGCACGTCATTTGAAGGTTTAGCCTATTTTCGACAAACTTTATTTAAACCGATAAGCTTTCTGAAGGGTTAACAAACGTTTTGTAACCTGTAAACACAACTTCACACTTGGCCATCCAAATAGCAAATAATGGGGTAGAAAACATGCATGGATTCAGAGGGACTAGAGATGAGCTTCAAGTTCCTGCTTTGTAATGATAATATAATTTTCCTCTTACATCCCCCGGTGTCTTCCCACTAGACTAATTCCCACTAGACCAATAAGCAGACTATCATCTGAAAAATGAGGTCCCTAGAGGGTGAATTTGGTGATGCTACCCTGCACAGCAGGGTAGCATCACTAAATTTACCCTCTGTGAGCCTCAAACTGAATTAAGGTTTCAAACATAAAAAGAAGAAGGTACCCAGAGGATAAACTGACCCACTGTATGAGACAGCAACAGCAAATTCCCCCTCTGGGGACCCCATTCTGCAAATGTCAGACTGCTTATTTTCAGACTTGAATATCAATAACATTAAATATTTATAAATATATATAAATTATTGATATAGATTTATTTTAAAAGCAGAAGGCATGAGTTGATCTAAAGGGAATTGGTCTAGTGGGAATGAACCCACCCCCATCTTGTCAGGGACTTAACCCCCCCCCCCCCCCAAAAAAAAAAAATAAAAATTAAATTAAATTAAAAAAACCGTACATGACATAGCACTATAATCAAAATACCCCATACGTCGAAAGGTGTAGTTGGTGTTGAGCATTGTGCTGGTTCTTTCAAACTGTTTGACAATTCTAATGCAGGGATGTTGTTGGCGATCAAGGTTGGGAAATGTCAAAATTAACAACATTTTGTACACTAAGGTAACAGTAAGGTTGGACAGTTTTACTGGTGGAAGAAGTCGGACTACTCGCAGAGAATAATACAATGCAATAATTATAATGCAATGTTAACATCTAGAATACTCCGCAGTGCTCTCTAACTTAAATTCTTACCCCGTATCACAGGTGTTCACACTCTTTGTTCATTCTATGACATTCTCAGCTTAACCCAATGGAGCATACCGCCGGTGTTCCACAGACAGGCACTCAAGGCAAGCACCTCAACAGGTCCCTATTTTAAACCTAGGTATGGTGGGGATTGCGTAGTACTGGTAAACATTCCCAATGTCCACAGCTGGCATGTGATGCAACGTCACAGAATCACACACTCACACTTCGCTGATCGCATACCAGCGAGCAACTGTCAGACTCCATAGTGTACTAACTTGACACAAGAAGAGTTAGCATTGGTTGAAGGAAAGTGTGTCATCGACGTGAAGTACACTTTAGTATAGAGGGCCACTGTACCCCTACGTGGACAGTCGGGATTAAGTGCCTTGCTCAAGGAAACAACACACCTAAATGTGGACTGAACCATACACCTTTTGATTTGTAGTCCAATGCTGTAACCACTAAACTACAAAATATAGGCCTATCATTATATCACTGGTGGTACAAGCCTAGTCTGGACTGTGTATTGTCACATTTTATTCACATTCGCATGAAATACTTAACTCCTAGCACTCTGGTAGTATTTCAAAATTATCGTCATTGACTCCATATTGCCCATACAGAAGGGAAAATTTAACAAATTATATTTTGCTTGACAGAGCTCAATGAGCTCTGTCAAACAAAATATAATTTATTAAATTCTCAGCTGCATTGTGGGAAAAATCTGCTGCTGAAAACTTGGGTATTTTGACAACAGTGTGCAGATTGTTAACACTTATGATGATAATGTAGCTGCAGAGTTCTAAAATATCACAATTACATTTTACTTCATAAAAATCAGATCAGACAACCTTCAATTTTTCTTCAAGTTGGCCTTCTGGATATATTACCCGAATACAGACAGGCAGTACCACCCCCCCCCCCCCCTTAACACCCCTCCCCCTAATTGGATATAGGCCAACCGTACGCACCTACCCCTATAATATATATCAAAGGTGGTGAGAGTAACGAGCCAATTTGAAGTCATGTGTTTTCAGATTTTTATTCTTTTTATCAGACAATACATAATGCCGATAGGCTTGGAATTAATTTACATCAACAGTACTGTTTTAGTAAGTCCCCCGATCCCACAGTAGGTTTTGATGATAATGCACAGATTATTAATTAGTACATTCAAAATGTGCTATCAAAGCCGCCAGTAATAAAATGAGAAAAATATCCCATTTTAAATTACTTGGTGTCGGTATTGAAAGTCATTTTACTTTTTGTGTGAAGGGTCATTGGAACTGAATTTAATTGAAATAAAACAAAAATATGCTTACTTTGCCATTTCCATTCTAACATGAAGGCCAAAACTGGTACAGTCCCACGAAGTCCTGCAATACCATGGCGTGGCCACGAGGGAGGGGATTGGGCAACCTGGTGGAGCCTTGGCCACTGAAACTGTACCCCTCCCCCAGGCCAAACAAAAATAAAATCCTAAAATCTACTATGTACATGGAGCATCATCTGATGAAATTACAGATGGCATACATACCATGCTTGACATTCTTTCGAGTCCACTTGGTGCATGTTTTTAAAAAAATTCTCTGGTAGAGGCATATTTCTGCACCTTTTCAAGATGTACCCTGTTACAAATCCGACGAATGCAAAGCGAACACCACCTTGACATCTTTCCCAAGTGCAAGACTTGAATCTTCGAGATATGCGTAAGGCATGACAATGCATAGGTTCCCCATTATATCCATTTGCTCCCCCAATCTTTATTCCTGGGCACTCTGCTTGCTGAAATATTAAATGTGGATGTCATTGAATGGCAGTGATCAACATATTGTCTGCAAATTTCCAAGTTTCGAATCACAAATAGCCAGTTCAAAAACGCATGTACTTCTAAGATTCGAATCACAAACATCCAGTTCAAAATCACATGTACATCTAAGATCCGAATTTCATATATCCCAGTTCAAAATCGCATGTACTTCCAAAGATTCGAATCACAAACAGCCAGTTCAAAATCGCATTTACATCTAAGATTTGAATCACAAACAGCCAGTTCAACATTGCATGTACTTCTAAGATTCGAATCACGAACAACCAGTTCAAAGATGCATGTACTTCTAAGATTCGAATCACAAACATCCAGTTCAAAATCGCATTTACATCTAAGATTTGAATCACAAACAGCCAGTTAAAAATCACATGTACTTCTAAGATTCGAATCACAAACAGCCAGTTCAACATTGCATGTACATCTAAGATCCGAATTTCATATATCCCAGTTCAAAATCGCATGTACTTCCAAAGATTCGAATCACAAACAGCCAGTTCAAAATCGCATGTACATCTAAGATTCGAATTTCATATATCCCAGTTCAAAATCGCATGTACTTCTAAGATTCGAATCACAAACATCCAGTTCAAAATCACATGTACATCTAACATCCGAATTTCATATATCCCAGTTCAAAATCGCATGTACTTCCAAAGATTCGAATCACAAACATCCAGTTCAAAATCACATGTACATCTAAGATCCGAATTTCATATATCCCAGTTCAAAATCGCATGTACTTCTAAGATTCGAATCACAAACATCCAGTTCAAAATCACATGTACATCTAAGATCCGAATTTCATATATCCCAGTTCAAAATCGCATGTACTTCCAAAGATTCGAATCACAAACAGCCAGTTCAAAATCGCATGTACATCTAAGATTCGAATTTCATATATCCCAGTTAAAAGGCACAGATAAAATACTAACCTTTAATTCCTGTTCACCATTGTAACACAATCCAGTTCTGAGGTACGTTATACAAGTACATACAATTATGATATCTGTTATGGTTTTAATCCCTTACCTAACATGAAAAGCAGACGACACTTGCAAACATAATTCTGGAATAACTATTTTTTTTTCATTTTTTGTCTCAAAAACATAGGTTATGACCCCTCATTGGAACGAGCTCGACGAGCTCGTTCCAAAGAGGGGTCATAACCTATGTTTTTGAGACAAAACATGAAAATATAATCAAAAGTAATTGGCGATTTTTGAGAACAGCACTGGCTGGTTTTGGAAATTCTGTTAGGTAAAGGGTTAAGACATGCAGTGCTCACTCCAATATCACACACTCTGATGTCATTGACCTACATCAGGAAGTAATATAAATTATACCCATAATGCGCCAAATGTGTGTTTACCTCCTCAGGGGTATCATACTGATCCCTGTTTGCAGGGGGTTGGGGCAACAGAAAGGGTGTGTTAAGAGGGTGGGGGTGTTGCCCAACATGTCCAAACTGTCTTGACTCAACTCCCGACTTTATTTATTCCAACTGCATCATAAAGACATGCCTTATGAGAATGCATTTCAAGAGCATGCTTTTATAAATACATGCAATTGTCGTCATGCAGGACATTCCAACCTGTTGTTTACACCTAATTACCAAACGAATCGGCCTCGGACTCCATTTGCATGAGATGTCCTCCCCACCCTACCCTACAAACCAACCAACAGCCAATAACAAGCTGTTAATTGAAAATAGAATATGTTTTCATTTTTGAAATTCACTAAAAACAAACCCAACGAGGGTTCTTAAGTTGAGTTTGAATAGTACTGGTTGGTTTTGACCATTACATTGGGTAAAGAGTTGATATACATGACATTTACACTAAGGCTGTACAGTGCACAGTGTTAGTTATTCAGTTAGAAATGAATTTTTTTTATACCAGAAAGTGTGACTAACCCTGTGCAGTGCACAGGGTTAGTCACACTTTCTGGTTATGAAAAATTGGTAACTGCCATATCACATGCTACATGAAAATATATAATGACTAAGGCTGTAAAAATTCTGTGGGTAAATTAGTTACATGTCGTTACATAAGGTGCTGGATTCAAAGAACTTTTGGAAATACTTATACTGGATTGAGGAAATTTTTAAATTGAATTCCAAAAATGAAAACATATTCTATTTTCAATTAATAGTGTGTTCAATGCATTTTCATAAAGAATGCCTTGATAAAAACATGCAATTGTCATGATGCCAGGCTTTCCACTAACATGTTATGAATGAAATGAATGAAGTTTGAATGAATGAAGTTTGAAGTTTATTTGCAGTATACGTTTACATGAAGTATAATAAACAACTTGCAGAAATGTACAGAAATAAATGTAAAACTGCATGGGAACAGCATAGCCCTGGGAGCTGTCTTCCTGCCATTCCCAGATTAAAAGATAATTAGTCCTGACATCAAAATTGTAATCAATTTGCATCCTTACGGGATTCATGAGGGGAACTTTTAATACATAATTATTTATTTAACCCCTAGCCCAGCGCAAACAGAACACTGTTTTCACAAGAAACACTCTTAGATAGGATTTCCATTTATTTTCTTATCAGTCCTTTGACTTTCAATTCTAGCCTCAGGGACAACGACATGGCACTCAGCGTAATGACTAAATGAGCTTACTCCAGTGATAAACCATGGGCCCTGTTCCGGAGGCAAGAACAGAAACGAATAATACCCACACGGTACGATCTTTGCGAACAGTGCAGGCCAGACACGACTATTGCGCTAGGTAAGGGGCCAAAGTATTGGTGAAATTGCATTACAGTAATTGCTCAACAATTTAATGGTCTAATCATCAAAGCCTAGATTCTGGAGTGTTGAAATCTGATGTGGTGTGGAGATCCAGGCGGAATGGAAGTACAATCGGGGCAGGAAGGGTTATTACAAGAGACATCTGAATGGTATGAATTTAGAGCCTTGTCTATTATCGCCTTCTTAAATTGGCATCTATTGAGACGCTGGACCGATGGTTCAGTGTCATTCCAAATCCGCGGGAAAGAATGGAACGGGAGTTCGGCCGAGAAGCAAGTTCTGGGTTTTCGTGTGCGTATATTGCCAGACTGTCTAGTATTCATGCCAGATGGGTTTATATAAATTTCAAATGTGTTATCGAAGGACTCGGGTAGTTTATTATTAAACCAATCATGCATGAACAGGAGACTGTGTAGTGTATAAAGGTCTCTGAATTTTAGTATACCACAGCTTTTGAAAAGGGGATCGGTGTGTGAAGTATAGGATCGTTTCGTTATCGCTCGAATAGCTTTTTTTGCAGACCAAGGATCCTATTTGTGGCTGCAGCGTGTCCCCACACTTGTATCCCATAAATTAAATGACTTTGGATCAGAGAGAAGTACAATAATCGTAGAGCTACTCGGGGAATGAATCTCTCACCCGATTTATGGCAAAAGTAGCCCTGGCTATTTTCAAGCATACGGTGGAGATGTGTTGCTTGAATTTGAGATTTTCATCCATATGAATACCGAGAAACTTAAATGTCGTTTCCTCTTGATGGTTACCCACTAGTGTAATATTCGTATTATTCAATGATATGCTCTTGCCTATCGCACTATATGGATCATTTTGGGGGTGGAATATCATGAATTTGGTTTTAGAAGCGTTTAGAGCCAATTTATTCGCAGAGCACCACTCACTTATGCTATATAACTCAGAGTTTGTATTTTCTATAAGAGTATCGACGCTATTGCCAGCTGCATGCGCTGTTGTGTCATCTGCGAACGACAAGACTTTTAACAGAGTCGATTTGCTGATGTCGTTAATATATAGTACAAATAAAATGGGCCCGAGGATAGAACCCTGGGGTACACCTGTGGTGATCTTTCTACTGTCAGATACCTCATTATGGAAAGAAACAGACTGGCTTCTTTCTGTTAGATAATCCTTAAACCAGGAATTAGCTAACCCTCTAATGCCATAATATTCCAGTTTCTTTAGAAGAATGTTATGGTCAATGCTATCGAAAGCTTTCGCAAAATCTAGGAAAATCGAAAGAGTGCAATCTTTCGTTGTTTTATCGTTTGCTTCAGCAACATTATTTATTAGGTGAAGTGTAGGATGTATGGTTGAATGATGCTTTCTAAACCCAAATTGATACTGGTATACAGTCTTTTGGTCATCTAAGAAATTGGATATGCGAGAATACATACATTTTTCAAGTACTTTTGAGAATGTCGGGAGAATACTAATGGGTCGGTAGTTATTGAATACATGGGGGTCGCCGGATTTGAAAATAGGTATAATTTTGGCTATCTTCATTTTATTTGGCACTATACCAGTAGAGAACGAGAGGTTAATTATGTGAGTTAGCGGATTAGCCACCTCGAAGATGATTTCTTTTAAAAGCTTAGTCGACAAGTTGTCACCATCTCTAGCTGCCTTTCCGCGAATGCTATTAACACAGAGAATTACTTCCTGTACGTTTGTGGGCGATATGAAGAAAGATTCCGCATTGATGTTGCCAATGTAGTCCGAGAAATGACGGTTTGATGAAGGTATTTCGTCACTGATTGATTTACCTATGCTTGCAAAAAAGGTATTAAATCTATCGGCAATCAGTCTAGGGTCGGTTAGTTCGCCATTGTCAGCATGAAAGGAAGACGGCAGTGTGGCGGTTTGTTCAGTTTTGCTGATTGCTTTACGCAAAATTTCCCAGGTTTTTTTAATGTTATTTTTATTTGACAGTAGGGTATCGGTGTAATAATCAGATTTACTTGTTCTTTTAAGTCGGTTGAAAATCCGGCAATAGTCTTTGTATTCAGTGATGATTCGGGGGGTTGGGGATTTTATCTTTCTAGCATACAGTTTATTTTTGTTCAAAGATGATTGTAAGAGGCCACGTGTCATCCATGGTTCACGTTTTATGTACTTCTGTGGCGTTGATCTCACTTCCAGTGGGAACGCTCTGTCGAAGAGACAATAAAATTTATCGAGGAAAAGATCATACGCTCCATTCGGACATTCTATACTAAGAACGTCCGAAAAGTCGCATTCCGATAAAAGCTGCTTGAATTGATTAATATTTGTCCTTTTGAACACGCGTTTCATGGTTTGAGTTGAGTGAACAGGGCAGTTGCTTTTGTTCTCGTAATAAAATGTAGCGAAGTGGTCGCTAACATCAGTAATTACAATTCCTGATTCGTATGGGGTAGGATTGTTGCTGAATATATGATCGATTAGTGTTGCGGAAGTGTCCGTTATTCCCGTTGGTCTTGTGATAACTGGCATGAATCCGGCACTGAACAGAGAATCTATATAAGAATTGGTCTTTGTATGAGTGTTGAAATTTAGGAGATCAATATTAAAGTCGCCCATGAGATAAGCCCTTTTATTTTCGGCGTTTATTACATCCAATAGTCGAGTTAATTCGGTTAGAAAAAGGTCGAGATCTGCTTTTGGTGCAGTATTAGGTCTATAGATGGAACCAATTATACATTTATTTTTGCCAGTGATTTCTATGAATAATGATTCAAAGACATGAGGGATAAGGACTGGGAGATCACTGCGTATTTTGAAGGACAAATTATCTTTTACAAATAAACCAACACCACCTCTTCCATCATCACTGTCGGGTCGTGTGTTGCAAATAAGAGGGTGATAGCCTTCAAGTTCGTGGCAGAGAGCTTTGGGGTTAAATATTTCAGTCAGACCTATTACGTCAAAAAAGTTTCTATCCGACTGGAGATCGTACAATAAATTACGGAGCTTTTCGAAATTCACATTTAGACTACGGCAGTTTATATTGAAGAGGGAGAGAGATTTACTTTGGCCCGATATATTATCTTGGAATTGCTCGGGTGTATGGTACTTGCACATTTTGTTATCCATAGCAAAAGGGTGGGTCATGTCCTCGCTGTCTTCGGAGAGTGTACCATTGAATTTAGAGATAAAATCAAAAATATCCTCATTCTGGATCTCATCAAGTGAAGCATTGTTAGCCATGTTGGTCAAACAGATCATCGAAAGCACATTTATGTGGGCCCTTTTTAGAGGTATGAACAATCAATTTATGGATTAGACCAGGCATGATTATTAAGAAGAAAAAACTGTATTGTACGTGGAAGAGCATTTTGATGTCAGGAACGTGAGACAGATATATACACATGACAAACAATTATTATACAGATTCTGGAAAAAGCTCCTTCCTTTTCCGGGAAATGAAGTCAAAGAAATTGTACATTCGTGTGACTTCTAGGCTGAAACGAGTACAACATTTATATATATGTAAGAAACTGGACTTTTCGTCCAAGTTATTCCACCAACATCATCAAGGCATACCTTCTCAGAAGGCATTCCCAAGGCACATCTTGGTAGACACATAATTGTCTTGATGCCGGGTTTTCCAATAAAATGTTATGTATTCCAACTATATTATCATTGCATGCTTCTCCAAAGGCATTCCAAAAGCAAGTCTTGCTTGATAAATATGTGTAATTGTCATCACATAGGGCTTCGCAACGTGTTGTTTGTATCTAATTATCCTGTACCGGTCGCAAAATTAGTCATGCTGGGAACTAATCAGACACAGACCTCCATTTGCATGAAATGCCCCCCCCCCCCCCCACCACCCCAAGTCAGAAAATAAGCAGACTGTCATTGCAAAATGAGGTCCCCAGATGGTAAATTTAGTGATGCTACCATACACAGCAGGGTAGCATCACTAAATTTACCATCTGTGAACCTCAGTCTCAATAAGGGTCTCAAAACTTAAGAGAAAGAGGTACCCAGAGGATAAACTAGCCCACTGTATGGGATAGCATCATCACATTCACCCTCTGGGGACCTCATTCTGCAAATGTCAGACTGCTTATTTTCAGGTCTGCCCCACCCCCAAATTTATTGTGAAATTTATTTTCTAAATGTAAATTTAATTATTTGAAGTGAGAAATACCACTGTATTCGATCTACCGATAACGGATAAGTCGGCCTGGCCCTAACTTGACATAGGGTCTAAGCTTATTGAGGCTAACACACAACAGTTTGGGTACGGTGTTCGCCTCGATATTTTAAAAGCTTTAGAAAAAATATATAACCCATAAATGCGTTGTTAGAAAGTTGAAAAATATATATAGTGTGAATAAATAAACTGAGAAAAAAATTGTCTTATCCCGGGAATAGATTAATTTCATTTTACCTCGTTGAGCTCATTCTGTAGTCTCTGTTGTGGTAAATGGATAACATCGCTTCGAAAATGGATTTAATTTCATTGAATAATTATAAGATTGCACAATGATGAAATTGTAGGAAAATGAATGAAAGTCAATGGGAAAAGATGCGAGATTCATTTATTTTGTTCGAATTCTATCAAATCGGACGTTTCGGACATTTTCTGCACACTCAAGACAAAGTGACAGTACTCGTGAAGAAAAGCGTCTATCGCTGTTGTCTGTGTTGTCAAGGAAATTATACACAAACAGGGAGACAACTGTGCACGTTTGTTACAACTTTCGTAGCGTTTTGCACCAGTTTTGAAAATGTGCCGGCGTTCAAATTTGATTGTTATTTTGTTTTCGCTGGCATAATAAATACGTTACAGGACGTTCAGGTGGCGGATACGGTGTCATGTGAGGCTCGGCAAAAACAATATTGGACTCGGCGTACCGCCTCCTCCAATATTGTTTTCACCTCACCTCATATGATACCGTATCCGCCACCTGAACGTCTTGTAACTTATAATATACCGTCAGTTGCAAGTCATATGTGACAGACCGCCAGAGTATTCTCCCCTTTGTTCGTTCCTCTTTCAAAATGTCGGAAAACAATAAACGCTTTGCACAGACGACAGACGAGGAGGTAGATGCAAAACGTCTTAAGCTGAACGCGGACAATACCATTAAAGCTAATAAAAGATGTGCCAATATTTTAGTAGACTATCTCAAAGAAAAAATGACACAATTCAAAATTACACTGTTGTAAACACAGTGTAATCAAACCCCAATGTTTATTATGGAAATGTTACAATCATCCATAACCTTACAATAAACAAAAATTAAGATTCAATTCTTGGCAATTTATAAGATACATGTACATTCACTTCAGTGTTATCTGATTCTTCATTTGTGAACGATTCAAAATTCTGGAAGACACAGAAACGCATTCATTTTTGTTGGTTTTGATATATTTATTTTTGTTAAATAGAACAGAATGTGTTGAAATTAAAATTAACAAGAAGGAATTTTACCATTTATCAGTCATTGTATAGTCTAATTCATTTTATCTGATAACCATAGAGTATAACAACCGTTGTATATACTTGAAGTATATACAACGGGTGTTGTATATAATTATAATTTATGCGAACGACCTCTGACCTCTTTCAATTCCATTTTCATTCATTCATTCATGAAACATCGTTATATCACAGGGCAAGTTTTAATTGTACGCTTATTGCACTTTGTCAAAATCCTCTGATGGTGTCATTTCTTATTTATTTTGCTTCAATAAAGGCAACCTAAAATTTTGCTTCAAAACATTGTAGAAATTACTTGAATGTTAATAGTAATTAGTATGCGGCGACTGCGAACTATTTATAGTCACGGCCTCGATCAAAAGTACCCGCGGAACTGCGCTAATTAAAAGTTCGTCTGCTCTACCTGAAAAAAAAACACTTCGTAAAAATTGTAAACAAACGCAAAATTATTTGTTATATTGGGACTACAGCATAAAACACGGAAGAAAACTGGAACTATGTCAAAAAAGAATAACTCTACTGAAACTACAGAAGCCTAGAAGGGACATGTATTTTTTTTTTACTTTTTACTTTTTTTTTTCACTTTTCATTTATTTTTATTTCACTTTTTACTTTTCTAAATATTTTCTTCGACTTTTCACCCGAGGTGGAAACTTTCCACCCGAGGTGGAAACTTATCACCCGAGGTGTAAACTTTTCACCCGAGGTGGAAACTTATCACCCGAGGTGGAAACTTATCACCCGAGGTGGAAACTTATCACCCGAGGTGAAAAGTTTTAACCGCGGTGAAAACTTTCCACCCGAGGTGGAAACTTTTCTCCCGAGGTGTAAACTTTTCACCCGAGGTGGAAATTTATCACCCGAGGTGGAAACTTACCACCCGAGGTGGAAACTTACCACCCGAGGTGGAAACTTATCACCCGAGGTGAAAAGTTCTAACCGAGGTGAAAACTTTCCACCCGAGGTGGAAACTTTTCTCCCGAGGTGTAAACTTTTCACCCGAGGTGGAAACTTATCACCCGAGGTGGAAACTTATCACCCGAGGTGAAAAGTTTTAACCGCGGTGAAAACTTTCCACCCGAGGTGGAAACTTTTCTCCCGAGGTGTAAACTTTTCACCCGAGGTGGAAACTTATCACCCGAGGTGGAAACTTACCACCCGAGGTGGAAACTTACCACCCGAGGTGGAAACTTATCACCCGAGGTGAAAAGTTCTAACCGCGGTGAAAACTTTCCACCCGAGGTGGAAACTTTTCTCCCGAGGTGTAAACTTTTCACCCGAGGTGGAAACCTATCACCCGAGGTGGAAACTTACCACCCGAGGTGGAAACTTACCACCCGAGGTGGAAACTTATCACCCGAGGTGAAAAGTTTTAACCGTGGTGAAAACTTTCCACCCGAGGTGGAAACTTTTCTCCCGAGGTGTAAACGTTTCACCCGAGGTGGACACTTATCACCCGAGGTGGAAACTTACCACCCGAGGTGGAAACTTACCACCCGAGGTGGAAACTTATCACCCGAGGTGAAAAGTTTTAACCGTGGTGAAAACTTTCCACCCGAGGTGGAAACTTTTCTCCCGAGGTGTAAACTTTTCACCCGAGGTGGAAACTTATCACCCGAGGTGGAAACTTACCACCCGAGGTGGAAACTTACCACCCGAGGTGGAAACTTATCACCCGAAACTTATCACCGAGGTGGAAACTTACCACCCGAGGTGGAAACTTACCACCCGAGGTGGAAACTTATCACCCGAGGTGAAAAGTTTTAACTGCGGTGAAAACTTTCCACCCGAGGTGGAAACTTTTCTCCCGAGGTGTAAACTTTTCACCCGAGGTGGAAACTTATCACCCGAGGTGGAAACTTACCACCCGAGGTGGAAACTTATCACCCGAGGTGAAAAGTTTTAACCGCGGTGAAAACTTTCCACCCGAGGTGGAAACTTTTCTCCCGAGGTGTAAACTTTTCACCCGAGGTGGAAACTTATCACCCGAGGTGGAAACTTACCACCCGAGGTGGAAACTTTTCACCCGAGGTGGAAACTTATCACCCGAGGTGGAAACTTATCACCCGAGGTGGAAACTTATCACCCGAGGTGGAAACTTTTGATTTTTTTCTACATTTTTTTTATTTTTTTATTTTTTTTTTCTGAGTGAAAGCATATCACGTGGTGTGGGTCACGTGGAATATATTATAATAATAGCATTCACATTCTCCCTACGACAAAACGGTGTGCATGTTCCACAGAGATCGATAGTTTTCGAATTGTATTTCCAGCCATGATGTTTTTTATGTTTGTGCTTTTGTTTGCTTATGCATTTTGCCACTGTACTGCACAGCCTGATTCGTACCTTCCATTTGAACTAGGTTTGCAAACACGAGAGGAAAGTATCGAGACATATTTCAAAATGGGATTTGAATATCTAGAAATAGTTGCGTTTCTATACTTTTACCACAACATTTCAATTGGAGTTAGGCAGCTGAAACGGATTTTACGTGCCATGGGCCTGAGACGGAGAAGTCCAAAAGACGACGTCCTAAACGTTTCCTGTGCTATTCGATTTGAGTTAACTCGGGCAGGCGCCGATTTGGGGTATAGAAGTATGCACAACAGGTTAAGAAAAATTCATAACCTGGTTGTTGATACGGAAACAGTGAGGCTACTTATGAATTATATAGACCCTGATGGAGTAGATTGCCGCCGACGTCACCGACTTAAGAGACGCCAATATCATGTACCTGGTCCCAATTATCTATGGCATATCGATGGATGGGATAAATTGAAGCCATACGGTATTTGTATTCATGGATGCATTGATGGATTTTCTCGCAGAATAATGTGGCTCGAAGTGGCTGCTACTAACAATGACCCGTTCGTGATATGCAAATATTTTTCTGATTGTATATATACACTTCGGGGTTGTCCATCGGTAGTGAGGGCTGACAGAGGGAACGAGAATGTAAATGTGGAACTGCTTCAATCTTTGCTTCGCAGAGGGAATGAAGATAACGAGTCAAGACCGGGAGTAACATTTTTGTATGGCAAATCTACAGCTAATCAGAGAATTGAAGCATGGTGGAGTAAATTTAAATCAGCTGGAATGGGGATTCTTGTGAATCATTTTCGAGATTTAGTTGATGCTGGCATTCTTGACACTTCAAATGCCATGGACATTCAGTGTATACGCTTCTATTACATTGAATTAATTCGAAAAGAATTACAAAATATCATCATGCTTTGGAACACACACAATATACGTAACATTCGAAACTCTGATACCCCAAGTGGAAAACCCGACATGATGTATCACTTCCCTGAAATGTTTGGTGGGAAAGATCATTTGAAATCTGTGTCAGGGGAAGAACTGGTGGCACTTAGTGAAGTGTTAACGACGGACTCTTTTGATTGTCATTCTAATGAAACGGCGCTATTTACGCATTTAATGGAGGACGGTTCCAAACAAATGCCTATTACGTTAGAACAAGCATCAGAGCTTTTGGTATATTTGTTAGACATGGTAGAATACCACCTTGAAGAGTCGCGAGAGCTTTCTCCATGAAAACTTTCGTACTCGTGAGTTACACTTGTTACACTTGCTTGAAGTCCAGTGCTTATAATGTGGACTAGGTGTATTTATTATGCCGCCAAATTTCGAAAAAACTTCGGGACATACCCGTGGTCTTCGTCCGTGTGTTCGTCTGTCCGTCTGTCTGTTCGTTTCAACAAAACCGGTTTAGGGTGTATTTTGAAATATTTAAAAATGTTCAAAACTTTTCTTTACCCAGAATCTAAACTTACCCACCCTAAAATTGTTTTGTAACCCCAGCGCCCCCCCCCCCCCCCCACACACACACACACAGTCTTGTTTTCCCTACATACCGAGGTACCCCATTGTCTGTCCTTTGTGTGGACTAACGGTTTCAACCTCGTTTTGCCGGTACAGTTCTGGGAAAACAACCGAGGTAAAGGGTTTCTTTTGTCTTTTTTACCTCGGTAAGGCTTGAGATTGAACACAACAGACCGTTGCAAAATAGTAGTGGCGAGGTATTTAATTGCAAAAAGCCTCGTTGTAGACTGCATCACTTTATCACTTGTAAGCGATGTCGGAAACAGTATGTTGGTCAAAGTCAAAATCCTTTTCGAGAACGTGCTACTAGACACAAACAGGATATAAAACATAATGCTGATGCCCCAGTAGCACAACATTTTAACCTTCCTGGCCATTCTTTGGACGATTTCGAAATCCATCCTATTGAACAACCACCAATTAAAGACACATTAGAAGAAACGGATGAATTTAGAAAAAAACGTGAAGCTTTTTGGATCAATACGCTTCAAACCCTCTGGCCATTTGGTATGAACATATCAGAGGGCGAATGCGAAAGGAGGTCCATCATTCCTTTCACTTTAACGTACAACAGAATGAATATCGAAATAGCAAAAATGTTAAAAGATGAATTCAATTTTACCAATGCTAAATTAAATGAACCTTTGAATCTTCGACCTGTCATCGCCTATAAGAAAAACAAAAGCTTGCGTAACATCCTTGTAAGGACTAAATTAGAGCCATCAATGAATAACATCAATTATTGCCAGTCAGTTTAACCAGTTCCTAAGCTCATCACTTAGTTTAAATCAAATTTGGTGTAATTTTTTGTCATGTTTGAAACCCATCTGGGTTCAGTAAATGAAAACAATTTTTCGGCGGCATATTAAAAGAAAAAAACGTTTCAGTATGAAATGTCTGTGCCAGTGCGATTTTTTAACCTCAAACACACACACACACACACACACACACACACACACACACACACACACACACACACACACACACACACACACACACACACACACACACACACACACACACACACCCTCATCCACACACACACACACACACCCTCACACACACGCACACACACACACACACACAAGCGTGTTTACCCATCGTTGTGCGGACATGTTATTTTTTCTTTTGTTATCAGGGGCAAACAATGACAAACAACGGCAAACAATGTCCGCACAAGACCGTGTTAAATCCAGCGATGGCCTTGTTGGATTGTGGGGACATGGCTGGAACAAAGGATAAACACTGTGGGGACCAAACACTATTGTTGGAATCATTTTCCTCAAAGTCTCTTTGAAAAAGCCAAACCAAGCGAAACGCGTCGAGACAGACGGATTATTTTCTACCTTTGCTGAAGACTACAACCAATCCAGGTATCTTCTCTAATAGGTAATATCTAGATTTCATTTTAATTTATTTCATTTCTTCATTTTAATTTCATTTTATTCATCTACCTATTCTTCAAATGGCTCAAAAAAGACAGAATCATCAGGGAAAGAGAGTTGCCCAGTCTGGAAGAGGCCAGGAACAATCGTTCCAGGCCTATTCTAGATTGGTCAAGGCCCTTTTCCAGGTGATTCAGTGTATGCACCATATTGGGCTCCTAGAGCAGCATTTGGCCAAACGGGATTTCCCGAAACAGTTGGAGAAGAAAGTAGATGAGTTAGGTGGCTTTCTAAAGCCGGCTCTTCCCACCCCACACATTTTTTCTGTTTTTCGACAGATTAGTGTGGGATGGGCCAACCAAACGTTAAATGCTTTAGTTGAGCATTACAAGATAAATTTAAACCAGTTGAAGTCTAAGATAACTTTGGCTATGCGACCACCTCCTGGACTCGAAAAAATAGACTTCAACAGCGCTTCGGCGCGTGCCTTGATCTGGGCTCAAAAAAACTTTAAAAATAAGTTGACAGATAAGACGATTTCGGCCTATGAGTCTTACATTTCGGAACTTCGCCCAGCGTCTGGAGTAAGGAACAATACGGGAGGGAGCAAGCAAACTCCGGCCCGTGTTGTCCCTCTACCCCAACGCGAAAAGCAAAATAAGAAAAGATCAAGGCAAAGCACTTCTCCCTCTTCTTTTCCTTCTTCTTCTTCTTTCTCTCAGAGTAAGCGCCTCAATTTGCAAACATCTCCGGTCCATATTGTGACTGAAGATGCTCGCAAATTGAGTAACGCTGTCTCGCCTCGTCTTATTCCTCTACCTCCTACTCCTCCTCAGCCTTTCTTCTCTGGTTCTCCTAGTGCTCTCACTAGAACTCCTCCTCCTCCTTCTGTTTCTTCTCCTGCTTCTGTTTCTTCTCCTGCTTCTGTTTCTTCTCCCCCTTCTCCTGCCTCTAGTGTGGTTCAACCAGGTATATCGTACTCAGAGAAAGTCAAATCACCGAGCCGCAACTCGGGCCGCTCATTTGATTCTAAATTCTCCCAGTTTCGGCATAAAAGCGGAGTTAATTTTGACAAAAGGAATTGGCGCCTCCCCGATGTTTGTAAAAACATCCTTATGATTGGAAGTTCAAATTTAGGACGCATTGATCGAAATCCCCATCCGGACATCCAGGTGGAGTGTTACCCCGGCGCCAAATTCAATCATCTGCGCTCTATGTTTAAAGGGCACAGGGGCCAGTCCAGTCCCCAAAAAATATTATTAAATATTGGCGTGAATTCTCGAAACGATAATTCTGATCTCGTAGTTAAGCAGTTGCGGAATATGCTTAGCGATATCAGGGTCAAGTTTAGATCAGCAAAAATTTATTTCGCTGAACTAAACTTTTCGCAAAAACTCCCTCAGGCTGAGAGGAGAACCCTGAGCATCATCAACGAAACCATTCGGAAAGTGAAGGACGTTAACGTTATACCAAAAATTGATGACGCGAAGTTTGATGTTGCTCAGGATTTAATCCATTGGACCACGAGAACCGCCAATATTATGTACGATCACTGGTTGAACCACCTAAATTTAAACTAAGTAAAGGCAAAGGTAACAGCCGCCTAACAGATGTGGGATTAGGAACTAATGTGGTTAACCTGTCTGGCACCAATGACCTAACAACCCAAGAGAAATCTCTTTTAGATCGCGGTTTAACTTTTGTACCAGCACCAAAACCCAAAACTGATAACCAAACAAATTTACCATCATACAACTGTAATTTTCTTAGGCAAATGAAATTAGCAGACCGCTTTAGAAACTCCAGCGGTCGGAAACTTCCTTTTACAGAATCATCTGGTTGGTCACCTCCAGATAGTGAAGTTGATCCCGAAATTATTGAGGCTAGCAAACGAATCATCCAAAAGGTGTTCAGCATGAACATACTCTCCGATAAAGACAATTTAACAGCTGGTGAACGGAGAGCCCTCACGAAACTCCGAAAAAATAAGAAATTAGTAATTAAACCAGCCGACAAAGGTGGGTCTGTAGTTGTTCTATCTCGGGATAATTATATAAAGGAAGCCATGAGACAACTCAGCAATACTAAACATTATAAGAAAATAGATTCACTTATTTGGCCTAGTAATATCGAAAAATTCAATAAGATCTTAAAATTTCTCCTCGACGAAGGTCACATTACCAAAAAACAATTGAAATATTTAACAGCTAAGCTCAGTGCTCAAACAAGACAATTTTATATCCTACCAAAGATCCACAAGGACCGTTCTTCATGGACGGATGACTTAACTCCGCCCGGGAGGCCAATTGTATCAGATTGTAATTCGGAATCTTATGCGATCTCGGAATTAATTGATTATCATCTGAAACCTATAGCAAATAGACATCCGAGCTATCTAAAAAATACACAGGATTTCCTGTCAAAAATTTCGAAATTGAAAATATCGAAAAATGCAATTCTGGCTACTTTGGATATCGACAGTATGTATACGAATATTGATATTGATAAAGGTGTTAAATCAGTTAAAAATGCATTTGAAAAATATCCGGATGCGAAACGCCCGGATGAACAAATTTTGGATCTTTTAGAGCTGAGCTTAAAAGGTAATGACTTTCAATTCAATGGAGAATATTTTTTACAAATAATGGGTTGTCCTATGGGCAAAAGATTCAGTCCTAATTTTGCAAGCATTTATGTAGCGGAATGGGAGGAAAATGCCTTAAGCAAATGTGCAAAGCATCCTCTCGTATATCTCAGGTATTTAGATGACATTTTTATTATTTGGGAACATTCAAAAGAAGATTTTGATGAATTTTTAGAAATTTTGAACAATCACGATCCAAATATTAAATTGAAAGCTACTATCAGTGAAAATTCTGTTGATTTTCTCGATGTGACCGTGTATAAAGGCAAGCAATTTCAGGCGTCCGGTCATTTAGATTATAAAGTATATTTTAAACCAACTGATTCACATCAATTGTTGCACACAAAATCATTTCATCCTCAACATACATTTAAAGGTATCATCAAATCACAGCTCATTCGTTTCCACCGCAATTCAAGTGATAAGGTAAATTTCAATGAGGCTTGTTCTACTCTATTTGGCGCCCTCAGATCGAGAGGGTACTCGCTGCGCCTTTTGCGTAGCCTGAAATCCCAAACCTTGAAAAAGCTCGAAAGTCCAGCTGAAACTACCGATTTCGAACCACTGAAGATTGAACACAACGGACCGTTGCAAAATGGTAGTGGCGCGGTATTTAATTGCAAAAAGCCTCGTTGTAGACTGCATACTTTTATGCCTGATCAGAAAGAGGAATTTTCCTCCGAACAAACGAAAAATCATTATCAGATCCGTTACCCCCTCCATTGTGATTCACCAAACATTATTTACCTTATCACTTGTAAGCGATGTCGGAAACAGTATGTTGGTCAAAGTCAAAATCCTTTTCGAGAACGTGCTACTAGACACAAACAGGATATAAAACATAATTCTGATGCCCCAGTAGCACAACATTTTAACCTTCCTGGCCATTCTTTGGACGATTTCGAAATCCATCCTATTGAACAACCACCAATTAAAGACACATTAGAAGAAACGGATGAATTTAGAAAAAAACGTGAAGCTTTTTGGATCAATACGCTTCAAACCCTCTGGCCATTTGGTATGAACATATCAGAGGGCGAATGCGAAAGGAGGTCCATCATTCCTTTCACTTTAACGTACAACAGAATGAATATCGAAATAGCAAAAATGTTAAAAGATGAATTCAATTTTACCAATGCTAAATTAAATGAACCTTTGAATCTTCGACCTGTCATCGCCTATAAGAAAAACAAAAGCTTGCGTAACATCCTTGTAAGGACTAAATTAGAGCCCATCAATGAATAACATCAATTATTGCCAGTCAGTTTAACCAGTTCCTAAGCTCATCACTTAGTTTAAATCAATTTTGTGTAATTTTTTGTCATGTTTGAAACCCATCAGGGTTCAGTAAATGAAAACAATTTTTCGGCGGCATATTAAAAGAAAAAAACGTTTCAGTAGGAAATGTCTGTGCCAGTGCGATTTTTTAACCTCAAACACACACACACACACACACACACACACACACACACACACACACACACACACACACACACACACACACACACACACACACACACACACACAAATAAACAACCACCAATTAAAGACACATTAGAAGAAACGGATGAATTTAGAAAAAAACGTGAAGCTTTTTGGATCAATACGCTTCAAACCCTCTGGCCATTTGGTATGAACATATCAGAGGGCGAATGCGAAAGGAGGTCCATCATTCCTTTCACTTTAACGTACAACAGAATGAATATCGAAATAGCAAAAATGTTAAAAGATGAATTCAATTTTACCAATGCTAAATTAAATGAACCTTTGAATCTTCGACCTGTCATCGCCTATAAGAAAAACAAAAGCTTGCGTAACATCCTTGTAAGGACTAAATTAGAGCCCATCAATGAATAACATCAATTATTGCCAGTCAGTTTAACCAGTTCCTAAGCTCATCACTTAGTTTAAATCAATTTTGTGTAATTTTTTGTCATGTTTGAAACCCATCAGGGTTCAGTAAATGAAAACAATTTTTCGGCGGCATATTAAAAGAAAAAAACGTTTCAGTAGGAAATGTCTGTGCCAGTGCGATTTTTTAACCTCAAACACACACACACACACACACACACACACACACACACACACACACACACAAATAAACAACCACCAATTAAAGACACATTAGAAGAAACGGATGAATTTAGAAAAAAACGTGAAGCTTTTTGGATCAATACGCTTCAAACCCTTTGGCCATTTGGTATGAACATATCAGAGGGCGAATGCGAAAGGAGGTCCATCATTCCTTTCACTTTAACGTACAACAGAATGAATATCGAAATAGCAAAAATGTTAAAAGATGAATTCAATTTTACCAATGCTAAATTAAATGAACCTTTGAATCTTCGACCTGTCATCGCCTATAAGAAAAACAAAAGCTTGCGTAACATCCTTGTAAGGACTAAATTAGAGCCCATCAATGAATAACATCAATTTTTGCCAGTCAGTTTAACCAGTTCCTAAGCTCATCACTTAGTTTAAATCAATTTTATGTACTTTTTTGTCATGTTTGAAACCAATCAGGGTTCAGTAAATGGAAACAATTTTTCAGCGGCATATTAAAAGAAAAAAACGTTTCAGTAGGAAATGTCTGTGCCAGTGCGATTTTTTAACCTCAAACACACACACACACACACACACACACACACACACACACACACACACACACACACACACACACACACACACACACACACACACACACACACACAAATAAATGACTTTTGTCTCACAGCTTTATCACAATAAATTTTGATTTAAATTAGCCTACGATGCTAACATCGAGCCCGTTATTATTCTTGGAAAACTTCCAAAGGAAGCTTCCGAAACACGGTGTTAAGATATGGCATTTTTTAATGAAGGGCAGATAGAGTTTATTTAGTTCAAATGTACAAAAAAAAAGATTTGTCCGTCCATGTTAGTACCATACCCTGGTATCATGTCTCGGAAAGGTTTTAGTGAAACACAGACTGAAGAAATTGGAATTTTACGCGTGAATTACAAAGTTAAGGGAGCGTACATAAAACCAATAAAATTTCAAAAAAGGTACAGGCAGACTTCTCACACACCCAAATATCAAGGACTCCTTTAAGAGCCAACCAACTGGTATACAAGAGTTTGTTTCAAACACACTATGTTTCTGATCCCCTATAGTGCTTCCTTCACACCAACCCTATATATTGTAATTATTTCTATACCTTATAACCCTATAGCCACCCGGCCCCTGATCCCTCGCTCACCCCATCTTTATTACAATCCCTTCCTTACCCAACCTCTCTATATTACAAGTGCAACGCCAAGTGTGGGATATGACTTCCACCATGCATTAGGAGGATGTTATACAAATGACACCAGAAACTAGAATTATGTGGAGCTCATGACCCCCATGATAACCTGTCTCTATACACAAGAACATTGAAATGTGTTGTTATACATACACATTTTCTAGGTAAAAGAAGGGACAACTTAGGAAGGTGGCAGTGGACAGGCCCACCATCCTGTTCCTCACGATAACCTGGCATCGTACCAAAGAGCACTGAAATCTGTCAACCAGTACTAAAGTTGTGATGCAAGAAGCTTGTATAGACGCATTTTCTAAGTCAAACATAGGTCACAGTTCATGAAGGAAGCAGCAGTGTGTTGACAAAACCTGCATGTGTTATGTGAACATCCTGCCCTCCATGATTACCTCACAGTCTACCAATTTACCAAAGGACATTCAAATCGATCAATCAGTAGAGAAGCTATAAGACAAAATGCTCGTACGGGCACATTTCCAAGTTAAAAAAAGGGGGGGGGGGGGTCTAACTCAGAACGGCAGCAGTGGACGATACCCGTGTCATGTGAATATCATGTCGCCCATGATTATCTATTATCTTAACAAAGGACATCGAAATCTATCGACTGATGCTAAAGTTATAATGCCAAGTATTCATACGGACGGGCGGAAAAACGGACGAACGCACATTCAGCCTTCATGTGGCATTTGGCTTATGTGGTGCTTTTAGAATCTTCTAAAGTGGTTTTGTTTTACGCTCCAGCTGCCCATACGTGCTACCAATACCACATTTGACCCCACTGGACATACCCACTAAAATATTTCAAAATACCTCTAAACCGGTTTTGTTGGAAAGGATGGACGTCCGAGCCAACTAAACCTATTTGAGTGCTATTTTGAAATATTTGAAAATGTCCAAAAACTTTCTTTACTTAGAGCCTAAACTTAACCACGCTAAAAATATTCTGCAAGCCCAATCCCATCCTTGCACCAAAAAAGTACACAGAAATACACACTAACCCTGATCCAACCCTGCTCTGACCTTAAACCCCACTGCGAGCCACCCCAACCTAACCCTATCCTAAAGATAACCCTACCTTGGCCCTTAGTTTTTGTTTTGGTTTTTGGGGTTCAGAGTCGGGCCAGAATTGGGTTAGGGTAGTGAATATTTTTTAGGTGTGTGTGGGGGGGGGGGGGGCGCTGGGGTTACAAAACATTTTTAGGGTGGGTAAGTTTAGATTCTGGGTAAAGAAAAGTTTTGAACATTTTTAAATATTTCAGAATACACCCTAAACCGGTTTTGTTGAAACGAACAGACAGACGGACAGACGAACGCACGGACGAAGACCACGGGTATGTCCCGAAGTTTTTTCGAAATTTGGCGGCATAATAAATACACCTAGTCCACATTATAAGCACTGGACTTCAAGCAAGTGTAACAAGTGTAACTCACGAGTACGAAAGTTTTCATGGAGAAAGCTCTCGCGACTCTTCAAGGTGGTATTCTACCATGTCTAACAAATATACCAAAAGCTCTGATGCTTGTTCTAACGTATTAGGCGTTTGTTTGGAACCGTCCTCCATTAAATGCGTAAATAGCGCCGTTTCATTAGAATGACAATCAAAAGAGTCCGTCGTTAACACTTCAGTAAGTGCCACCAGTTCTTCCCCTGACACAGATTTCAAATGATCTTTCCCACCAAACATTTCAGGGAAGTGATACATCATGTCGGGTTTTCCACTTGGGGTATCAGAGTTTCGAATGTTACGTATATTGTGTGTGTTCCAAAGCATGATGATATTTTGTAATTCTTTTCGAATTAATTCAATGTAACAGAAGCGTATACACTGAATGTCCATGGCATTTGAAGTGTCAAGAATGCCAGCATCAACTAAATCTCGAAAATGATTCACAAGAATCCCCATTCCAGCTGATTTAAATTTACTCCACCATGCTTCAATTCTCTGATTAGCTGTAGATTTGCCATACAAAAATGTTACTCCCGGTCTTGACTCGTTATCTTCATTCCCTCTGCGAAGCAAAGATTGAAGCAGTTCCACATTTACATTCTCGTTCCCTCTGTCAGCCCTCACTACCGATGGACAACCCCGAAGTGTATATATACAATCAGAAAAATATTTGCATATCACGAACGGGTCATTGTTAGTAGCAGCCACTTCGAGCCACATTATTCTGCGAGAAAATCCATCAATGCATCCATGAATACAAATACCGTATGGCTTCAATTTATCCCATCCATCGATATGCCATAGATAATTGGGACCAGGTACATGATATTGGCGTCTCTTAAGTCGGTGACGTCGGCGGCAATCTACTCCATCAGGGTCTATATAATTCATAAGTAGCCTCACTGTTTCCGTATCAACAACCAGGTTATGAATTTTTCTTAACCTGTTGTGCATACTTCTATACCCCAAATCGGCGCCTGCCCGAGTTAACTCAAATCGAATAGCACAGGAAACGTTTAGGACGTCGTCTTTTGGACTTCTCCGTCTCAGGCCCATGGCACGTAAAATCCGTTTCAGCTGCCTAACTCCAATTGAAATGTTGTGGTAAAAGTATAGAAACGCAACTATTTCTAGATATTCAAATCCCATTTTGAAATATGTCTCGATACTTTCCTCTCGTGTTTGCAAACCTAGTTCAAATGGAAGGTACGAATCAGGCTGTGCAGTACAGTGGCAAAATGCATAAGCAAACAAAAGCACAAACATAAAAAACATCATGGCTGGAAATACAATTCGAAAACTATCGATCTCTGTGGAACATGCACACCGTTTTGTCGTAGGGAGAATGTGAATGCTATTATTATAATATATTCCACGTGACCCACACCACGTGATATGCTTTCACTCAGAAAAAAAAAATAAAAAAATAAAAAAAATGTAGAAAAAAATCAAAAGTTTCCACCTCGGGTGATAAGTTTCCACCTCGGGTGATAAGTTTCCACCTCGGGTGATAAGTTTCCACCTCGGGTGAAAAGTTTCCACCTCGGGTGGTAAGTTTCCACCTCGGGTGATAAGTTTCCACCTCGGGTGAAAAGTTTACACCTCGGGAGAAAAGTTTCCACCTCGGGTGGAAAGTTTTCACCGCGGTTAAAACTTTTCACCTCGGGTGATAAGTTTCCACCTCGGGTGGTAAGTTTCCACCTCGGGTGATAAGTTTCCACCTCGGGTGAAAAGTTTACACCTCGGGAGAAAAGTTTCCACCTCGGGTGGAAAGTTTTCACCGCAGTTAAAACTTTTCACCTCGGGTGATAAGTTTCCACCTCGGGTGGTAAGTTTCCACCTCGGGTGGTAAGTTTCCACCTCGGTGATAAGTTTCGGGTGATAAGTTTCCACCTCGGGTGGTAAGTTTCCACCTCGGGTGGTAAGTTTCCACCTCGGGTGATAAGTTTCCACCTCGGGTGAAAAGTTTACACCTCGGGAGAAAAGTTTCCACCTCGGGTGGAAAGTTTTCACCACGGTTAAAACTTTTCACCTCGGGTGATAAGTTTCCACCTCGGGTGGTAAGTTTCCACCTCGGGTGGTAAGTTTCCACCTCGGGTGATAAGTTTCCACCTCGGGTGAAAAGTTTACACCTCGGGAGAAAAGTTTCCACCTCGGGTGGAAAGTTTTCACCGCGGTTAAAACTTTTCACCTCGGGTGATAAGTTTCCACCTCGGGTGGTAAGTTTCCACCTCGGGTGATAAGTTTCCACCTCGGGTGAAAAGTTTCCACCTCGGGAGAAAAGTTTCCACCTCGGGTGGAAAGTTTTCACCGCGGTTAAAACTTTTCACCTCGGGTGATAAGTTTCCACCTCGGGTGGTAAGTTTCCACCTCGGGTGGTAAGTTTCCACCTCGGGTGATAAGTTTCCACCTCGGGTGAAAAGTTTACACCTCGGGAGAAAAGTTTCCACCTCGGGTGGAAAGTTTTCACCGCGGTTAAAACTTTTCACCTCGGGTGATAAGTTTCCACCTCGGGTGGTAAGTTTCCACCTCGGGTGGTAAGTTTCCACCTCGGGTGATAAGTTTCCACCTCGGGTGAAAAGTTTACACCTCGGGAGAAAAGTTTCCACCTCGGGTGGAAAGTTTTCACCACGGTTAAAACTTTTCACCTCGGGTGATAAGTTTCCACCTCGGGTGGTAAGTTTCCACCTCGGGTGGTAAGTTTCCACCTCGGGTGATAAGTTTCCACCTCGGGTGAAAAGTTTACACCTCGGGAGAAAAGTTTCCACCTCGGGTGGAAAGTTTTCACCACGGTTAAAACTTTTCACCTCGGGTGATAAGTTTCCACCTCGGGTGGTAAGTTTCCACCTCGGGTGGTAAGTTTCCACCTCGGGTGATAAGTTTCCACCTCGGGTGAAAAGTTTACACCTCGGGAGAAAAGTTTCCACCTCGGGTGGAAAGTTTTCACCGCGGTTAGAACTTTTCACCTCGGGCGATAAGTTTCCACCTCGGGTGGTAAGTTTCCACCTCGGGTGGTAAGTTTCCACCTCGGGTGATAAGTTTCCACCTCGGGTGAAAAGTTTACACCTCGGGAGAAAAGTTTCCACCTCGGGTGGAAAGTTTTCACCGCGGTTAAAACTTTTCACCTCGGGTGATAAGTTTCCACCTCGGGTGATAAGTTTCCACCTCGGGTGATAAGTTTCCACCTCGGGTGAAAAGTTTACACCTCGGGAGAAAAGTTTCCACCTCGGGTGGAAAGTTTTCACCGCGGTTAGAACTTTTCACCTCGGGTGATAAGTTTCCACCTCGAGTGGTAAGTTTCCACCTCGGGTGGTAAGTTTCCACCTCGGGTGATAAGTTTCCACCTCGGGTGAAAAGTTTACACCTCGGGAGAAAAGTTTCCACCTCGGGTGGAAAGTTTTCACCGCGGTTAAAACTTTTCACCTCGGGTGATAAGTTTCCACCTCGGGTGATAATTTTCCACCTCGGGTGAAAAGTTTCCACATCGGGTGATAAGTTTCCACCTCGGGTGATAAGTTTCCACCTCGGGTGAAAAGTTTACACCTCGGGTGATAAGTTTCCACCTCGGGTGGAAAGTTTTCACCTCGGGTGAAAAGTCGAAGAAAGTATTTAAAAAAGTAAAAAGTGTTTAAAAATAAATGAAAAGTGAAAAAAAAAAGTAAAAAGTAAAAAAAAAATACATGTCCCTTCTAGGCTTCTGTATGAAACACCGTTTTGTTACTGTTAATAAAATAGTTGAAATTTATTTTGTTCCAGCGCAGTTACATGATGCAAGAAGTGCAATCGCACTTTACAATCGCCGTCATCGATTTTGTAATGTAAGGGACACAACTCTATGCGTCTTGTCCTATTTCTTTTGTCTCGTAGACTGGTTTTCTTTGGAGGCCCGTGGGAAGCATATATAAGTCGGGTAGACGCACGAGACGGGTGTCTGTTTGTTATCAGATAAAAACAATAAACATATAGTGTGTTTTTATATCTGTGTTATACAACTCGTTGAAATATGGTTTATTTTTTCTCGGCGAAGCCTCGAAAAAATAAACCATATTTCAACTCATTGTATAACACAGATATAAAACACACTATATGTTTATTGTCTATATAAAAAAGTAGTCGGTAAGATATATTCGTTACACAGTTTGGTAGTGACCTAATATGGTATATATGGGGTCAGTTAATTCCATATTGGACTCGTGCTTCGCTCTTGCCCAATATGGAATTAACTGACCCCATATATACCATTTTAGGTCACTACCAAACTGTGTAACTTATAATATGTCAATCAATCGTACGTACGTCTGTGTGTATGTACATAATTATGTACATCCCTCAGCCTGTCCACAATTCCTTTCGCACACTCTGCAGTCTGTTTCTCTCACTTAATCTTTTTCATTTGTAGCTTTGGTGTGATGTCTAGATGGGAGCTGTCAAATTTTTCTGAATTTCATTGAGAAACATGGCTGTCAGCAGCCATCTTGGGGGTGGCATATAAATTGTCAGCAATTCCATTAGCATACCCTACAGGCCACATCCCTCACCTGCTCTTTTTCAGATTTCATATGTAGCTTTGGTGTGATGTCTAGATAGGAGCTGTCAAATTTTTCAGAATTTTGTTGAAAAACATGGACGTCAGCAGGCGTCTTGGGGTTTGGCATATATAAATTGTAAACAATTCCATTAGCATATCCTACATGCTACACCTCTCACCCGATCTTTTTCAAATTTTATATGTCTCTTTGGTATGATGTTTAAATGGGAGCCATCAAATATTTATCCCCCGCCAATGAAGTCGGGAAGGGGATGTTGAATGGTGTTCATCCATCAGTCTGTCTGTCCGTCCATTACAAAGTTTGTCCACTTAACTCCTCCTACAGTTTTCAGTGAATTTTTACGAAACTTGGTCTGAAGTATCAGTATCAAGTATAGATGTGCATGTGGTCAGGAATTTTTGATGCTACGAATGTTACGTGGTTACAGCCCTTGGTAATAGCAAAATATCTGTCACAAATGCTTGTTCTTATCATAACATTAAAATTGACGGGGATATTTGATGCGATGAATTTTGCATGGTTATGGCCCTTGGAAATCGTAAACTTTCCATCACAATTGCTTTTCCACTGAAGTCCTCCTACATTTTTTATTGGATTTTTACGAAACTTGGTCTGAAGTATTAGTATCAAGTATAGATGTGCATGTGGTCAGGAATTTTCGATGTTACAAATTTTATGTGGTTACTGCCCTTGGTAATGGCAAAATGTCTCAAATGCTTGTTCCTATCATAACATAAAAGTTAGCGGGTATATGGATGGCGTTAGACTCTTGTTCAGATTTCAAATGTAGCTTTGGGGTGATGTATAGATGGGAGTTAGCAAATTTTTCTGAATTTCATTGAAAAACATGGCTACCTGTGTCCATCTTGCACTTGGCATGTAAATTTTCAACAATTCCATTAGCACACCTTACAGGCTGCACCTTTCACCCCATCTTTTCAAATTTTATATGTAGCTTTAGTGTGTTGTCTAAATGGGAGCTATGAAATTTTTCGTAATTTCTTTGAAAAATGTGGCCGCCAGGGGCCATTTTGTATTTGGCATATAAATTGTCAACAATTCCTTTTGCACACACACCTTTTGGGGTGCATCTCTCACTTTTGAACTCTAATATGTGGCTTTAGGGTGATGTCTACGTGGGAGCAATTTTTTTTTAATTTCATTAAAAAACATGGGCGGCAGCACCCATCTCAGATTTTGCAATTAAACCGTCTGCTCTTCCTATAGCACACCCTGCAGTTAGTTGTTTAGTTCCGAACTTTCTTGGTGAAGTTGAGCTGCAGTGTCATTGACACTTTCATTTGAATTCCAATATCACCACCAACACATGCACTACCGATTTCACGTCTATCCTTGACCTTTTAGTTTCCACCTCATTTTTAGCGTCTCTTTAAAAATTTTGGGAGTACACAGTGCGTGGAGAGTGGAGTATAACTAAATCACCCGTGGAGTGGAACTGTCACCCAAGCCTTTACTTTCAAATTTTGTACATATCGAGAAAAAACACAAGCAGTGTTTCAGCCAATGGACCTCCGGGTTTAATCCGGAGGTCCATTGGCTGAAACTTTGCTTACACTGGTTAAGCTTTGCAACAAATTTGCAATTATTGCTTGAGTGGAATCTCCACTCTGCGGGTGATTTAGTGATAATACACTCTCCACGTACTGTAAGTTCCACAAAAATCCATCTGGAAATGTGGTTACATCATAGTAAATTCTCAATTGTTATGATCGAACTCAAAGGTGACTTCATGGGGAGGAGGAGGGGGGGGGGCGTCATAGAGTTAAAAATTAAAATGCGACTCTATGTTTTGAGATTTTAGTATGTTGATGAGCTCTAAAAATTAGTTGATAGCTGTTTTCAAGTTTCTTAATTTATCGGCAATTCGAACGTTTTTACGTCATTTTATTAAAGTTTAGGCCATTTTAGTCATATCTCATTAAAAACTCAACTGTTCATAGTTCAGTAGTCAGCATATATTAATTATACAGTTATAAAACTTCACATCATTTTGTAGTCACTTGAAATAGATAACCTCCATTTTGGAATTTTGCCCCAGCCCCTACATCCAGCCCCAACCACCAGCCACAACCCCCTGCCCTTACCCCCACCCCACACCATCCCCCAATATCAGTTTTGCCAGTTTTACATTTCTGTATTTATCCCCTCTTTATAACCACATTTTTAACATTTTTATTTCGGAATTTTTGCAACACTATCACAATAGGCATCAGACTTGGCCACCCAAATGTCATTGCTTGACTTACTGCATTGACCTGTGGAAAGTAGCTTTACTATTTCATAACCATCTAGTTGTATTTGTAACCATTTGTGTATGCTGCGAATAAATCCTCGAAATCTGAGATCTGTCGAACTGTTGACAGAATGGGACCGTTTTTTTTTCTATTTTGGAGGTTGGGTTATGTTTTTGCAATGTGTTGACACGACATAGCTGCCATTCCCAAATGTGATGTATATTTGAATAAAAGGAATAATACTGAATACCAAATATTCTGGGTAAAGACCTCACCGATATTTCCTTGAGGGATTAACCCTTTACCTAAAATAAAAAGCAGATGACACTTGCAAAACAAATTCTTGAATAACTAATTTATTTTTCATTTTTTATCTCAAAAACATAGGTTATGATCCCTCGTTGGAATGAGCTCGTTCCAACGAGGGGTCATAACCTATGTTTTGAGACAAAAAATGAAAAAAATAATGAAAATTAATTGGAAATGTTTTAGAGTAACGCTGGCCGGTTTTGGCCGTTATATTTGGTAAAAGGTTAAAAGATTTAAGTTTTGCCAATTCACCGACGATTTGTTTGTATGTTTTTCATGCTGAACCTAGATGTCATATAGTTACACAAGGATGGTTCCAAAAATTGCAACTGTCCTCACCCTCTTTGAAAATACTAGACATTTTGCAAATGTCTGCATACTCGGTGCTCTATAAGTCATAAAAGATAAGTACTGATATAGAAATCATCATACGAAAATTTAAGTGGATATCCCAACAAAATAGGCGTGAACACACACTTTTGTTCCTGAGATTTTTTTTGCAACCCTAGATTATGAAACTAACATGGCTACAAAAAAAATGCCGTCAGATAAATTCCCCTTTCAAGTGACATCTGGTGCAGTCCTTGTCTATAATATAGCACACACAGTCTCTAATTGAAAACTTATGAAGAACCCACCTGCGTAGTAATTTGTGAATTAATTTGTTTTATAATTAAATAACACGTACCTACTTTTCAGTGAACAGTGACGAATGATTGCTTTGGGGTAACAAGTGAATAAAATACAATGCGTTCTCAGCCCACCTGGTGCAGTTACTATTTATTCTACTATTTTTTGACACTTGAGCTGGGAAAAAAATCCATATGATAGAAAAAGCATTCATTGAGTTCTGAAGAACTCATCTTGACCATTCTCATGTAATGATATCAGATATCACTGACAAAAATTAAATGTGGTACAAATTAAAATATTCCACTCAGAAAAATATTCGTTCAACTCAGTTTGTTTCATGTTCTTGTCCTTTCTAGGTCCTCTAACTTTTCTTGCCTATAAAACTGTCCAACTTGATATGTTCAATGCTGTTGTCTGTTCTAGTTCCCCTAACCTTATCCACCACCAAACTGTCCAACTCTGTATGTCCAAGGCTGTTGTTCTTTCTAGGTCCTTTTACCTTTTCATCCATAAGACTATCCAACTTGGTATGTTGTGGGTAATAAATTCCTTTCAACCTCCTTTAACTTTTTCCCCAATAAAACTGTTCAACTTGGTATATTCCCATTTGTTGTCCTTTCAACATTCTCCAACTTTTTCACCCACAAATATTTTCAACTCAGTATGTTCCAGGCTAATAACCTTTCAATGCACTTTAATCCCCCCCCCACAAACCTGTCCATCTCAGCATGTTCCAGGCTAATATCCTTTCAATGTCGTTTAACTTTTTCACCCACAAACCTGTCCAAGTCGGTATGTTCCAGGATAATATCCTTTCAATGTCCTTTAACTTTTTCACCCACAAACCTGTCCAACTCAGCATGTTCCAGGCTAATATCCTTTCAATGTCCTTTAACTCCCCCATCCCATAAAACTGTCCAACACAGTATGTTCTAGGCTGTTGTCATTTTTATGTCTTTTTAAAGTTTTCCCACCATAAACCTTTCCAGTTCAGTATATTCCAGGCTGTTCTCCCTTCTAGGTTCTCTAACTTTCCTCCCCATAAAACTGTCCAAAACTTTTTCACCCCCAAATCCTTCCAGCTTGGTATGTTCCAGGCTGTTGTCCTTTTATCATTCTCTGCCTTTTTCAACCCCTAAAAGGTTCAACTTAGTATGTTCCAGGCTGATGTCTTTTTCAGGTCCTCTCACTTTTCGCATCCATTAAGTGCACCAATTATACGTACCAGGTTATTGTCCTTTCTGGGTCCTCTAACTTTTTCCACCCAGAAAACTCTCCAGCCTGATATGTTCCAGGTTATTGTCTTTTCAGAATCGTCTAACTTTTTCTCACATAAAACTGTCCAACCCTGTATGTTCTATGTTGTTTTCCTTTTTAGGTTCTCTAACTGTCTAAGTGTGTTTGTTCCACCTAATGCCCATTCTAGGTTCTCTAACCCTTTCTAGGCTCTCTTACTGTCCACGTCTGTATGTTCTACCTGTTGTCCTTCCTAGGTTCTCTAACTGTCCAAGTCTGTATGTTTCACCTGTTGTCCGTTCTAGGTTCTCTAACTGTTCAAGTCTGTATGTTCTACCTGTTGTCCTTTCTAGGTTCTCTAACTGTCCAAGTCTGTATGTTTCACCTGTTGTCCGTTCTAGGTTCTCTAACTGTTCAAGTCTGTATGCTCCACCTGTTGTCCTTTCTTGGTTCTTTAACATTTGCCTCCCATAAAATTGTTCATCTCAGGATGTTCTGGTTGTTGTCCTTTCAAGGTTTTATAACCTTTACCACCCATAAAATTGTCCAGCTCTGTATCTTCTCCCTGCCGTCCCTTCTAGGTCCTCAACGTTTTCACCTAGAAAACTATCCCAACTCAGTATGTTCCAGCTATTGTCCTTTCTAGGTCCTCTAACTTTTTCCCGTCAAGAAACATACCATTTGATATGTTCCAGTTTGTTGTCCATTGTAGGTTCTCTAATTTTTCACCCACATAACTGACCAACTCATCATGTTCGAGTTTGTTGCCCATTCTAGGTGCTCTAATATTCACCCATGTAACTGTCCTACTCATTATGTTCCAGTTTGTTGTCCATTCTTATTTTCTATAATTTTCTACCCACATAACTGTCCAACTCATTTATGTTCCCATTTGTTGTCATTCTAGGTTCTCTACGTTTTCACCCATATAACTGTCCAACTCATTATGTTCCCATTTGTTGTCATTCTAGGTTCTCTAATTCTTCACCCATATAACTGTCCTACTCATTATGTTCCAGTTTGTTGTCCATTTTAGGTTCTCTAATTTTTCTCCCATATAACTGTTCAACTCATTATGTTCGAGATTGTTGCCCATTCTGGCTTCTCTAATTTTTCACCCATACAACTGTCCAACTCATTATGTTGCCATTTGTTGTCCATTCTAGGTTCTCTAATTTTCACCCATATAACTGTCCAACCCATTATGTTCCAGTTTGTTGTCCATTCTTAGGTTCTCTAATTTTTCACCCATATAACTGTCCTACTCATTACGTTGCAGTTTGTTGTCCATTCCAGGTCCTCTAATTTTTCACCCATATAACTGTCCTACTCATTTTGTTCCTATTTGTTATCCATTCTAGGTTCTCTAATTTTTCGCCCATATAACTGCCCTACTCATTATGTTTCAGGTTGTTGTCCTCTACAGGTATTTATTTTCTACCCAGGATTCCTGCAGGGCCTTGGATTCAAGGAAGGGCCTTGAATTTGAGTGAGCATCATTTAGGGCCTTGAAATTCTGGAAAATGTGTCTGAAGGTCTTGAAAAGTCTCGAATATTCTCGAAATAAAAAAGCTGACGAAACACGTATTCATAGCTATACAGTTTATATGTCAGAGTCTGTGGAGGAATAGTTCTAACTAAGACCATCTGGTCATTACCTCCTTCTCCCACGTCCCTTGTAGCGAAGAGGGGGAGGTAATGACCAGAGGTCCTAGTTAGAAATAGTGAAGGTAGGGCTTTGAAAATCCTTGAATTTAGCTGCTGTAATGCCTTGAAAAATGCTGAAATATGTCGAGAAATGGCCTTGAATTGCCTTGAATGTTATCAGTCTGTGCTTGCAGGAATAATGCTACCCTTAAAATTTTTGTTTGTTTGCCTCACAAACATAGCTTATGATCCTCTTACTGGAACAAGTTCAATAGGGGGTTATAAATAAGTTTGAGGCCAAAATTGAAATCATAATAAAATTTTAATGGTGGTATTTGTGAATAGCTCTGGATGGATTTTGCCTCTAACCCTTTACCTGACATAACGGCCAGGAAATTGGTGAAATAGGCCTACCAAAGCCTAAAATATCTTGTAAATGTCTCGATAAAACCATACAGGAAATTGGTCAAATAGGCCTACCAAAGCCTAAAATATCTTGTAAATGTCTCGATAAAACCATACAGGAAATTGGTCAAATAGGCCTACCAAAGCCTAAAATATCTTGTAAATGTCTCGATAAAACCATACAGGAAATTGGTCAAATAGGCCTACCAAAGCCTAAAATATCTTGTAAATGTCTCGATAAAACCATACAGGAAATTGGTGAAATAGGCCTACCAAAGCCTAAAATATCTTGTAAATGTCTCGATAAAACCATACAGGAAATTGGTCAAATAGGCCTACCAAAGCCTAAAATATCTTGTAAATGTCTCGATAAAACCATACAGGAAATTGGTGAAATAGGCCTACCAAAGCCTAAAATATCTTGTAAATGTCTCGATAAAACCATACAGGAAATTGGTCAAATAGGCCTACCAAAGCCTAAAATATCTTGTAAATGTCTCGATAAAACCATACAGGAAATTGGTGAAATAGGCCTACCAAAGCCTAAAATATCTTGTAAATGTCTCGATAAAACCATACAGGAAATTGGTGAAATAGGCCTACCAAAGCCTAAAATATCTTGTAAATGTCTCGATAAAACCATACAGGAAATTGGTCAAATAGGCCTACCAAAGCCTAAAATATCTTGTAAATGTCTCGATAAAACCATACAGGAAATTGGTCAAATAGGCCTACCAAAGCCTAAAATATCTTGTAAATGTCTCGATAAAACCATACAGGAAATTGGTCAAATAGGCCTACCAAAGCCTAAAATATCTTGTAAATGTCTCGATAAAACCATACAGGAAATTGGTGAAATAGGCCTACCAAAGCCTAAAATATCTTGTAAATGTCTCGATAAAACCATACAGGAAATTGGTCAAATAGGCCTACCAAAGCCTAAAATATCTTGTAAATGTCTCGATAAAACCATACAGGAAATTGGTCAAATAGGCCTACCAAAGCCTATAATATCTTGTAAATGTCTCGATAAAACCATACAAATATGAATATGAAAAAGATTCTCACAATTTTTCAATAAAACCATACAAATATGGATATCATTAGAACAGGCTCGTTGAGTCGGTTCTAATGATATCCATATTTGTATGGTTTTATTGAGAAATGGTGAGAATTTTTTTCGAAAAATATAAAATTTAATTTATTTTTTAAAAAAGGCTGTGTTAGGTAAATGGTTGAGAGTTAATAACTTGGTGGCCAAAGTATTTTGTTCATAGTATTTGTGAGACTACTTCTAAATAAACCAGATTGATTTTGACATCAGTTTTCTTGTTAAAAAAAGTTCTACTCATTTAAGCTGATTGGATTGACATTTTGGATCTTTTGGGCTTATTTTTTGTGTAAGGTGGAGTTGGGCCTGAAAAAATTGTTAAACTCTTTTAATGTTTTGTAGTTTTCCTTTTGTTAGGTTTGGGAAACTTTTAATTTCAAAACACCTCATAAACAGTATATTTCTAGAATAATATTACGTTAGTCAAAGACACTGTCATCTTTTAGTTTTTATATTCTATCCTTGAAAATGTACCTAGCTAAAAATCATGATAAAATTTCAATAGTATATTTATATAATTATATGCTGAAGCATTTTTCACACTGTTTGACTTGTTTTTAATTTGTGTCTTCAAAAATATTTGTATTTATTCAAACTTTTTTTTATTTATCTAGTAAAGTATTCAATTAGTTTATAAAAATATTGCTGTCTCGCCGATTGAATTTCATACTGAAAACTGTCAAATATAAAGAAATTCAAATCACCGATTAAATTTCAAACATAAAAGTGTGTCAAATATAAGGAAGTTCACGTTTTCATAGAGTGCCTACCATTGTATTGCATATTTATTGATAGATAAGCATGATATATGCATGCATATAATTTTTATACTCACAACATGAATTTACTACCTTTACAGACCTGTTTGTCCTCAGTAGTCCTCATGTAAGTATTTAATCTACTACAGCGGAACCCTGTTAATTGAATAGCCACTTTGCTGATGAAAATTATTCAATTAACAGGGGTATTCAATTAACAGGGATTGTGTCACTTTTCTGTATTCTAGAGTTAAACTTAGCATTTATTCTATTATATCTTGTTTGACAGAGCTCCATGAGTTCTGTCAAACAAGATGAAAAAGATTAAAGCCTGTATTAGATGAACTGAGGCCAAATAGGTCTATAAACAAAGGAAAACTGGGAAGATTCAGGGTAATTTCTCGACAGGTTACAAGATTTTTTTTATTCAATTAACAGGAGTTTACTCTATAACCTATATTCAGTTAACAGGTCAAATTTGTACTGGAGGTATGGTAAATGGTTTCGTGTTTGGAAATTATATTCAATTAAAAGGGTTATTCAGTTAAGAGATATCCATTTAAGTGGGCTCCAATGTATAGCTTGTTTGTTTATAGTACTCAATGGGATCTAACAGAATAAATGTACTATAAGTTACATGGCGTGTAGCTGGCTGATACATTTCCATACAAGGCGATGAGTGTTCATATCAGGTGAGGCGAAGCCGAACCTGATATGAACACTCGAGCCTTGTATGGAAATGTATCAGCCAGCTACACGCCATGTAACATATTTATTATGTCGAAAGTCCATGTAAATCAAGCGATTAATAATTTTCTCTATAAACAAACAACGGCCCGGAATTTATTTTTCAGGAACCACTATTGATAGCACCGCGCAGAATCATGAACAGTAACAGGCACCGGTACGTGTAACCATGGTAATTGTAAACAAATCATCACTTTGCGAAGGGCGATTGCCGTACTTGTTTACAAATGAAACGAATCGCTGCTTGCCACGGAGATCAGTGCTGCTTGCCAACTCGGCATAATCTGGAGGCCCCTTGCGTACATTTACTGTTGTTACTACCTAAAAAGTACTAATAAAGCAGTTTTGAACATTAAAAATCACTTTTTTACTGTAGTGTAGAGCAAACAATAACAATAACGCATAACAAACAGTGACTGAAGGAGTCGTAAATTTAAAACAAAGAACTTTTCAGACTACAAATATTATCTTCTGCCCATCTTTTTACATATTTAATGTTTTAAATCACAAAATACGGTATCTTGAAAATATTTTCGGAACCTAAATTCTCTTATTTTGTTTTAATTCAGATTTTGAAAATTCGAAGTGAAGGGAATTGCATCAAAATAGTAATGGCGGCTACTCACCTGATATTAATTAATATCAGGTGAGTAACCCGATACGGTGGAATCTTTAGAAGGTATTCCAGCATTTTGATTGGACAAACTAACTTTGAGACATAATAATATAACAATAACATGATTTTTGAGGGCATTATGGTATATTAGCGGCCCTGCAGAAATTATTAACAGCCCAAGGGCTTATTAGCGGCCCGAGACGAAGTCGAGGGCCGCTAATTGGCCCGAGGGCTGTTAATAATTTCTGCAGGGCCGCTAATAATGCAACAATAACATGACTTCAGGAGGGCGTTATGGTTCATTAACGGCCCACCATAAATGATTAACAGCCCCAGGGCGTTATAACGGCCCGAGACGAAGTCGAGGGGCGTTATAAGGCCAGTGGGCTGTTAATCATTTATGGTGGGCCGTTAATGAACCATAACGCCCGACTATGGAAGTCATGTTATTACTATTATTACCACTTATTACCACATTGTTAACGGTACCTAGTATATTTTAAAGATAAAGTAAATTATTCAATTTCAATTAACAGTTTAATGAACATATATACAAACATATTTTGTGACATAAAATTTAACGGTCTCAACATTCAGCATAACATTTCTCAAGGAAAGTTAAGTTGTTCAACAACTTCACTTTCCTTGATAAATGTTTATGCTGCAGTTATTAAATGTTGCACCCGACATCAGCTGATGCAAAAGTTGGGTTTGTGGCTGGAAGTTCTGAAGCGTAGTTTGACTAGTGTTGGTTGGAATGTCAATGTTATAGACTGTCCCTGGTTCAGAGTTTCCAGGAATAGTAAGAATTCCATCAGCAGAGTAGAGATTGACAGTCTTGGGTTCAGAATGGTCAGGACATGTTTCAACAGAACTGGCATCGGGTTCGGAGCGACTATTAATAGAATTGGTAGCAGTGGGTTCAGTACTGCCATTGTCAACATTACTGACAGTGTTGTAATTTATAACACTTGCTGAGTCTCCAATAACACTAGTGTCTATGTTAAATGTTCCTACAGTGAACTCTTCGTTGTCAGAAAATTCATCATGTTCTGGGTTTACACTTAATGATGCACTCAACACATTTGAACAATGCCGTTTCTGAGTTGTTTAAATGTCAGACAAGTAATGTTTTAAACTCTGGGTATTTTTATGGTTGGTGACAGTAATAATGCTACTTGGGTCTACTCCTGCCTGGTAAAGCGTTGTAATTGTACTTGCGCGAACACAGTGGCAAGTGTAAATTTGTGATAATGATGCTTTTTTAGAAATTCTCTGCATCATTTGTGATAAAGTGTTCTTTCCCATTGCTTCATTTTTAAACCATACCTGGTCATCTAGGCTGTAAATTTGTTTTGGTGTCTGGAATAACCTATCACACTTCTCACTAAGTTTTGCAATATAAAATTTGAATATACCAACACCATTACCGTACATTTTTTGTGTGTTATAGTTAATATCGCACTGTTTGTATCCACCCTGGTGGTTTTTTGTAACCTCAGTTTTAGACAACTCAACAAACTCTGTCCCGTCACTGTCCATCCCTACACTAAAGGTATCTTTACACATTGAGGCCCATCCTTCTCGACCACGGCGACCAAAATAAAAGCATAGCATAAACCACATTGATTCCACCAGAACAACAGCATTTGAATTAAAATTTTGAAAATAAACCCCCAACTTCCGCATATCCTCTTCTCCAATGCTCGATTTGTGTTTTCTTTTTGAATTATTGCATTTCATGAAAAGTTTGCAGCGTGCAACAAACATATGGTTGGCACTGGTGAATTCTCGATCTTTAATTATATTGAGTGGCCTACTTAATGGCGCAGATGTTACATGTCTATGGATTCCAGCTCTAATAGATGTTAAAGTGCTTGGTGTAAGACTCGTTCCTTCCTTCGATTTCACCTCTGCATAAAATTTCCTTAATAGTTCGTTTAACATTTCAGGAGAAATTGTCTCAAAATCACAAAATTTTCCACGTCGAGCAAGCCACTCTTTAAACTTTTTGATGCCATATTGGGTTGATCTGGCTGTGCTTGCTGGAGTAGCACTGTTTTCGAGAAACATTAGATCTGTTTCGCTCAAGTCGCTATTTTGACTCATTTTTGCGATGTCGGTCAATTACAGAAAGCACATGTATCGTCTGCTTTGTTGACAAACAAAATCACGTGATTATCACGTCATTTATTTACTTCGAAATTAGGACACATTGTATTTCAAAGAACCGAACATTTCAGAGGAGAAAATACGTTTAAAAATATATATTATTTAAAAAATTGTTCGATTACTCACCTATAATACGTATAATATCCAACAAGTTTGAAATCCAGTGATCCAGATCATTTTATAAACTTTATACATTTCAGCAGAATGTTGGAACGAAAATGCGCGTTCGATCATGGGAGGTAATTTGTGTCTCTATTTCAAACATTTTTGGGAGGCAATTGCAAATGAGAAACCGGAAGTAAGTGGCGGGCCGAAAAATCACAACAAAATTTCATAACGGCCCGATGCAATTCACTACCGTGCGTTATGATATTCCACCGTATCAATAAACTCGCGATAACCTACAGGGAACGCCCTCTGAAGTGGTAATAATATACCATAATGCTCGCAAAAATAATGTTATTACTATTATTACCAGTGTTACAAAAAATAACTGATTTGGGCTTATGTTGTGTTAAGGCCACAATAGGGTAAGATGTTAACCATTTACCCAACAAAGCTTTTTGAAAAAGTAATCAAAATCTCATATTTTCTCAAAATTTTCATGGGTATAACTGAAGGGAATTCTGCAAATATGGCTATCATTGGAATCGGCTTATTCAGCCTATTCCAATGATACCCATATTGCATGGTTTTATGATAAAACAGTCATGGTATTTCATGCTGTGAGAACCTTTCATTGGGCGATTTTCTGGGCGGTTTTGGGTGATTTGTTGGGTAAAGGGTTAATTGAATTTGTACCATAATATATTTTCAAAGCATAAAGCATAAACTGAATAAACTTGAAACAATATTTTAATGTCAATCTGTGGCATAAAATAAACAGCTGATGTACTCAATGTTCAGTTTGGAATACAGTTATAGTTGATTGTACAGTTATTTAATGTTGCACCGGCTAGGAAACTGTGTGTCATTTGCATTTGTGGATTATAAGACTGGAGTGTGTTCGACGTTGGCACATCAATATTGAAAACAGAACCAACTGGCGCATCCTGTGGAATGGTAATTATTCCATCATTGGCAAAGAGGTTTTGTACAGGGGCACTAGTGTTTTCACATTTGTCTTCCTGTATTTCAGCAGCAGATGCTACAGACTCGTTTCTTTCACTACAAGTATTAGACCCTAGTCTACTGAAATCTAAATCAAAACAACCCGTGTTAAAGTCATCTTCATCAGACCACTCATCATTGTCAGTACAAACACTGATAGATGCATCTAAAATGTTAGAACACTGTCTCTTTTGTGCTGTGGAAGTGTCATTGATGTAATGCTTTAGGCTACTTGTATTTTTGTGATTTGTCACAGATATAATATTCTCGGGGTTTACACCAGCTTGAAATAAGGTTGTTATTGTTGATGCTCTGACGCTGTGACAAGTGTACTTTTGTGACAGCCCTGCCTGTATAGATATATGCGGCATCATGTTTGAGAGAGTGTTTTTGCCGACAGGTTCATTTCTGAACCAAGTATCATGTGGGCCAAAAGATGACTTTGCTCTTTGAAATAAACGATTGCAGTTTTCATTTAATTTTGAAATATAGAACTTGTAAATCTTCACGCCATCTCCATACATTTTTTGACTATTGTAATTTATATCACTTTGTTTGCTGCCTCCCTGATGATTTTTTGTCACCTCTGTCTGAACTTGTTCAACAAATTCTACACCATCAGAGTCCTTGCCTACAGCAAATGTATTTTTGGTCATAGCTGTCCAGCCTTCTCGGCCTCTCCTGCCAAAACTGTAGCAAAGGTAGAACCAGACAGCTTCTAGTAGCACTTTAGGCGAACAATTATATTTGGAAAAGTAGGTTCCAAGTTTTTGCATATCTGCTTCCCCAATGCTAGGCTTGTGTTTCGGTTTTGGGTTGCCACATTTGAAGAATAATTTACATCTGGCATCAAACATTTTATTGGCTGACGTGAACTCCTTGTCATGTATAATATTAATAGGTCTGCTTATCGGAGCAGATGTAATAGTGCGATGGATAGCTGCCCGAATACAGGTGAAGGTACTTGGACTTAAATTTGAGCCTGGTTTCTTGGGTTTCACCTCCGCATAAAACTTTCTCAGAAGTTCATTCAAATCCTGAGGAGAAATGACCTCGAAATCACACACTTTTTGTCTTTTTTCTACCCAGTTCATAAATTTCTTCAACCCATACAATGTCGACCTTGAAGTGCTATCAGGCCTAGCGCTTTTTTCTAGAAAGTTCAACTGAGAATCGCTTAAATCACTTGATTGAGACATTTTGAAACGGAGGTGTCGTCTGTTTGTTTACAAATGCGCATCGGAGAGATCAGGGGCGACAATTTGGGGGAATTCCCGTGTCACAAATTGAGTGCATGAACGTCGAAATTAGGAAAGTGATGTAATTTTTCGGCAATGACGGCTTCTTACAATTGCTTCATAATAAAAATAATCTGGATTACTTACCTAATAACAACAATCTAGCCATTGGTAAGAAAAGTTCGGTCGTTTATGAATCATTTCCCTGGTATCGTCGTTTCGATTCAGCTCCTTGCCGATCGAGAACAAGCGGTGATCACGTGATGTAACAATGATGCCAGAGGGCGATTATTTTCATTATCGGCTCGCGGCCCGGAACTTAGGAGATTGCCATGCATTATTTACTTTGAACGCTCGGCATAACAGCGTTAATACACTAGGGAACGCCCTGCAAAGTGGTAATAATATAAGTTACATGGCATGTCGCTGGCTCATACATTTCCATACAAGACTCTGAGTGTTCCTATCAGGTTCACCGAACCTGATAGGAACACTCAGAGCCTTGTATGGAAATGTATCAGCCAACTACACTCCATTTAACATATTTATTATGTCGAAAGTCCATGTAAATCAATTGATTAATAAATTTTTCCGAGAAACAAAGAATGACCTGCCATTTATTTTTTAGAATCCACTATTTACAGCACCGCACAGAATCATCTACAGTAACTGGCACCAGTATGTATCCATGGCGACAGTAAACAATCATCGCTGTTTGAAGCGCGATATTTGTTTACAAAATAAAACGTATCACTTCAAGCAAATCTGAAATAACCTTAGTTACATTTACTGTCATTAAAACCTGAAAATGGTTAAAAATCACTTTTAATCTGTTGAGTAAACTGTAAATAAAGTGTTTGCTTCAGCATAAAAAATCGATTGTGTCGTAAAAACAACAAAGAACTTATGGGACAACAAATAATATTTTCTGTACATTTTATAAATATTTAATGTTTTAAATAAATAAATAGAGTACCTTGAAAAAATATTTTTGGTACAGTGGAGCCCACTTAATTGGATATCTCTTAATTATATATCCCTGTTAATTGAATATAATTTTCAAACACAAAACCATTTACCATAACTTCAATACAAATTTGATCTGTTAATTGCATATGGGTTGTAGAGTAAACTCCTGTTAATTGTATATAAATTTTTATAATATGTCGAAAAAATTACCGTGACACGCACCAGATTCTCCTTATTTATCAACCATTTTGGCCTCACCACATCCAATACAGGCATTTATTCTATTATCTCTTGTTTGACAGAGCTCTATGAGCTCTGTCAAACAAGATATAATAGAATAAATGCTCAGTTTACCTCCAGAACACAGGAAACTGACCAAATCCCTGTTAATTGTATACTCCTGTTAATTGAATAATTTTCACTGGCAAAATGAATATTCAATTAAGAGGATTCTACTGTACTTAAATTCTCTTATTTTGTTTTAATTCAAATTTTGAAAATCTGATGCGAGTGAAAATGCATTAAAATAGTAATGGCCGCTACTCACCTGGCATCAAATAATATCAGGTGAATTACCTGATACAGTGGAACCCTCAGATGGTATTCCAGCATTATGATTGGACTAAATATTTTTGAGGCATAATAATATTCATTACCAAAGTAAGCAAACTACCTAATGTTCCCAATTGAATATTCCTGTTAATTAAATATTCCTCATCAGCAAAAGTGGTTATTCAATTAACAGGTTCTCAGAGTAATTTTTAGTTCACATGATTTCAGTCAGATTGACTCTCCATGATGGTGGTGTTTGTGACTTTTATTCAAAAACCCTTGAACAAATATTGGGATTCTATTTTAGGGAATGGTTGGTGATAGGGTAAGATTGTTATTTTATTCAAATCAAGTCACAACCCCCCCCCTCTCCCCCCCCCCCACACACACCCATAGTTGTGAGGAAAATTCATCCAATTTAAAAAACAATCTTATAATTTGATAGAATAAGTGGATATTTGATTTTCTACTTCATTTTGAGGTGTATATTTTGAGGCGTCTGTACATTTTGTCAAGAGTGCATTTTGAGGTCTGCATTCACGTTTGTTCAAGGGACGTTTGAGAGGCAATATCTTCAGTTGTTCTGGGAGTCGCAAGCTTTTTGGCCTCACCCGAAATTTCTATTTCAGCACCGAACGGTCAAGTATAGAGTACTGTTGGGTGATAAGTACTTCATTCATGCAAAATTAAAAAAAAATTCTGAATCAAACACCCATATTTCCATGGAGCATAGAATAGTTATTTAGGATCAAGCATCCTTCGGACCAGCAGAACTGAATGGGCAGGAAAAAAACTGCAGTTGGATGTGTCATAGGATACAGTGTTGAGAATAGTAAAAGTGCTGAGTCATTAAAAAAAATACTCCAGAACCACCCATCAGAATCTTTTGATATTTAGTATCAAACACGCTTAGTGGTGTCAGATTTCAGTCTGTTCAAATTGAGTCCCTGGGTTCATGTTTAAACTTCATGCAGAATACACCCATTTTAACACTGTAATGGGAAAATGCTGAATCAGCAAGTTTTAACACATTTTCTTCCCCAGAATCTTTTGTTATTTGGTATACAACATCCTTAGGAGGTTCAGATTTAAGTTGTTAAAATCATGTCCCTTGGTTCATATTTGGGCTCTGTACAGGAAACGCCCATTTTAACACTTGGTAATGGGAAAACACTCAGTATGATTTTTTTTTAAATTTAAATCTTCTTCACCAGAACCACAAATTGGAATATTTTGATATTTGGAATGCAACATACTTTGAGAATTAGAATCACGTTTGTTCAAAACAAGTCCATGGGTTCGTATTTTCGCTTGATACAGGAGCCTAAATTTTCCAAAATGCTTTTCAGTTCTTTTTCAGAACCACCAGCCAAGATATTTTAATATTTCCATCCTTTGGAAGTTTAGATTTAAGTTTGTTCAAAGCAAGCCCCTTCGATCATATTTGGGCTGCCCACTGGAGCCTGAAATTTTATTTTTTATTGCTTTTTTAAAATCCTCAGATCTTCCATTCAGCATATTTTGATATTTGGCATACAACATCCTTGTTGGGGGTCAGATTCAAGTTTGTTGAAATTAAGTTCCCTGGTTTCATATACAGGCTCCCATTCAAGATCCTCAGGGGATCAGATTCAAGTTTGCTCAAATCGAGTCCCTCAGTTAATATTTGGGTACCTATGGGAGCCCAAACTTCTACTTAGAGCAACATGAGGAATATTGGTTAAGATTATTTTTGAGATCCACCAGTGAGAATGTTTTCATATTTGGGATACAGTATCCTTATGAGGACCATATTCAAAATTGTTCAAATCAAATCTGTGGGTTCACGTTTATGGAAATCCAAATTTCAGCTTGGTGCAACATAAGAAGTATTCTTTTAAATTCTTCCTATCCAGACCCACCAGTCTGACTTTGGTATACAACATCCGTGGTGGGGTGGGGCAGTTTTAAGTTTGTTCAAATCAAGTCACAGGATCAGCATTTGTTTTTTTTTCTTATGGGAGCCCAGGTTTTAACCTAGTGCAATATTACAAATATTCTTTGAAAATCTTCTCCAGAACCAATCCTCGGAATCGTTTGATATTAGGTATACAACATCTGGTGGGGTCAGATTCAAATTTGTTCAAACTATGTCCCTGGATTAATATTTGGGATCCCTATGGGAGCCCAAATTTTAACTTAGTCCAGTATGAGAAATAATCTTAAAAAATCTTCTTAAACTGCCTCTTTTTTAGCATTAATGGAAATACTGGGTATCCAGGCATTATTTCTGTGATAAGCTCTTAATACTAGAAATATGAATGATAAACAGGTTTTGAATTCCTAACTTCATATTTATGGACAATGATTCAAGTCCTTTCTTTGGAGCATAAATGGGGTTTTGTCAGGGTGGCCCTTCCGTTTACATGTGGCTTCTTGGCTTTTCAAGTCTCAAACCCAGAGGTAGTTTTATGGAAAAATAGAACAACCCATAATCATTTTCTACTACCACACTAGTTCACTAAGCAATCCTCTATTGATGGTTCATGTCACATAACAGTATATGATTATTTACTACTACAATACTTCACTAAGTAATCTTATATTGATGGTTCATTGTGAGATAACAGTTAATTATTATTTGCTACTACGCTAGTTCTCTAAGCAATCTTCTATTCATGATTCATTGTCAGAGAGCAGTCCATCATTATTTGCCAATGATACCATGGGTGGTTTAGACAGACTTGATGAGTTGACACTATTTGTATGATACCATGGATGGTTTAGACAGACTTGATGAGTTGACGCTATTTGTATGATACCTGGGTGATTTAGACAGACTTGATGAGTTGACACTATTTGCATGATACCTGGGTGGTTAAGACAGACTTGATGAGTTGACGCTATCTGTATGATACCATGGATGGTTTAGACAGACTTGATGAGTTGACACTATCTGTATGATACCATGGGTGGTTTAGACAGACTTGATGAGTTGACGCTATCTGTATGATACCTGGGTGGTTTAGACAGACTTGATGAGTTGACACTATTTGTATGATACCTGGGTGGTTTAGACAGACTTGATGAGTTGACACTATCTGTATGATAACATGGATGGTTTAGACAGACTTGATGAGTTGACACTATCTGTATGATACCATGGGTGGTTTAGACAGACTTGATGAGTTGACGCTATCTGTATGATACCTGGGTGGTTTAGACAGACTTGATGAGTTGACACTATTTGTATGATACCATGGTTGGTTAAGACAGACTTGATGAGTTGACGCTATCTGTATGATACCTGGGTGGTTTAGACAGACTTGATGAGTTGACACTATTTGTATGATACCTGGGTGGTTTAGACAGACTTGATGAGTTGACACTATATGTATGATAACATGGATGGTTTAGACAGACTTGATGAGTTGACACTATTTGTATGATAACATGGGTGGTTTAGACAGACTTGATGAGTTGACACTATCTGTATGATAACATGGATGGTTTAGACAGACTTGATGAGTTGACGCTATCTGTATGATAACATGGGTGGTTTAGACAGACTTGATGCGTTGACACTATTTGCATGATACCTGGGTGGTTTAGACAGACTTGATGAGTTGACACTATTTGTATGATACCTGGGTGGTTTAGACAGACTTGATGAGTTGACACTATTTGTATGATACCATGGTTGGTTAAGACAGACTTGATGAGTTGACGCTATCTGTATGATACCTGGGTGGTTTAGACAGACTTGATGAGTTGACACTATATGTATGATAACATGGATGGTTTAGACAGACTTGATGAGTTGACGCTATCTGTATGATAACATGGGTGGTTTAGACAGACTTGATGTGTTGACACTATCTGTATGATACCATGGATGGTTTAGACAGACTTGATGAGTTGACACTATTTGTATGATACCTGGGTGGTTTAGACAGACTTGATGAGTTGACACTATATGTATGATAACATGGATGGTTTAGACAGACTTGATGAGTTGACGCTATCTGTATGATAACATGGGTGGTTTAGACAGACTTGATGTGTTGACACTATCTGTATGATACCATGGATGGTTTAGACAGACTTGATGAGTTGACACTATTTGTATGATACCTGGGTGGTTTAGACAGACTTGATGAGTTGACACTATATGTATGATAACATGGGTGGTTTAGACAGACTTGATGTGTTGACACTATCTGTATGATACCATGGATGGTTTAGACAGACTTGATGAGTTGACACTATTTGTATGATACCTGGGTGGTTTAGACAGACTTGATGAGTTGACACTATCTGTATGATAACATGGATGGTTTAGACAGACTTGATGAGTTGACACTATCTGTATGATAACATGGATGGTTTAGACAGACTTGATGAGTTGACACTATCTGTATGATAACATGGATGGTTTAGACAGACTTGATGAGTTGACACTATTTGTATGATAACATGGGTGGTTTAGACAGACTTGATGTGTTGACACTATCTGTATGATACCTGGGTGGTTTAGACAGACTTGATGAGTTGACGCTATCTGTATGGTAACATGGGTGGTTTAGACAGACTTGATGTGTTGACACTATTTGTATGATACCTGGGTGGTTTAGACAGACTTGATGAGTTGACACTATATGTATGATAACATGGATGGTTTAGACAGACTTGATGAGTTGACGCTATCTGTATGATAACATGGGTGGTTTAGACAGACTTGATGTGTTGACACTATCTGTATGATACCTGGGTGGTTTAGACAGACTTGATGAGTTGACACTATCTGTATGATAACATGGATGGTTTAGACAGACTTGATGAGTTGACACTATTTGTATGATAACATGGGTGGTTTAGACAGACTTGATGAGTTGACACTATCTGTATGATAACATGGATGGTTTAGACAGACTTGATGAGTTGACACTATATGTATGATAACATGGATGGTTTAGACAGACTTGATGAGTTGACACTATCTGTATGATAACATGGATGGTTTAGACAGACTTGATGAGTTGACGCTATCTGTATGATAACATGGATGGTTTAGACAGACTTGATGAGTTGACACTATCTGTATGATAACATGGATGGTTTAGACAGACTTGATGAGTTGACGCTATTTGTATGATACCTGGGTGGTTTAGACAGACTTGATGAGTTGACGCTATCTGTATGATACCTGGGTGGTTTAGACAGACTTGATGAGTTGACACTATCTGTATGATAACATGGATGGTTTAGACAGACTTGATGTGTTGACACTATATGTGTGGAGACATGGATGGTTTAGACAGACTTGATGAGTTGACACTATCTGTATGATACCTGGGTGGTTTAGACAGACTTGATGCGTTGACACTATTTGTATGATAACATGGGTGGTTTAGACAGACTTGATGAGTTGACGCTATCTGTATGATACCTGGGTGGTTTAGACAGACTTGATGAGTTGACACTATTTGTATGATACCTGGGTGGTTTAGACAGACTTGATGAGTTGACACTATTTGTATGATACCTGGGTGGTTTAGACAGACTTGATGAGTTGACACTATATGTATGATAACATGGATGGTTTAGACAGACTTGATGAGTTGACACTATCTGTATGATAACATGGATGGTTTAGACAGACTTGATGAGTTGACACTATCTGTATGATAACATGGATGGTTTAGACAGACTTGATGAGTTGACACTATCTGTATGATAACATGGATGGTTTAGACAGACTTGATGAGTTGACACTATCTGTATGATAACATGGATGGTTTAGACAGACTTGATGAGTTGACACTATCTGTATGATAACATGGATGGTTTAGACAGACTTGATGAGTTGACGCTATCTGTATGATAACATGGATGGTTTAGACAGACTTGATGAGTTGACGCCATCTGTATGATAACATGGATGGTTTAGACAGACTTGATGAGTTGACACTATATGTATGATAACATGGATGGTTTAGACAGACTTGATGAGTTGACGCTATTTGTATGATACCTGGGTGGTTTAGACAGACTTGATGAGTTGACGCTATCTGTATGATACTATGGGTGGTTTAGACAGACTTGATGAGTTGACACTATCTGTATGATACTATGGGTGGTTTAGACAGACTTGATGAGTTGACACTATTTGTATGATACCTGGGTGGTTTAGACAGACTTGATGAGTTGACACTATCTGTATGATAACATGGATGGTTTAGACAGACTTGATGAGTTGACACTATCTGTATGATAACATGGATGGTTTAGACAGACTTGATGAGTTGACACTATCTGTATGATAACATGGATGGTTTAGACAGACTTGATGAGTTGACACTATTTGTATGATAACATGGATGGTTTAGACAGACTTGATGAGTTGACGCCATCTGTATGATAACATGGATGGTTTAGACAGACTTGATGAGTTGACACTATCTGTATGATAACATGGATGGTTTAGACAGACTTGATGAGTTGACGCTATTTGTATGATACCTGGGTGGTTTAGACAGACTTGATGAGTTGACACTATCTGTATGATAACATGGATGGTTTAGACAGACTTGATGTGTTGACACTATATGTGTGGAGACATGGATGGTTTAGACAGACTTGATGAGTTGACACTATCTGTATGATACCTGGGTGGTTTAGACAGACTTGATGCGTTGACACTATTTGTATGATAACATGGGTGGTTTAGACAGACTTGATGAGTTGACGCTATCTGTATGATACCTGGGTGGTTTAGACAGACTTGATGAGTTGACACTATCTGTATGATAACATGGATGGTTTAGACAGACTTGATGAGTTGACGCTATCTGTATGATACCTGGGTGGTTTAGACAGACTTGATGAGTTGACACTATATGTATGATAACATGGGTGGTTTAGACAGACTTGATGAGTTGACACTATCTGTATGGTAACATGGGTGGTTTAGACAGACTTGATGCGTTGACACTATTTGTATGATACCATGGATGGTTTAGACAGACTTGATGAGTTGACGCTATCTGTATGATAACATGGATGGTTTAGACAGACTTGATGAGTTGACACTATCTGTATGATAACATGGATGGTTTAGACAGACTTGATGAGTTGACACTATCTGTATGATAACATGGATGGTTTAGACAGACTTGATGCGTTGACACTATTTGCATGATACCTGGGTGGTTTAGACAGACTTGATGAGTTGACACTATCTGTATGATAACATGGGTGGTTTAGACAGACTTGATGAGTTGACACTATCTGTATGATAACATGGGTGGTTTAGACAGACTTGATGCGTTGACACTATTTGCATGATACCTGGGTGGTTTAGACAGACTTGATGAGTTGACACTATCTGTATGATAACATGGGTGGTTTAGACAGACTTGATGAGTTGACACTATCTGTATGGTAACATGGGTGGTTTAGACAGACTTGATGCGTTGACACTATTTGTATGATACCATGGATGGTTTAGACAGACTTGATGAGTTGACGCTATCTGTATGATAACATGGATGGTTTAGACAGACTTGATGAGTTGACACTATCTGTATGATAACATGGATGGTTTAGACAGACTTGATGAGTTGACACTATCTGTATGATAACATGGGTGGTTTAGACAGACTTGATGCGTTGACACTATTTGCATGATACCTGGGTGGTTTAGACAGACTTGATGAGTTGACACTATCTGTATGATAACATGGGTGGTTTAGACAGACTTGATGAGTTGACACTATCTGTATGATAACATGGGTGGTTTAGACAGACTTGATGCGTTGACACTATTTGCATGATACCTGGGTGGTTTAGACAGACTTGATGAGTTGACACTATCTGTATGATAACATGGGTGGTTTAGACAGACTTGATGCGTTGACACTATTTGCATGATACCTGGGTGGTTTAGACAGACGTGATGAGTTGACGCTATCTGTATGATACCATGGATGGTTTAGACAGACTTGATGCGTTGACACTATTTGTATGATACCTGGGTGGTTTAGACAGACTTGATGAGTTGACACTATTTGCATGATACCTGGGTGGTTTAGACAGACGTGATGAGTTGACGCTATCTGTATGATACCATGGTTGGTTTAGACAGACTTGATGCGTTGACACTATTTGTATGATACCTGGGTGGTTTAGACAGACTTGATGAGTTGACACTATTTGCATGATACCATGGATGGTTTAGACAGACGTAGTGAGTTGACGCCATCTGTATGATACCATGGATGGTTTAGACAGACTTGACGAGTTGACGCTATCTGTATGATACCATGGGTGGTTTATACAGACGCGGTGAGTTGACACTATTTGTATGGTAACATGGGTGGTTTAGACAGACTTGATGAGTTGACACTATTTGTATGATACCTGGGTGGTTTATACAGACTTGATGAGTTGACGCTATCTGTATGATACCATGGATGGTTTAGACAGACTTGATGAGTTGACACTATTTGTATGATACCTGGGTGGTTTAGACAGACTTGATGAGTTGACGCTATCTGTATGATACCTGGGTGGTTTAGACAGACGTGATGAGTTGACGCTATCTGCATGATACCTGGGTGGTTTAGACAGACTTGATGAGTTGACACTATTTGTATGATACCTGGGTGGTTTAGACAGACTTGATGAGTTGACGCTATCTGTATGATACCTGGGTGGTTTAGATAGACGTGATGAGTTGACGCTATCTGCATGATACCTGGGTGGTTTATACAGACTTGATGAGTTGACACTATCTGTATGATACCATGGGTGGTTTATACAGACTTGATGAGTTGACGCTATCTGTATGATACCATGGATGGTTTAGACAGACTTGATGAGTTGACACTATTTGTATGATACCTGGGTGGTTTAGACAGACTTGATGAGTTGACACTATCTGTATGATACCTGGGTGGTTTAGACAGACTTGATGAGTTGACGCTATCTGTATGATACCTGGGTGGTTTAGACAGACGTGATGAGTTGACGCTATCTGCATGATACCTGGGTGGTTTAGACAGACTTGATGAGTTGACACTATTTGTATGATACCTGGGTGGTTTAGACAGACTTGATGAGTTGACGCTATCTGTATGATACCTGGGTGGTTTAGACAGACGTGATGAGTTGACGCTATCTGCATGATACCTGGGTGGTTTAGACAGACTTGATGAGTTGACGCTATCTGTATGATACCTGGGTGGTTTAGACAGACTTGATGAGTTGACACTATTTGTATGATACCTGGGTGGTTTAGACAGACTTGATGAGTTGACACTATTTGTATGATACCTGGGTGGTTTAGACAGACTTGATGAGTTGACGCTATCTGTATGATACCATGGATGGTTTAGACAGACTTGATGAGTTGACGCTATCTGTATGGTAACATGGGTGGTTTAGACAGACTTGATGAGTTGACGCTATCTGTATGATACCTGGGTGGTTTAGACAGACTTGATGAGTTGACACTATCTGTATGATAACATGGGTGGTTTAGACAGACTTGATGCGTTGACACTATTTGCATGATACCTGGGTGGTTTAGACAGACTTGATGAGTTGACGCTATCTGTATGATAACATGGATGGTTTAGACAGACGTGATGAGTTGACACTATTTGTATGATACCATGGATGATTTAGACAGACTTGATGAGTTGACGCTATCTGTATGATACCTGGGTGGTTTAGACAGACGTGGTGAGTTGACGCTATCTGTATGATACCATGGGTGGTTTAGACAGACTTGATGAGTTGACACTATCTGTATGATACCATGGATGATTTAGACAGACTTGATGAGTTGACGCTATCTGTATGATACCATGGATGATTTAGACAGACGTGGTGAGTTGACGCTATCTGTATGATACCATGGATGGTTTAGACAGACTTGACGAGTTGACGCTATCTGTATGATACCATGGGTGGTTTATACAGACGCGGTGAGTTGACACTATTTGTATGGTAACATGGGTGGTTTAGACAGACTTGATGAGTTGACACTATCTGTATGATACCTGGGTGGTTTAGACAGACTTGATGAGTTGACGCTATCTGTATGATACCATGGATGGTTTAGACAGACTTGATGAGTTGACGCTGTCTGTATGATAACATGGATGGTTTAGACAGACTTGATGAGTTGACACTATTTGTATGATACCTGGGTGGTTTAGACAGACTTGATGAGTTGACACTATCTGTATGATAACATGGATGGTTTAGACAGACTTGATGAGTTGACACTATTTGTATGATACCTGGGTGGTTTAGACAGACTTGATGAGTTGACACTATCTGTATGATACCTGGGTGGTTTAGACAGACTTGATGAGTTGACACTATTTGTATGATACCTGGGTGGTTTAGACAGACGTGATGAGTTGACGCTATCTGTATGATACCATGGTTGGTTTAGACAGACGTGATGAGTTGACGCTATCTGTATGATACCATGGTTGGTTTAGACAGACTTGATGAGTTGACACTATTTGTATGATACCTGGGTGGTTTAGACAGACTTGATGAGTTGACACTATTTGTATGATACCTGGGTGGTTTAGACAGACTTGATGAGTTGACACTATCTGTATGATAACATGGATGGTTTAGACAGACTTGATGAGTTGACACTATCTGTATGATAACATGGATGGTTTAGACAGACTTGATGAGTTGACACTATCTGTATGGAAACATGGGTGGTTTAGACAGACTTGATGAGTTGACGCTATCTGTATGATACCTGGGTGGTTTAGACAGACTTGATGAGTTGACACTATCTGTATGATACCTGGGTGGTTTAGACAGACTTGATGCGTTGACACTATTTGCATGATACCTGGGTGGTTTAGACAGACTTGATGAGTTGACGCTATCTGTATGATAACATGGATGGTTTAGACAGACGTGATGAGTTGACGCTATCTGTATGATAACATGGATGGTTTAGACAGACGTGATGAGTTGACGCTATCTGTATGATACCATGGTTGGTTTAGACAGACGTGATGAGTTGACGCTATCTGTATGATAACATGGATGGTTTAGACAGACGTGATGAGTTGACACTATTTGTATGATACCATGGTTGGTTTAGACAGACTTGATGAGTTGACGCTATCTGTATGATACCTGGGTGGTTTAGACAGACTTGATGAGTTGACACTATCTGTATGATAACATGGGTGGTTTAGACAGACTTGATGCGTTGACACTATTTGCATGATACCTGGGTGGTTTAGACAGACGTGGTGAGTTGACGCTATCTGTATGATACCATGGGTGGTTTAGACAGACTTGATGAGTTGACACTATCTGTATGATACCATGGATGATTTAGACAGACGTGGTGAGTTGACGCTATCTGTATGATACCATGGATGGTTTAGACAGACTTGACGAGTTGACGCTATCTGTATGATACCATGGGTGGTTTATACAGACGCGGTGAGTTGACACTATTTGTATGGTAACATGGGTGGTTTAGACAGACTTGATGAGTTGACACTATCTGTATGATACCTGGGTGGTTTAGACAGACGTGATGAGTTGACGCTATCTGTATGATACCATGGATGGTTTAGACAGACTTGACGAGTTGACGCTATCTGTATGATACCATGGGTGGTTTATACAGACGCGGTGAGTTGACGCTATCTGTATGATACCTGGGTGGTTTAGACAGACTTGATGAGTTGACGCTATCTGTATGATACCTGGGTGCTTTAGACAGACTTGATGAGTTGACGCTATCTGTATGATACCATGGATGGTTTAGACAGACGTGATGAGTTGACACTATCTGTATGATACCTGGGTGGTTTAGACAGACTTGATGAGTTGACGCTATCTGTATGATACCTGGGTGGTTTAGACAGACTTGATGAGTTGACACTATTTGTATGATACCTGGGTGGTTTAGACAGACTTGATGAGTTGACGCTATTTGTATGATACCTGGGTGGTTTAGACAGACGTAGTGAGTTGACGCCATCTGTATGATAACATGGATGGTTTAGACAGACGTGATGAGTTGACGCTATCTGTATGGTAACATGGGTGGTTTAGACAGACTTGATGAGTTGACGCTATCTGTATGATACCTGGGTGGTTAGACAGACTTGATGAGTTGACGCTATCTGTATGATAACATGGGTGGTTTAGACAGACGTAGTGAGTTGACGCCATCTGTATTATACCATGGATGGTTTAGACAGACGTGATGAGTTGACGCTATCTGTATGGTAACATGGGTGGTTTAGACAGACTTGATGAGTTGACACTATTTGTATGATACCTGGGTGGTTTAGACAGACGTAGTGAGTTGACGCCATCTGTATTATACCATGGATGGTTTAGACAGACGTGATGAGTTGACGCTATCTGTATGATAACATGGGTGGTTTAGACAGACGTAGTGAGTTGACGCCATCTGTATTATACCATGGATGGTTTAGACAGACGTGATGAGTTGACGCTATCTGTATGGTAACATGGGTGGTTTAGACAGACTTGATGAGTTGACACTATTTGTATGATACCTGGGTGGTTTAGACAGACGTAGTGAGTTGACGCCATCTGTATGATAACATGGATGGTTTAGACAGACTTGATGAGTTGACACTATTTGTATGATACCTGGATGGTTTAGACAGACGTAGTGAGTTGACGCCATCTGTATTATACCATGGATGGTTTAGACAGACGTGATGAGTTGACGCTATCTGTATGGTAACATGGGTGGTTTAGACAGACTTGATGAGTTGACACTATTTGTATGATACCTGGGTGGTTTAGACAGACTTGATGAGTTGACGCTATCTGTATGATACCATGGTTGGTTAAGACAGACTTGATGAGTTGACACTATTTGTATGATACCTGGGTGGTTTAGACAGACGTAGTGAGTTGACGCCATCTGTATGATAACATGGATGGTTTAGACAGACTTGATGAGTTGACACTATTTGTATGATACCTGGGTGGTTTAGACAGACGTAGTGAGTTGACGCCATCTGTATTATACCATGGATGGTTTAGACAGACGTGATGAGTTGACGCTATCTGTATGGTAACATGGGTGGTTTAGACAGACTTGATGAGTTGACACTATTTGTATGATACCTGGGTGGTTTAGACAGACGTGGTGAGTTGACGCCATCTGTATGATACCATGGATGGTTTAGACAGACTTGATGAGTTGACACTATTTGTATGATACCTGGGTGGTTTAGACAGACGTGGTGAGTTGACGCCATCTGTATGATACCATGGATGGTTTAGACAGACTTGATGAGTTGACACTATCTGTATGATACCATGGATGGTTAAGACAGACTTGATGAGTTGACGCTATCTGTATGATACCATGGTTGGTTAAGACAGACTTGATGAGTTGACGCTATCTGTATGATACCTGGGTGGTTTAGACAGACTTGATGAGTTGACACTATCTGTATGATACCTGGGTGGTTTAGACAGACTTGATGAGTTGACACTATCTGTATGATACCTGGGTGGTTTAGACAGACTTGATGAGTTGACGCTATCTGTATGATACCTGGGTGGTTTAGACAGACTTGATGAGTTGACACTATTTGTATGATACCTGGGTGGTTTAGATAGACTTGATGAGTTGACGCTATTTGTATGATACCTGGGTGGTTTAGACAGACGTAGTGAGTTGACGCCATCTGTATGTTAACATGGATGGTTTAGACAGACTTGATGAGTTGACGCTATCTGTATGATACCATGGATGGTTTACACAGACGCGGTGAGTTGACACTATTTGTATGGTAACATGGGTGGTTTAGACAGACTTGATGAGTTGACACTATTTGTATGATACCTGGGTGGTTTAGACAGACGTGGTGAGTTGACGCCATCTGTATGATACCATGGATGGTTTAGACAGACTTGATGAGTTGACACTATTTGTATGATACCTGGGTGGTTTAGACAGACGTGGTGAGTTGACGCCATCTGTATGATACCATGGATGGTTTAGACAGACTTGATGAGTTGACACTATCTGTATGATACCATGGATGGTTTAGACAGACTTGAGGAGTTGACACTATCTGTATTATAACATGGATGGTTTAGACAGACTTGATGAGTTGACACTATTTGTATGATACCTGGGTGGTTTAGACAGACTTGATGAGTTGACACTATTTGTATGATACCTGGGTGGTTTATACAGACGCGGTGAGTTGACACTATTTGTATGGTAACATGGGTGGTTTAGACAGACTTGATGAGTTCACACTTTTTGTATGATACCTGGGTGGTTTAGACAGACGTAGTGAGTTGACACCATCTGTATGATAACATGGATGGTTTAGACAGACTTGATGAGTTGACGCTATCTGTATGATACCATGGGTGGTTTATACAGACGCGGTGAGTTGACACTATTTGTATGGTAACATGGGTGGTTTAGACAGACTTGATGAGTTGACACTATTTGTATGATACCTGGGTGGTTTAGACAGACGTGGTGAGTTGACGCCATCTGTATGATACCATGGATGGTTTAGACAGACTTGATGAGTTGACACTATTTGTATGATACCTGGGTGGTTTAGACAGACGTGGTGAGTTGACGCCATCTGTATGATACCATGGATGGTTTAGACAGACTTGATGAGTTGACACTATCTGTATGATACCATGGATGGTTTAGACAGACTTGAGGAGTTGACACTATCTGTATTATAACATGGATGGTTTAGACAGACTTGATGAGTTGACACTATTTGTATGATACCTGGGTGGTTTAGACAGACTTGATGAGTTGACACTATTTGTATGATACCTGGGTGGTTTATACAGACGCGGTGAGTTGACACTATTTGTATGGTAACATGGGTGGTTTAGACAGACTTGATGAGTTCACACTTTTTGTATGATACCTGGGTGGTTTAGACAGACGTAGTGAGTTGACGCCATCTGTATGATACCATGGATGGTTTAGACAGACTTGATGAGTTGACGCTATCTGTATGATACCATGGGTGGTTTATACAGACGCGGTGAGTTGACACTATTTGTATGGTAACATGGGTGGTTTAGACAGACTTGATGAGTTGACACTATTTGTATGATACCTGGGTGGTTTAGACAGACTTGATGAGTTGACACTATTTGTATGATACCATGGGTGGTTTAGACAGACTTGATGAGTTGACACTATTTGTATGATAACATGGATGGTTTAGACAGACTTGATGTGTTGACACTATATGTATGATAACATGGATGGTTTAGACAGACTTGATGTGTTGACACTATATGTATGATAACATGGGTGGTTTAGACAGACTTGATGAGTTCACACTTTTTGTATGATACCTGGGTGGTTTAGACAGACGTAGTGAGTTGACGCCATCTGTATGATACCATGGATGGTTTAGACAGACTTGATGAGTTGACGCTATCTGTATGATACCTGGGTGGTTTAGACAGACTTGATGAGTTGACGCTATCTGTATGATACCATGGATGGTTTAGACAGACTTGATGAGTTGACACTATTTGTATGATACCATGGGTGGTTTAGACAGACTTGATGAGTTGACACTATTTGTATGATAACATGGATGGTTTAGACAGACTTGATGTGTTGACACTATATGTATGATAACATGGATGGTTTAGACAGACGTGATGAGTTGACACTATCTGTATGATAACATGAATGGTTTAGACAGACTTGATGAGTTGACTCTACCTTCCGAGGGACAATTTTATTCGAAAATCTGCAATGCACACTTTTTGGATCATGATCATGCTAAAAAAGTATGACCAATTCGGCAAGAAATTGCTGAAAGATTAACACCTTTTTCATATTTTAAAATAGACATCCTTGTGTTCCAAAATTGTTTGTCCGACACATTATGAACTATATCCTTCTTGGTTCAGAGCTCACGGATTGGCGTGGGACGCTTTGTTGTAAATGATCAAAGTTAGATTGGAATTGTTGTTAGATTTTTTGCTTTTCACGTTCAAAAGGGTATCACAAGTGTCTCACAAATATGCGGAAGCGAACAATTATTGTTTAAGAGGCACTGACTCGAAGTCAAAGGAGTTGAACAAATGCAGCACACATTTCAACGTGAACAAATTGTATGGTTTGGCCATGAGTCGACCATTGTATGTGGGAAGTTTTAAGTGGGTGACGAAACCTGGAAGAGATCAAACAGCGGAGACATTATCCTTGTCTTTTGAAAGTGGATTTGGACTACTATTCTGAACATTACAACCTGCATAATCAACAGCCTTTTGGCCCCTGAGAATATAGAATGTATGTGAAAAACCCACCTCGAATTCACGAGACAAATGCCAGTACATGGTCTACTGTAGAAATAGGAAACTCTATCTCCATTATTGCATGACATTGACGAAGATACATCACATCCAATTCAACGAGGAGGATTGGATAAAAAAGGAATATAGATCACAACATGCTTCTGAGAATGCTGACCAAGACCGATTTCGAGATGGATTTTTCAAACTGATGAACAATTCCATTTTTGAAGGACGATGGAATACGTGAGGAAACAAAGCGACATTTCGTTGCCTGAGTGCAAGAATGTTCTATGTCCCTTAGGGGACATAGAACATTCTAGCACTCAGGCGACGATTTGTCTTGTTGCATCGGAAGAGCATGCTAGAAAATACATGGCGAAACCTAACTACGAATTCCAAGCGATTTTTCATCAAGGAGAACAGTCAAGAAATGCAAAGGGGTTCAGAAAATGTGTTACCTGAACAACCTAATTTCAGATGAGTGTTGGGAGGAGAGAAGAAACTTGGGAATAGGAAGGCAGTTGGGAGTACAGGGTAACCAAGGCCTTCTCATCCGAGAACCGCGACAAATCAGCGGCCGGCTAATGTGTTATTATTATTATTATTATGATTACAAGCATTGTTGTTTGTTCAAAGGTTTGCTAATTCAAAAAATGATAAACACAGTCCTAAAAGGTAAACATGACATTCATACGGGCGTGTTCAATAAAATTTCCTTGATGGATAACGACGACAAGAGAATTGCACAACCAGATGGAATGAACATTTTAGCGACGGACATTACTCAACAATTCCACCAAATCGAGAAGATACATTGATCCCTCAAAATCAAGAGAATTTAGACAAGTATAAACCGTGACAAATTGATAAGGATATAGAAATAGAAAATGCATGCAAAGAAAACGTGGGAGAAATAAAAAATAATAAAAAATAACAGAGAGAAAAACATTAGGAACATATCAGAGAAAAATTTTATTTTACCAAATAAACCCCTATCCAGTCGTTTCAAAAAGTCGCCTTATGAATTGTTCCCAAAATAGTGATATCACGTGGCATTCCCAGAAAAAATGAATGATGGTTTCCGATTTAGTTTTACAAAACGTGCAAACACTGCAAAAAATATAGGTTCTCTTTAGAACCAAAACTGGTTCTAATCTTGTCCCTACGAGGTTGTCTCAAATCATTATTAAGCAAAGGAGATATGAACAGTTGGCATATCGAACCAGTTTTGGTTCTATACAGAACCAAAACTGGTTCGATATGCCTACTGTTCATATCTCCTTTGTTTCAAAATGTTTGGCGACTGCGTTGAATAAGCTCCAAGTTTACTGCTGAATCTACTTTAGTTCATGTAATATTCTGTTAAAACTGAATGCTAATCTTGGTAAATTTATTTGATTTGAAATAAATATTGTTTAAACAGAGCTGGTTCCATCTCAGGGACAAAGATTAGAACCAGTTTTGGTTCTAAAGAGAACCTATATTTTTTGCAGTGTAGGTTATCTGGTACTATACCGCATTTGTATAAGAGAGACCGTGTTCGAAAAATTCGGGTGTTTATGCGGTACTGAAACCATTGATATTTTGAATCAATACAACATTTGAAAGAGCATATTAATGCTGATTGCCACCAATTATTTTCTAACTCAATCCCACAATCCTTCTCCCATTTTCTTTTAAATTTGGCATCTTTTCTCCGTTTCTGAAGCATTTTGTATATATTTTTAAAGCTCTCGATTGAAAGAATGAAGTCCAGCTGGAAGGGTCTGAATTGACAGGCTAGAACCACAAAATTGCTAGTGTTATCAGAATGCCTGATGTAGGTTGACATCGCCTGCTTAATTCCGGAATACGTAATAAAATCAGTGTCTATTTTAAAGATTTCTTTGAATTTTTCATATGTAAAATAAATTCCTCTCTCATCTAAGAGGTCATTAATACATTTAACCCTTATCTTCCCATTTTTGAAGGAAACTGGTTTATTAAGTATCTTTACATTTTCGTTATTCCAAATACTCATGGACAGATAATTTTCGCTACCTATTCACTACCCGTAGCTCCTTACCAAATAGACGCCATGACTCGAATACATCTCTCCAAAATTGATTTTTTTGTAGCGATTAAATATTTTTTTTTATAATTTTGGGACTCGTCAGAAACCGATTTCTATCTAAGAAGGGTGTCATAGTTTTTAACAGCTCATGTAAAAACGTGTCTTGAAAAACAATTCGTTTGACCCAAGATATTTTCAAGGAATTTACAAATAATTATATGTCAACCATTTTCACCCCACCTGTCTCATATTCCTGCGTTCGTGTCTTACACCTTATTCTATAATGCCCATTCCATATGAAATTATATACGATGTTTGGTAGTTCTTTGACCCTTCACCCAACGTAACGGCCAAACCGGCTAGCGCTATTCACAAAAATCGCACATTAATTTTCAATATATTTTTCATTTTTTGTCTCAAAAACATAGGTTATGACCCCTCTTTGGAACGAGCTCGTCGAGCTCGTTCCAAAGAGGGGTCATAACCTATGATTTTGAGACAAAAATGAAAAAAATTAGTTATTCAAGAATTTTTTTTGCAAGTGTCGTCTGCTTTTCATGTTAGGTAAAGGGTTAATAAAGTTGGGTGGTGGGTTAGGGAGACTTGAGAATATATAAAACCAATTTTGACAGAACAACGGATGTAACTATTGTAATTTTTCCATAAACATTTATTTTCTTTATCGCCCAAGACGACATGGTTTTCTTTATGTCATTCATTTTGGATGAATAATTTCCTCTGTCATCGTTTTTTAGATGGATTCCTAAAATCCTAAATGATTTTGGGTTCCAGTCAAGTTTCCACCTGTCACATATTTTGTTAGTGCAGTCTTTCTTGGTACCAATCCACACTGCTTGTGTTTTGTTGTAACTCATTTTAACCCTTATACTGTTTCAATTTGTCCAGCAGGTCCATCGCCGTGTCTAGAGATTGGGGGTGCTATCACGAAACTGATGTATCGCCCGCATACTGGGTAATTTTGAACGCCATTTCACCTCTATCGATTCCCCGTATATCTCTGCAAAACCTTATTTTAGAGCTAGCAATTCTGCACACAATACAAATATGTAAACCGAGATGAGATCTCCTTGTCTACTGCTTGGAAATGTACACAAGGGGCCAGTGTCCAGAAAATGGCAGAAACCATAGTTGCGAGTCTAGTGGAGGCAGGAAAGGAAAGTGTAGGAAAGATCAGGGTGTCAACACGGGAACTTGGGTACAGAGTGAATGAAGAACTGAAAAGGGCTATAAAGGGTAGAAAAGCTAAATGTGCTGCCTACAGGAGAAGTGGAAAACTCAGGGGCGGGGGGGGGGGGGGGGGGGGGGGGTCCGGAAAGCGGGAGGGATGGACGAAATTCCTAACGAGTTTCTCAAAAAGGGGGGAGAGGAACTCTGTGAAAGCCTAACTGCCCTATTCAATTTAACCATAGAAAAATAAAAGGTCCCAAAAGAGTGGATAGAAAGCAAAGTGACATTTATTCACAAAAATGGGGAAAAAGACGTTTTGGATAATTATCGAGGGATCCTTGTCAGTAGCAAGATTGGACACGTTTTTTGTAAAGTCCTGTAAGGGACGTAAGAGGAGGTAATTCAGGAAAGGTTTTTTTGGAGAGATTCAGAATGGCTTCAGGAAAGGAAGGAGAGTCACTGACCATGTTTTCAAGCTATCCCAAATGATAGAATCCCCAAAAGCAAAAAAGAAAAAGATGTTTATGACCTTTTTGGATGTTAAAAAGGCATACGATAGAGTATGGAGGGAGGGAGGGTATGTTGCGAAAGCTTGAGGCTCTGGGCTTGGGAGGCGAGTTTGTTGTAATTCTGGAAGCATTATATAAAGACGTACAGAGTGAATTTAGCCTTGGTAAAATAACAACAAAACGCGTGCCTATGGAGATAGGCCTAAAACAGGGGTGTATCCTTTCGCCAATTCTTTTTGCATTGTACATCAAAGATTTATGAGATAAACTCCTGCGTAGCGACGAAGGGGTAGCAGTTGGGGACTTGAAGATCCCAGGGCTATTTTGGCAGACGATATGGTGCTAGTGTCAGAACGCGAAGAGGGGCTTGCGAAAATGATGGGGATTGTTGGGAAATATGGGAAAAAATAGGGACTCCAACTAGATGAAAGCAAAAGCAAAATTACACCCGTGGGAGGTAAAGTGGACCCTATTCGAAGGTGGTGAAGTTCGAAAGGTAACAGCAAACTTCTTAGTATAGGAGAGACAGGTGACTACGAGTGTCTGGGGGTAAGTATAAACATCACAGGAAGAGGCATCTACCCAAAACACACAAATGAACTGATTCTGAAGGGGAGGCGGATCCTTAACCAAATGAAACTTATAGGGAGAAACAGTTGTTTCAATAAGGTTTTTATGGAGAAAACCTTTGGGAAATTGTGGGTCTGCCAAGTATAACATATCGTACGGAAGTGGTACCCCTAAACCAAAACGGCTGTAGAGAGCTTGGAAACCCTGCAGAACGTTGCAGGCCGATGGATAACGGGGTCGAGTAATGCCGCAGCACTGGAAGCAATCATGGGTGAGCTTGGGTGGATGGGTGGATGAGGACTGGAAAGACTTATTGAAACTCGGTTATCTTAATTATTTGGAAATTCTCCCCGACAGCCGATGGTGTAGAGTAATGTTCCAGAGTATTTTCAACTTAAATACCAAGACAGGGTTGATGGTCCAAGTGAGGGAGCTAATAGAGAACTATTCATTGGAGATCTCGGACCTAGACGTAGGGGCAACCCAGGGTAAAAAAATCGTCAGAGAAAGAGTCATGGAGGATGGTAACCTTAATTGGCGAGAGGGGGTCAAATCAAAGAGGCCTTTGCACACTAAAAACTAAAGTGTAAAAACTGACACTTTCAAGGTGTTAAACCCATTCTAACTCTTAGGGTTTGATTTTAACACTCAAAGTGCAATGCTCTAAGCACTTAGACATTACAATCGTCAGACATCTGAAATTTGAATGGATGGCACTTCCCATGTGTCTAGCATTGGTGGTTCTTCCAGAGTCGTCCATAATTTGATTTGCGCTTGGTGGGTACATAATTAAAAGGACACAACGCAGTTGACGCGGATCAGGCTCGAGAGTTCGAGCCTGATCTGCGTCATCTGCGTTGATTCCTTTTAAGTGTCGCGACATTACACTTGTCAAGTGGTATTATTGTCAACACCTGTCAAGTTCTGGGATATCTACACTTGAATAAAGTGCTAGTTCAGCACTTAGTAAGTGTTAAATACAGCACTTCAAGTGCAGTTTTTAACACTTTGGTTTTTAGCATGGGGGTGAGGGGGGGGGGGGGGCTGTGTGATAAAGAAAAGCCTGGTTTTGAAGAGTTCCTTAATGGCATCTTTGGGGGTCACTATTGTTCAAGCTGAGGTCGCGATCCCTGGAGATGATGGGACAAATTGGGTAAAACAGTGAAAAGGAGTGTCGGGTGTGTAATTTGGGAGTGGTTGAGAACCTAGAACACTTTCTCCTAGAATGTCCCAAATACCAGTCTAAAAGAATAAGATTCACTGGGGGTATAATGGGGAAGTGAAATGGGAGAATGAAGGACATGTGGTTAGCGAGAGACTCAAAGGAGAGGGTTAATATGCTAATCGGAGAGATTATGCTAATCGGAGAGATTGGGAAGAATGGGGCAAGGGATGTTATCAAGCAGTTCGTCTCCGAGTGTTAGGGGGAGAGAAGAAGCGTGGGAATAGGGAGGCAGTTGGGAGCACAGGGATAACCAAGGCATTCTCAACCAAGAACTGCGACAAATCAGCGACTGGCCAAAGTGTTATTATTATTATTATTACAGCCTCTCCCAATTCTGATTTGTGATGAGATTTCTTCATTCACATGTAGGCATATACAATGTTACAATATATTGTTTAAATATTGGTCCAAATTTAAAGTAATCCAGTAATTTCCTAATATACGACCACGATACGGAAGCAAATGCTTTTTCAAAGTCTATAAGAACAGGTCAGCCAGGTTTTTTTTAGAACTTTAGTGAAGTGGATAATGTCATAAATAAGACGAATATTTTCCCGGATGAATCTGCCCTTTACGAACCCTTTCTGATCAGATAAGATCTCATATGAAATATTTAGCAATGTTATAGGTCCCCAATTTTTCATAAAATGACGGAATTTATTATCCTTGGGAAGCAGTGTTATTACTCCATGACGTTGTGTAACGGATAAAAGTCCATTCTGAAGCGCATAATTTAGGAATTTACCAATATCTATCCAATATAATCTGAAGAACTCCGTCGTAAATCCGTCTGACCCAGGGCTTTTATTATTTTCCATCTTTTTCAGATAGCCAACAACCTCGATATGCGTTACTTCTTTCTCTTAGTTTTCAGATTCTGTTTCATTTAACAATTTCGTGCCTAAAGTGGTGTCAAAAAATGAAAGACTAGTGTGGTAATGGTAGCAATTTCGTGTCTACAGTGTTGTCAAGAAAGGAAAGACTAGTGGTAATGGTAGCAATTGTTGTTGTAGTATCATCTTTTTCTTTGTATGGTTTTATTTGTATAGTTGTGTTCTTCTAAAAAAAATCGCTGGTTTTGTTTACATTGGCATGGCTGGGGTTCGAATCTACGCCGAGAGAGTTTACTTCGGCACTAACCGCCTAACGAAACTATACTGAACCACGCACACCACTCGGCCACCGACGAGCCAATTGGTGTGCGTGGTTCAGTATAGTTTCGCTGGGCCGAAGGAAACTCTCTTGGCGTGGATTCGAACCCCCGCCATGCCATTGTAAACAAAAACCAGCCGTCCTTTCTTAATTTTATGGCATCCGAGAAATTTGAAAAAGACAAGTGTCGCACATTTCTTCTGAGGTGCAGCTCGTAGAATTAAGTACTTAGATGCAACTATCTGATAAATAATAAAAAATATTTAGTGGCTTTTTCCTTTCCGCTACCCAGCGAGCTCTTGACCTAACTAGCATACCTACTATTTTTTCCTGTATAATTTCAAAGACTTTTTCTTTTGCTCTTTCAAGGTTCTCGGAATGAGTTGTGAGGTCACACGTTTATTCTAGAACCTTAATTTTGTATTCTTGATCGCTTTCCACTTCACGGTTTTTTTTTTCTTCTAGTGCTTTTGGTAAAGAGACTGTTTTACTTCTTATTTCCATTAATAAAGTTTCGAAAAATAGTTGGTCATCAATTTCGAAGGTCCTGCGGATAATTGTCCGTGGTTATTGATCTTTATTATGCCTCACGTTTGTAACATCAGCCGTGATTGGTTAATTTGACACCTTCTAAAAGTCATAGTACTGGAGTTTTGGGGCAAAACAAGGGTACTATCGGAACGTTTTTCCCTGGAGACAAGAGAACGAAGAAAATGTAAGCGCCACTTCCATTGATCAGCGTCGATTGGAATTTCTCAACACCAAACGCTGGCTCCGTATCCGTTTAACTTTTTTCAACACCGGTAGACACAAACTTACCAACAAATATATCATCTTCAGTGGGTGTGTTTTCAATTTTAACTGCAAACAATGAATTCAAAAGAATCAGAAATATTAAAAACTCACTCACGTGTTGTTCACCACTTCAGTGAATCCTGAATATGAGTCTCAGTTATGACTTCAATCAATTATATTTCCACAAGTTTAGTACTCCTCGACCTTACTGAGCCTCCGCCTCAAGTTCAAAATAAATTGTTTCACTCCGCTTAATTCTATCAACTATTGTCGTCCGCGGAACATGATTTTATATTCCATTAATTTATACCACTTATCACACAAGCATTAATAATGAATTATAACATGAACAGCATGATGCAGTTGTAAACACTGGCATTTGTTGATATAGAAACTCCCAAACTTAAGCGACGGCACTTGTGACAAGTCATTTTCGAAGAGACGTCATTCGTTCGAAATGACGTCATGTTTTTGGATTCGACTACATTGTTATTACAAGATTGATGGCATGAACTTTGCAGTTAACGCTTAACAATGCAAGTTATTTTTTGTTCGGCATAATAAAATAATTAGAACGTTTCTTTTCATGTTCTATCGGTCGATAGTACCTGAGTTTGTGTGATTTCTGAAATAAAACCTTCAGCAGCTTTGCTGCTTCAGGTTTTATTTCAGAAATCATACAAACTCAGGTACTGTCGACCGATAGAACATGAAGAGAAACGTTCTAATATTATAATAGTATCAGAAATAGTTTCTTTTATTGAGTTGACATAGCCTTTATGACTCAGTAGCGAATTATTGAATTTCCAAACCAGAGCCATGGTTGAATTTGCTGAATTTTAGTTCCAGGCCAACAATTGAATGATCATTTCTATACCCTGGTTGAATACAGCAGTTATCAACGAATAAGGAGATATCATTGGAGATTAAGAAAAAGTCGAGACGAGATTGTTTTGTCGGATGTTTTCTACGCCACGTGAACCTTTGTTTCTTGGGATCGTTCTAGCAAATCTTGTTGACTAATGATGACTAGTAACTTTCGTCTTACCGATGGATTATTTATGGGGAGGTAATTTGACGTGTCTTGCACAGTGCCCATAACTAACTTAAAATCACGTCTTGCAATCCTGTTTTGCACAGTGTCCATAACTAAATTAAAATCAAGTCTTGCACAGGGCCCATAACTAAATTAAAATCCCGTCTTGCACGGGGTCCATAACTAAATTAAAATCCTGTCTTGCACAGGGTCCATAACTAAATTAAAATTCTGTCTTGCACAGGGTCCATAACTAAATTAAAATCCTGCCTTGCACAGGGTCCATAACTAAATTAAAATCCTGTCTTGCCTATGGTCCATAACTAACTTCAAATCCTATCTTGCATAGGCCCATAACTAAATTAAAATCCTGTCTTGCACAGGGTCCATCACTAAATTAAAATCCTGTCTTGCACAGGGTCCATACCTAAATTGAAATCCTGTCTTGCACAGGCCCATAACTAAATTAAAATCCTGTCTTGCACAGGGTCCATCACTAAATTAAAAATCTGACTTGCACAGGGTCCATAACTAAATTAAAATCCTGTCTTGCCTTTGGTCCATAACTAACTTAAAATCCTATCTTGCACAGGCCCATAACTAAATTAAAATCCTGTCTTGCACAGGGTCCATCACTAAATTAAAATCCTGTCTTGCACAGGGTCCATAACTAAATTAAAATCCTGTCTTGCACAGGGTCCATAACTAAATTAAAATCCTGCCTTGCACGGGGTCCATAACTAACTTAAAATCCTATCATGCACAGGGTCCATAACTAAATTAAAATTCTATCTTGCACATGGCCCATAACTAAATTAAAATTCTTCGTACTACATGGACGAACTACTACAGTTTCTTATAATGTTTACTAAATTCTACATTTACAAGACAAAATCCACTAACCGACAGCTCAGTCAAACGCATCTTATCAATGAGCTTGGAAGCTACTGCTATATTGAACAAGCAGCATACTACCGGATATGTTGATATAACTGCTTTCAGAAACGATGGTCCAGAAGGAAGGGGCTGATTGTACAGCATGACAATACACGGGATTAACCCTCACCATAAAGTATATTCACATACCCTCGCAAGACAATGTTTAACATGAGCACCTTGGCATAAGAAATATGTCAAAAAGTGTGGAGCGAAACCATCTCCGAGTCTGTGGGGCGTTCCATAATTGTTGCATTTTTTGTTACAAGTGACTGAATGTCTGATAAATATAAAATGTAACCTCAACGAAGAGAATAACAAATCTCTCTCTCTCTTTCTCTCTCTCTCTCTCTCTCTCCCTCCTAAATCCTCTTAAATATTATAAAAATTCCGACATACATTTTATTATGATATATGATTATTACAAATGTAATAATGAAAAACATGTACTGTTATACCTGAATATAATATTATATAGAGAGTAATCGCTTGACTGGACTGGCTACGTGAAATAATTCATGAGAGGCGTGGGACGTTGTACAAACACGAGTGCGCGAATGCGCACGAGTGTTTTACAATATAGTCCCTCGCCTCGAATGAATTATTTCACGTAACCAGTCCAGTCAAGTGATTACTCTGTTTATTACTTTTCATTATTAACGATAATTATATTATTCAACCCTTTACCTTACGTAACGGCCAAAACCGGCCAGCGTTATTCTAAAAAATCGCCAATTTATTTTGATTATTTTTTCATTTTTTGTCTCTAAACCATAGGTTATGACACCTCATAACCTATGTTTTTGAGGCAAAAAATGAAAATAATAGTTATTCAAGAATATTTTTGCAAGTGTCGTCTGCTTTTCATGTTAGGTGAAGGGTTAAAAAAAACCCCAAAAAACAACGAAGTCCTCATCACACCTACGGCAAAGCGTCTTCGTTTGCGCGCACGGATACATGACACAATTGTTGATTGCATAATTCACTTGTGAAGTTATTGTTTATAATCAAACCCGGAAATCCCAGTAAATCACACTTTGGAAAGTAATAAGTTCTGTTCTTTGTAAAAATTTGTCTGAAATAAAAAAATAAAAAAACAAAACAAAAAAAAAAACCCTATCCAATATAGATTTGTTAGAAATGCTCAAAGCATTAAAGATAAGACATTCCCTGGGTGACTTTTCCCGAGATGTATCACCTAGCAGTGGTGCAGTCCTGTTCGAGAAGAATTCGGAATTTTGAATCTGGACGATTTCGTAGGCGATGTTACACTCGTTAGGTGGCTTGGATCAAGACCAAAAAATGAAGAATTATCCCATAGTTACACGATCGCACGACCTGATGAATTAAGAAAGTTTTTGAAATTGCCTGTCTATTTCAATATAGAATCAGTAGAATGTCGAGGTCAAGTGTTTTGTAAACACTTCTGTCTGTGCTTTCCTTCCTATTGCATAACAATCAACAACTGGAAGCAATAGGGCGAGCGAATTTGGTCCCGGTAAATTTGTCCCAATGAAACAAAAGGAAGGTTACGTGTCATTGTATAATCAGAGTTATTGGCCTTTAAGTAGATCCTTCTCTTCCCGCCAAGTGGCATTACAGCGAGTTTCCTTGAATAACCAGTATGTGATAACATGTAATCTTATGGGGAAAATATATTTAACCCCCTTTGCGTGACAAACGGAAAATCTTTAATAACTTGAACAAAAGTGGATATAATTCAAAACAATGTGGCCTGTAGTAGGCTTTATGTACCACCGTACCACGCATCTATTCCAGGCAGTGGTTTTGTGTAATCTTAATTAATTTTAACTATATGAGCTCTGTGAAGTTTTTTTGTGCCATCTCGGAGGTTGGCAGAGGGTGTTTGGACGCGCTGGTGCTGGGGGCTTATGTTTTTCCCGCGTACAAGAGCGGTCATGGACATGTGAATGGTGCAGGTTCCCACTGGGGCAGTGGCTTGTCGTTGGCTGTGTATTTTGTGGATAACACAAAATATTATGCTGGTTACTGCAATGCATGAAATTATTTGGACGACCGGATAAAATATGTATATCCCAAAAGGAAGAAGAAGGAAAACTGAGGGCTCATAGACGCTTATAATCTAGAGTTATCCCCCATTGCATCAATCGAATATTCAAGAGTATCAAACGTATTGAGATATGGTGAGGTCACCATAAGTATGGTATGTTGCTATATATATATTGGTCGTCCTAAAATCTTAAAGATAGTTATATATATACTTCATCAGATACTTTAACCCTTTACCCAACGTAACGGCCAAAACCGGTCAGCGCTATTCTCAAAAATCGCCAATTAATTTTCATTATTTTTTTTATTTTTTTGTCTCAAAAACATAGGTTATGACCCCTCGTTGGAACGAGCTCGTTCCAGTGAGGGGTCATAACTGAAAAAATGAGTTACTCAAGAATTTTTTTTTTGCAATTGTCGTCTGCTTATAATTTTGTCAAATTGCCGTCATGCTCGGGAGATTACTCTCTTCTAAGCGGCTTTCACTTTTGACTAATTCATAATTCGATGTATTACCTAGCAATCACGAAACCAGCTAGAATATCACCGTTCCATATCTTCCTTGGGTGGTTACAAGTAAAGATTTGTTCAGCGTTTTACGTTGTTCTCCATATTCAAGTATATAGTATATTACGTGCAAAATCGCTGTATCATATCTCGCTTGGACGGCACCAGGTACAAGTATGTTCCGCGGTTCATGTTGTTCCTCGTATTCAAGTATATTACGCGCAAAATCGCCGAAACATATATCACTTGGATGGCACCAGGTAAAAGTATGTTCCGCGGTTCATGTTGTTCCTCGTATTCAAGTATATTACGTGCAAAATCGCCGTATCATATCTCACTTGGATGGCACCAGGTACAAGTATGTTCCGAGGTTCATGCTGTTCCCCGTATTCAAGTATATTACGTGCTAAACCGCCGTATCATATCTCCTTTGGATGGCACCGGGTAAAAGTATGTTCCGCGGTTCACGTTGTTCCCCGTATTCAAGTATATTACGTGCAAAATCGCCGTATCATATCTCACTTGGATGGCACCAGGTACAAGTATGTTCCTCGGTTCATGTTGTTCCCCGTATTCGAGTCTCTTACGCGCCAAATAACCGTTTCATATCTTCCTTGGGTGGCAACAATAAAGATATATTCCACTTTATTACGCGTAAAATTTGTTCTTAAGTTTAGAATCACGAGACATCTATCATTTATCTCACTGATATTGGATATCTTCATTGGATGGTAACAAGCAAATGAATTACCCGCTATTGCTAAAACCTGGCCCCGGCAACAGAGGCAGAGGGAAGTTCGCAAACAGTATTCACACATCCGACCACTCCTTGACCCGAATAATTCAAACGCGTGTTCTCCATATTCAAGTGTATTAGGTGCAAAATCACTGTATCATATCTCCTTGGATGGCAACAAGTAAAGATATGTTCCGCGTTTCACGTTGTTCCCCGTATCCAAGTGTCTTGCGCGCAAAATAACCGTATCATATCTTCCTTGGGTTGCAACAAGTAAAAATATGTTCCGTGTTTCACGTTGTTCTCTGTATTCATATGTAAATTATGCAAAAAATACCGTATCATATCTTCCTTGAGTGGCAACAAGTAAAGATATATTCCGCGTTATTACGCGTGAACTTTGTTCTGAGATTTAGAATTACAAGCCATCTATCATTTATCTCATTGAGATCTGATACCCTCATTATTTTGAAAGCCCCGAAAGCCCTGACTGGCTTTCTATCATGAGTTCTTATATTCTATTAACATGTTGAGGGCCAGATTATTTTAGTGGTATGCATTTGCTCGTCACAATTTGTTTTGCTACAAATTAGTGGAGGGTGCCCATAGGCACTATCGGACAGTTTGTAGTGAAGCAAATTCATATAAAAAAATGGTATTTGCGTTTAACTCAATATGGATCATGAGTGTGGAAAATGTTGGGTTTTGCTCTGATACCCTCGTGTTTTTTTTGAAAGCCCCGACAGTAGCTTCTAGCACAATTACTTATAGTCTTTTAACCCTTTACCCAACGTAACGGCCAAAACCGGCCAGCGCTATTCTCAAAAATCGCCAATTAATTTTCAAAATATTTCCATTTTTTGTCTCAAAAACATAGGTTATGACCCCTCGTTGGAACGAGCTCGTCGAGCTCGTTCCAACGAGGGGTCATAACATATGTTTTTGAGACAAAAAATGAAAAAAATTAGTCATTCAATATTAAGTGTCGTCTGCTTTTCATGTTAGGTGAGGGGTTAACTTGTTGAGAGCAACATGTTTTAGTGGTATGAATTTATTCATCACAATTTCTTTTACTACAAATTATTGGAGAATTCAAACAAGCACTCTTCAATGGAATGTGGTGAAGCAAATTTGTGTAAACAAAATAACATTTGCATTTAACTGAACATGGAACATGAGTGTGTAAATGTTAGGTTTTACTCTAATATTCTCTTTTTTGAAAGCACTCATAGTAATTTCTTGTACTTGTACTTATATTCTATCAACTTGTTGAGAGCTACATTATTTTTAGTGGTATGCATTTGTTCATCGTAATTTGTTTTGGTGCACATTATTGGACAGTTCTCACAGGTACTCACCAATGGTTTGCAGTAAAGCAGATTTATATAAACAAAATAATATTTACGTTTAACTCAATATGGAACATGAGTGTGAAAAATGCTGAGTTTTGTTGCTGTGATACCCCTACTTGTTTGAAAGCCCTGATAGTGGCTTCTAGCGTTGGTACTTATTTTCTATTAGCTTGTTAAAGGCTAGACTATTTTTAGTGATATGTATCTGTTCCTCAAAATTTTGTGGTCCGTGGCATGGGAGTACACGGATGAATATTGTGAGATTATGACCCACTAAAGATAATTTGGGTGTGAACTACTTTCCCGTGCAGTTTAGTAGTAGACATGCCAAATGAAGACTGGTTTTAATTTATTGAACCCAAGAAACCGGCTTTGAAAGCAAAACTATTCACAGACGCTTCCGTTAAAACAGTAGTTTTTCAAAAAAGAAAATTTCGGATAATTTTCATTAAAGTAGGTACAAATATAACCTTATTTATGCACTAAAATTTGAATTACACATTATCGTTGATAACAGTTGTTACAGAAATAAAAGCAATTTTAAGACGGATCATTAATAATATTGTAATTGGTTCCGTGAACTGTTGAGGTTTATCATCAGAAGAAAATAAGCGCCGGGATCTCTTCTCACAGTGCAGGGATAAATTCGATATTACCATCTCAGTAGACACACATTCATATAAAGAGGTAGAAAATATTTGGAAATGCGAGTGGGGTTATAACGCCTTTTTAAACTCATTTTCGAGCCGAAGTAGGGGGATAACCATCCTTTAAAAAAAACCATTTTTCCATTCCAAATTAACAAGGTACTTAATGATAAGGAGGGTAACTATATGATTTTAGACATTACTATTCAAGACAAGAGACTCACTCTTGCCGCGGTCTATGGCCAAATGGGGACAAACCATTATTTTTTGAGAACCTATTCAGCAAAATAGAGGACATCGACAACTCATTAATTATAATTGGGGGAGATTGGAATGACCCACTAAACTACAAAGATGACACACTAAACTACGTGAATAAAAGTAATGTCAAAACAAAGGAAAACATCCGTTTCTGTATGAACCAGCTTGATTCGTGCGATGTGTGGAGAGCAGAAAATGAAAATATTAAACATTATACGTGGAAAGGACCAGGGAATAAAATGGCCAGTGAAGATTACTCTTTGATGTCAACTGACTTGCAAATCTTTTTCGGAAAGCGGAGACTCATCTGCGCGAAAGGTCTGACCATAATCCAGTCGCCATAACTTTATCTTTCATTAAGCAACCCAGAGGTAAAGATTTTTGGAAATTTAATAATAGTCTCCTAAACGATACAGAATATGTCCATACAATAAAAGGCGTAATAGCAGAAACGATAGATTATTACAAACACAATAATAATAATAATAATAATAATAATAATAATAATAATAATAATAATAATAATAATAATAATAATAATAATAAAAATTAAAAAAAAATAATAATAATAATAACCGGTCACTCACTATTAATTTCCAACTTTTTTGGGAAACACTAAAACTCATGATACTCGGAAAGACAATTTCCTACACTTCTTATCTGAAACGTGGAACAAACAATCATCTCACTGAAATTGAAAATAAATTAAATGAACTGAAGTGTAAACTGGAGGATGACGACGAAATTGAAATTTTGGAAACCGAACTTCGGACAATAAGAAACAAAAAAATTAATGGTATGATTTTAAGAGCCAAATCGAAATGGAAGACAGAAGGTGAAAAGCCGAACAGATACTTTTGTAACCTCGAAAAAAGGCATTTAACGGAAAAAAATCTCAAAACTGGTGACAACTAACGGACAGATCACTGAAAATGAAACTGAAATAATAACTGAACAAAAATCCTTTTACCAAATTCTCTACTCTTCCAAAATTAACCCCTCAAAAATAATACGCGAACACGAAAATGTCTTCTTCGATGAAAGTAACCCTTTCTTGAACGTTTTAGATGAGAAGAAAGTCGTTTATTGGAGGGCCTACTAACTTGTTCTGAATGCCTGGCAGCCTTGAAAAACATAACAAATAATAAAAGCCCAGGTTCTGGCGGTTTCATCGTCCAATTTTATCAATTCTTCTGGAACGATATTGGCTGTTTCGTAATTAACTCCCAAAATCATGGCTACACATTAAACGAATTATCAAATCCACAGCGTACCGGTGTTATCACCCGCATTCCAAAGACGAATAAACCAAAAGAATTTATAAAAAAAATGTGGACCCATATCATTAATTAATGTCGATACAAAAATAGCTTCTGCAGTTATTGCTAATCGAATTAAAAAAGGTCCTGCCAGAATTAATATCCGAAACACAGTTGGGTTTTATGAAAGGAAGATACAACGAGCAGCCTACTCGATTAACATTAGATTTAATTGAAAAATGCGAAAACGGAAGTAAATCGGGATTTCTTGTTCTATTAGATTTTGACAAAGCTTTCGATTCTTGGAATGGATATTCATTGAAACAACGTTAAAGTTCTTCAAATTTGGCTCATCCATTATAAAGTGGTTTAGAAATTTTACAATAATATTTTTAGTTACGTTATAAACAATGAACAGTGCTCAGAAAAAAATTTATTTGCAAAGGGGAGTCTGACAGGGCAACCCACTCTCCCCCTATCTTTTTATCTTTAGTGTCGGAATACGTAATGCTTCTCTAAAATATAACCTAAACATTAGTGGACTAAAAATAAACAACTCAGAATATCTGATAAGCCAATATACCGATGACTAAGCACTCTTTCTTAGTGATGATAGTCACCCCTTAAATACTGCTCTCGAAGAGATAAACCGCTTTGTGGCTCTCTCAGGTCTCAAAGTAAATTTTGATAAAACGCAAATTGTATGATTAGGTCCAAAAAAGAGGTCGAGCGAGGTAATCTCAACTAAGCAAAAGGTCTTGTGTGGAACCACAGCGACAAGTTTACAATACTAAGTATCCAGCATGACATATTCTCAGAAGACTACTCAATACAAACTTTCCTCAATAAGGCGGAAACGATCGATAAACTTCTCAACGACTGGTTGTTCAAGAGTCTGTCCCTAACAGGAAAAACAACCGTGATAAAAACCCTAGCATTACCAATTTTAATACACTGCCTTTCTGTCTTACCAGGCCCTCCTGAAAACGTATTAAACAATATACAAAGTTCGTTCTTCAATTTTTATGGACAGAGACATGTGAAAAAATGAAAAGAAATATCCTTATTAATCGCATAGACCGGGGTGGCATTAAATTCCCGCACATTAGATCATACAGTTACTCGCTAAAAACATTCTGGATCAAGAAACTTTTGGACCCTCTTATTTTTGCTTCTTGAAAAACGCTGATATTGGATGACTTGGAAAAGTATGGCAGTTTCAAGATATGGCCCTTGAGTAAGGAGGTTTTACTAAAATTGGGTGAAGGCGCTAATAGATTTTAGAGAACAGTCCTCAAGGCCTGGTCACTAATAGCAAAAGACTCCTCCTCAAATTCAGGCGAAATATGCGCCAAACCCATTTTCTACAATACAAATATAAAAATGGACAATGGGCTATTTTTTAATCATAGATGGTGGGAAAATGGTATCTTTTTTGTAAATTATCTCTTGAAGGAACAAGGAAATTTTCTAGGGTTTGACGAATTTTGTGCGAGATATGGCTTCTCTACTCCATTTACTGTTCACCAGGGTGTAATAAATGCAATTCCGCAGACATGGCAGCCTCTTCTCAAAGGAAAAGGAAGGAATCAGTCGGTTACAAATGAGAACATCTAAAAGTTGAATTCAACAAATAAAGTGAATAAAAATTTATACCCGCTATTCTTGCAGCTAGTTACGACACTACCCTCATTGTCCCAGAACAAATGGAGCACACTTTTGGACATAAACCTGAACTGTGGTAATTGGGAATCAATATACAAAGGTCCATTGAGCAGGACTGACGACGCGTCTCTTCTAAGCCTTAAATATAAAAATTCATCGAGCGTTATTCACCAACACAAAACTCGTCAAATGTAGGCTCTCAGAAACAGACCTCCTCCAGTTCTTGGCGTGTCCTTTCCTCATCAATTTCCCTGTATTTCCGTACCAGTCTGCTGATCGCTGAATGGTGATACACTAACCATCGAATAATACCCCTGTAAGACATTCCTGCTTCAGCCATGCATATTATTCGCCACCTTTCACTATCAGATAAACTTTTGCGAGCCATAGTACCAAGCAAATGATAATGTAAGGACAGTACTAGTTCAGAGTAAGCTCAACATGACCTGAAATGATAATGCTCTTGTAGCAATGCATGGGTACCTTGCTCTATAAACGACCCACAGGAGCTCTGCACGTCACGGCCGAGTACACACATTGAAATTTTGTCTCCTGATAATTGCTTTGGTCTTTATATGACTGTAACAACTTATCGGTCGCACATCAGTGTATAACTTTTTCAGGAGGTGCTTAACTTCTTTCCTCGTGTATTGTTTCTTGAGGTCCATACAACACATTGACCCTTTACCTAACATGAAAAGCAGACGACACTTGCAAACAAAATTCTTGAATAACTATTTTTTTTTCATTTTTTGTGTCAAAAAAATAGGTTATGACATCTCATTGCGATGAGCTCGTTCCAAAGAGGGGTCATAACCTATGTTTTTGAGACAAAAAATGAAAATATAATGAAATTTAATTGGCGATTTTTGAGAATAGCGCTGGTCGGTTTTGGTCGTTACGTTGGGTAAAGGGTTAAGCTGTTTTCAGGGAGTGGTTGGGGTATATTCTTCCGTCTATTCAGAACATGTGTGGTGTCACGTAGGATGGTAACGACTCAATGAGCTTTTTTTTTTTAATCCAGACTCCATCACTTCTGCTGTTTTCTCTGTTCGGGTTTATACCTGAAATTATCATTCTTAAAGGGGCTTCAGTTTTATGCGTTTGGGTTTTCCTTATACTCTTCCAGCCTGTGGTTGCTTAGGTATCATGTACGCTATTACTGACAAAGACAGCAGAGCTTTTCTGATGCTAAGTCGTCTGTTGGTTCGTCCGTCGTCAACATTTTGTTTGTCCGGGGCATAATTTCTTAACCCTTTACCCAACGTAACGGCAAAAACCGGGCAGCGCTATTCTCAAAAATCGCCAATTAATTTTCATTATTTTTTTCATTTTTGTCTCAAAAACATAGGTTATGACCCCTCGTTGGAACGAGCTCGTCGAGCTCGTTCCAACGAGGAATCATAACCTATGTTTTTGAGACAAAAAATGAAAAAAATTAGTTATTCAAGAATTATTTTTACAAGTGTCGTCTGCTTTCTACGTTAGGTAAAGGGTTAACCGCTTATATTATTTTTAATGGAACTTTATACTAATTTGTAATATCAAAAGACAGTGTGTAGTGAATTATAATATGGTATGTGCCCCTCAAGGTCAAGGTCACAGGCCCTATGATAAGGTGACACTTAGAAAAACGTTAATATTTGTTTGTCCGGGCCATAATTTCTTAACCGCTGAATATTTTTAATGAAACTTTGTACCAATATGTAATATCAAAATACAGTGTGTCGTGAATTATACCAATATGTAATATCAAAATACAGTGTGTCGTGAATTATACCAATATGTAATATCAAAATACAGTGTGTCGTGAATTATACCAATATGTAATATCAAAATACAGTGTGTCGTGAATTATACCAGTATGTAATATCAAAATACAGTGTGTCGTGAATTATACCAATATGTAATATCAAAATACAGTGTGTCGTGAATTATACCAATATGTAATATCAAAATACAGTGTGTCGTGAATTATACCAGTATGTAATATCAAAATACAGTGTGTCGTGAATTATACCAATATGTAATATCAAAATACAGTGTGTCGTGAATTATACCAGTATGTAATATCAAAATACAGTGTGTCGTGAATTATACCAGTATGTAATATCAAAATACAGTGTGTCGTGAATTATACCAGTATGTAATATCAAAATACAGTGTGTCGTGAATTATACCAATATGTAATATCAAAATACAGTGTGTCGTGAATTATACCAATATGTAATATCAAAATACAGTGTGTCGTGAATTATACCAGTATGTAATATCAAAATACAGTGTGTCGTGAATTATACCAGTATGTAATATCAAAATACAGTGTGTCGTGAATTATACCAGTATGTAATATCAAAATACAGTGTGTCGTGAATTATACCAGTATGTAATATCAAAATACAGTGTGTCGTGAATTATACCAATATGTAATATCAAAATACAGTGTGTCGTGAATTATACCAATATGTAATATCAAAATACAGTGTGTCGTGAATTATACCAGTATGTAATATCAAAATACAGTGTGTCGTGAATTATACCAATATGTAATATCAAAATACAGTGTGTAGTGAATTATACCAATATGTAATATCAAAATACAGTGTGTCGTGAATTATACCAATATGTAATATCAAAATACAGTGTGTCGTGAATTATACCAGTATGTAATATCAAAATACAGTGTGTCGTGAATTATACCAGTATGTAATATCAAAATACAGTGTGTCGTGAATTATACCAGTATGTAATATCAAAATACAGTGTGTCGTGAATTATACCAGTATGTAATATCAAAATACAGTGTGTCGTGAATTATACCAATATGTAATATCAAAATACAGTGTGTCGTGAATTATACCAATATGTAATATCAAAATACAGTGTGTCGTGAATTATACCAGTATGTAATATCAAAATACAGTGTGTCGTGAATTATACCAGTATGTAATATCAAAATACAGTGTGTCGTGAATTATACCAATATGTAATATCAAAATACAGTGTGTCGTGAATTATACCAATATGTAATATCAAAATACAGTGTGTCGTGAATTATACCAATATGTAATATCAAAATACAGTGTGTCGTGAATTATACCAGTATGTAATATCAAAATACAGTGTGTCGTGAATTATACCAATATGTAATATCAAAATACAGTGTGTCGTGAATTATACCAATATGTAATATCAAAATACAGTGTGTCGTGAATTATACCAGTATGTAATATCAAAATACAGTGTGTCGTGAATTATACCAATATGTAATATCAAAATACAGTGTGTCGTGAATTATACCAATATGTAATATCAAAATACAGTGTGTCGTGAATTATACCAATATGTAATATCAAAATACAGTGTGTCGTGAATTATACCAGTATGTAATATCAAAATACAGTGTGTCGTGAATTATACCAATATGTAATATCAAAATACAGTGTGTCGTGAATTATACCAATATGTAATATCAAAATACAGTGTGTCGTGAATTATACCAATATGTAATATCAAAATACAGTGTGTCGTGAATTATACCAGTATGTAATATCAAAATACAGTGTGTCGTGAATTATACCAATATGTAATATCAAAATACAGTGTGTCGTGAATTATACCAATATGTAATATCAAAATACAGTGTGTCGTGAATTATACCAGTATGTAATATCAAAATACAGTGTGTCGTGAATTATACCAATATGTAATATCAAAATACAGTGTGTCGTGAATTATACCAATATGTAATATCAAAATACAGTGTGTCGTGAATTATACCAATATGTAATATCAAAATACAGTGTGTCGTGAATTATACCAATATGTAATATCAAAATACAGTGTGTCGTGAATTATACCAATATGTAATATCAAAATACAGTGTGTCGTGAATTATACCAATATGTAATATCAAAATACAGTGTGTCGTGAATTATACCAATATGTAATATCAAAATACAGTGTGTCGTGAATTATACCAATATGTAATATCAAAATACAGTGTGTCGTGAATTATACCAATATGTAATATCAAAATACAGTGTGTCGTGAATTATACCAATATGTAATATCAAAATACAGTGTGTCGTGAATTATACCAGTATGTAATATCAAAATACAGTGTGTCGTGAATTATACCAATATGTAATATCAAAATACAGTGTGTCGTGAATTATACCAATATGTAATATCAAAATACAGTGTGTCGTGAATTATACCAATATGTAATATCAAAATACAGTGTGTCGTGAATTATACCAATATGTAATATCAAAATACAGTGTGTCGTGAATTATACCAATATGTAATATCAAAATACAGTGTGTCGTGAATTATACCAATATGTAATATCAAAATACAGTGTGTCGTGAATTATACCAATATGTAATATCAAAATACAGTGTGTCGTGAATTATACCAATATGTAATATCAAAATACAGTGTGTAGTGAATTATACCAATATGTAATATCAAAATACAGTGTGTCGTGAATTATACCAATATGTAATATCAAAATACAGTGTGTCGTGAATTATACCAATATGTAATATCAAAATACAGTGTGTCGTGAATTATACCAATATGTAATATCAAAATACAGTGTGTAGTGAATTATACCAATATGTAATATCAAAATACAGTGTGTAGTGAATTATACCAATATGTAATATCAAAATACAGTGTGTCGTGAATTATACCAATATGTAATATCAAAATACAGTGTGTCGTGAATTATACCAATATGTAATATCAAAATACAGTGTGTCGTGAATTATACCAATATGTAATATCAAAATACAGTGTGTCGTGAATTATACCAATATGTAATATCAAAATACAGTGTGTCGTGAATTATACCAATATGTAATATCAAAATACAGTGTGTCGTGAATTATACCAATATGTAATATCAAAATACAGTGTGTCGTGAATTATACCAATATGTAATATCAAAATACAGTGTGTCGTGAATTATACCAATATGTAATATCAAAATACAGTGTGTCGTGAATTATACCAATATGTAATATCAAAATACAGTGTGTCGTGAATTATACCAATATGTAATATCAAAATACAGTGTGTCGTGAATTATACCAATATGTAATATCAAAATACAGTGTGTCGTGAATTATACCAATATGTAATATCAAAATACAGTGTGTCGTGAATTATACCAATATGTAATATCAAAATACAGTGTGTCGTGAATTATACCAATATGTAATATCAAAATACAGTGTGTCGTGAATTATACCAATATGTAATATCAAAATACAGTGTGTCGTGAATTATACCAATATGTAATATCAAAATACAGTGTGTCGTGAATTATACCAATATGTAATATCAAAATACAGTGTGTCGTGAATTATACCAATATGTAATATCAAAATACAGTGTGTCGTGAATTATACCAATATGTAATATCAAAATACAGTGTGTCGTGAATTATACCAATATGTAATATCAAAATACAGTGTGTCGTGAATTATACCAATATGTAATATCAAAATACAGTGTGTCGTGAATTATACCAATATGTAATATCAAAATACAGTGTGTCGTGAATTATACCAATATGTAATATCAAAATACAGTGTGTAGTGAATTATACCAATATGTAATATCAAAATACAGTGTGTCGTGAATTATACCAATATGTAATATCAAAATACAGTGTGTCGTGAATTATACCAATATGTAATATCAAAATACAGTGTGTCGTGAATTATACCAATATGTAATATCAAAATACAGTGTGTAGTGAATTATACCAATATGTAATATCAAAATACAGTGTGTAGTGAATTATACCAATATGTAATATCAAAATACAGTGTGTCGTGAATTATACCAATATGTAATATCAAAATACAGTGTGTCGTGAATTATACCAATATGTAATATCAAAATACAGTGTGTCGTGAATTATACCAATATGTAATATCAAAATACAGTGTGTCGTGAATTATACCAATATGTAATATCAAAATACAGTGTGTCGTGAATTATACCAATATGTAATATCAAAATACAGTGTGTCGTGAATTATACCAATATGTAATATCAAAATACAGTGTGTCGTGAATTATACCAATATGTAATATCAAAATACAGTGTGTCGTGAATTATACCAATATGTAATATCAAAATACAGTGTGTCGTGAATTATACCAATATGTAATATCAAAATACAGTGTGTCGTGAATTATACCAATATGTAATATCAAAATACAGTGTGTCGTGAATTATACCAATATGTAATATCAAAATACAGTGTGTCGTGAATTATACCAATATGTAATATCAAAATACAGTGTGTCGTGAATTATACCAATATGTAATATCAAAATACAGTGTGTCGTGAATTATACCAATATGTAATATCAAAATACAGTGTGTCGTGAATTATACCAATATGTAATATCAAAATACAGTGTGTCGTGAATTATAATATGGCATGTGTCCCGCAAGGTCAAGGACATAGGCCATATGATAAGGGGAATGAATGAATGAATGAATGAATGAATGAATGAATGAATGAATGAATGAATGAATGAATGAATGAATGAATGAATGAATGAATGAATGAATTATTTGCCATATACAGTACATATACAATATAACAATGGAATGAAAATACAGGTACAAAAGTTATTTATTTATTTTTTATATACATATAGTTTGCGGTTTATTGTCACCCTATTGTATATGGAATGTATGGCTGGGAAGAGTCATAGCCACAACGGCTGTCTTCCTGCCAATTCCCACATGGGTAAGCAACATGCGCCAGCCTGATAATTGCGACAGTCATCTTTCAAGATGCGTTCTAAAGTACGGAGCCATCTCCGTCGGTATTCAAGTGCCTTATTTTAGAAACGGATACCACAACAGACCCTTCAAGATATAGTTAATTTTGTTGTCTTTCCCATTCCCAGTTTTTCGCAAGTGTTGGGTCTGTATCCCAATAAGTTCTTGGTACAGGCCGGTATACGATAAGGACAGCTCGTAATGAGCTTGCCGTGGGCTTAGAAGGGCACGAAGGGGGGGGGGGGGCACGAGTGACGTAAACATCTACGATTAACTTAGATATGTAAATATTAGGTCTCATAGTGAGTCAAGTTGCGGGATATGAGACTCAGTTTGTGAAGACTAAGACTAAAGTAGTCAGTGATTATAAGTACCAAAGCCGGAGGAAAGTCGATTAGTGAATAAAGGCACTGGCCACGGCTCTCAGTTGAAGAGCTCAAGTGAACACATTATCATAATTCCGTGAGCCTGCATGCGTGTACCCAGTTTGTCTTGCGGTAACACAGGCGTACGCCCACCATTTGTGGATATCACATTACGAGAGCACAATCGTTACAATGCGGTTTGGTACAATGTACAGTTTGATTATAAGTACCAATCAGCATTGAGATTACTGCTTTCTTAAATAAATTCCTATTTGTTATGGATCGTATTTCAGCATCTAGCTCATTCCACATTTTAGGGAATAAATTGTTTGGCAGCTGGGAATGTGCTTTTGTTCTTGCTCTACCAAATTTCAGTCAGTAAGTCAGATTGTCTTGTCTCCATACCCGATAGATTAGTATTCCTTTCGAAAACGACTGAAAACACGGAGGAAGGTTATTTTTGTACCAGTCATGCGTGAATAACAACGTGTGAAGGGTATGAAGATCTTTTACTTTCAATATTTTGCATTTTAAAAATAGAGGATCTGTGTGACTGTTATATTTTTTATTATTGATTATGCGAACTGCTCTCTTTTGCAATAGAAACAATTTATTAATATGAGTTGAGTGACCTCATATTTGAATTCCATATAAAAGATGACTGTGTACTAAAGTGTAGTAAAGTGATAATAAGGCTTGGTACGGAAGAATGTTTTTGACTTTATTTATTGAGTAAACTGCCCGAGCAATTTTAGAGCTCACCATACATATATGAGTTTTGTAGTTTATTTTGTCATCAATACACCCCCCCCCCCCCCCCCAACAAAAAAAAACAAAAAACGGACTGGGCTATTTGTGCCAGAAGACCCGTAAACCTTCTCTATTGGCTTACCGTCGATTGTTAATGGTCTGCTGTTGTCAGAATTAGGATATTTTGAATTTAACCCGATAAATTTACTTTTTTGGCATTTATTTCATAATAAACGATTAGCTCTGCACCACGTATCAACTTTATTTAGTTCAAGGTTTACTGTATTGTGCAGTGTACTGGCATCTATGCCTGATTTGTACGCTAAAGTGTCGTCGTCGAATGAGAGAACATTAAGCGATGTTGCTTGGGAGAGATCATTTACATATATCAGAAATAGGAGGGACCCAAGGATCGAACCTTGGGGAACTCCACAGTCAACCTACGCCTTTGATGACTTTTTTCTAGAGTATTCGACAAAATGAACTCTATCGGTCAAATAGCTACGAAACCAGATATTACCTATACCTCTAATGCCATAGAACTCTAATTTTGTTAACAAAATGGTGTGGTTTATGGTGTCAAATGCTTTTGGTATATCTAAAAACACGGCTAGGGTACTATTATTGAAGGTGGTATTATTTTCCTCAGGTACATGTTTCAGAAACTGTAATATAGGGTATATCGTTCTATAACCTTTTCTGAAACTATATCGATGATCATATAGAGCATCATGCAGATTGAGAAAATTAATTAGTCTGGCGTACATGACCTTTTCCAGAATATTGGAGAAGACTGGAAGTATACTAATTGGTCTATAATTATTAAGGCTCTCGTTGTCACCCGACTTAAATATAGGTATTACCTTGGCAATTTTCATTCCGCTAGGGACAATACCACTTCTAAATGATTTGTTTATAATATCTGATAAAGGAAAAGCAATTTCACCGATTGTTTGCTTTATTAACCATGTTGATAGACCATCACAGTCCTTGGTTCGTTTAGATTTAAGTATATTTGCGATACAGATAATTTCACCGGGAGTTGTTGGTTCAATGAAAAAACTATCAGGAAAATTGCCAGACAAAAAGCTTGTGTGGGATGTATCAGAAATGGGAATGAGGTCACTGGTGGAAGACCCAATAGTAGAAAAGAACTTGTTGAACGCATTAGCTATTTCATTGGGATCTGAAACTTCAATATCATGAATGATAAAGGCAACTGGAAGTTTACAAATTTTACTAGGTTTTTTGATTACATCATTTAGGATTTGCCATGTTTTTTTAATATTATTTTTACTTTCGGCCAGGAGGTTTTTATAATACAAGTCTTTACTCTTTCTTTTAGTTGTATTAAACAATTGGCTGTATTGTTTGTAGTTAATTTTGTTTTCGGTAGATGGATTTTTTTAATTACTTATTATAAAGCATGTTTTTATATAGAGATGACTGTAATAGACCATTAGTCATCCAGGGTTGTTTCTTTATATATTTTTTATTCAGTTTGATTTGCTTCAAGGGGAACACTTCCTCAAATACCTGGATATAAGAGTGTATAAAACCATCGTAGTCTTCATCCATACTAGTGGATTCGAGAACATTCGTATACTCTATTTGTGAGAGTTTCTCTCTAAATAGCAGTATATTCTCTGGGGAGATATTTCTTTTAAATTGTGTTCTATTCTCTCGACCTGCTTTTAGTTTTAGGTCTAATAAGAATGTTCCGAAGTGATCAGTAATGTCTGTAATAATTATGCCAGATTCAACGGTAGGCGAGACGTTATTAGAGTAAATATGGTCAATTAAGGAGGCTGAGTGATCTGTAACTATTGTTGGCTTCGTTATCGTTGGTAGAAAGCCTTGACTAAATATTATATCAATGAAGTCGTCGGTTTGTTTATGTGTTGATATTTTAAATAAATCAATATTCATGTCACCAATCAGGAAGCATTGTTTCTTTTCGTCATTTACCAAATTTATTATCTCTATGATTTTGTCCATGAAGATTTCTAGGTCGGCTTTGGGCTGAGTATTTGGTCGATAGACAACGCCAACTATTGTCGTAGGCCTGTGTTTTTTTTTAGATATTTCAACAAAAAGAGTCTCACAAACATGCGGAAACAATGCTGTCAAATCAGTCCTTATTTTAAAATTTATATCTTCCTTAATGTAGAGACCAACCCCTCCCCTCCCCTCCCCTCCCCTCCCCTCCCCTCCCCTCCCCTCCCCTGTCATCATCATCTCTTACATTACTTACTATATCGTGATATCCACTGAGTTTAACTGATACATCATCCTGTATTTTGAAAACCTCTGTTAGTCCTATAATGTCAAAAACATTTTCTTTATTCTGCAAACTAAGTAGAAAATTATTTAATTCATCCCAATGTGCGTTTAAACTTCTGATGTTTAAACTTAAAATTGCCAAAGAATTGTTCAAGCCTGTATAAATCTGCTGAAATTCATTTGGCGTATAGTATTTGCAGTTACGGATATTTTAGTTAAAAGGAGATTCTGAATCATCAGTTATTGACTGTGTTTTCATATTGTACTTATGAGTAAAATCGAAATCTTCACATGTTCGAATCTCATCCAGACTTATGTTACCCGCCATCGTAAGTGGGGGCCAAGACTCCCAATACCGACCAGAAAAGGGTATCAAATTTATTTTATACAATATTGTCGCAATTCCGAGGGTGACGCATTATTTTCTTGTTGTAGATGCAGGTTTTGGGATCGGATTGCCGGTTTTTATTACAATGCGCCCAAAGGTGTAGGACTAAAACAATAAAATACACAAAAACATATGCATTGTTACATGTAGTTGTTGAATGGAGATGCAGGGTGTGGTTTAATCCAGCAACAGCTCGGGGTGGGGTGGAAAGGGAAATAATGCGTTCAATTTTAGGTACAATATGACCATTTCTATCATTTTCAGATTCCATTTATGTTCTGAACATAAAGTATGATCATAGGGCTTTTTAAATAGCCTTGTCTATATTCCCCCAGAAGACGACCATTCTACAATATTCAGAGTTCAGGATACTTCTTATCTGCCTCAATAAAATCGCAACATGTGTCCCCTACAGGAACGAGCGGAGAGCACTAAAGTGATTAGATTCCACTAACATGTTATTTATCCACCCCACAAAAGAAACAAAACAAAAAAAAAAAACAAAAAAAAAAAAACATAAAAAACCGTATCATATGACACCCAACAGGAACGTGCTCCGCGAGCTCGTCCCAGTTAAATGTCACACGATAAGGTCCCATTGAGGAAGACAACCACAAAGTACAGCACATGACAAGGTGGAAGTATAAGGTGAGGACACTTAGAAAAACTTTGACATTTGTTTGTCCGGGCCATAATTTTCTGAACTGCTGAATATTTTTTAATGAAACTTTATGCCAATATGTAATATAAAAAGACAGTGTGTCGGAAGTTATAATATGGTCTGTGCCCCTCAAGGTTAAGGTCACAGGCCCGATGATAAGGTGACACTTAAAAAAACTTTGACATTTATTTGTCCGGGCCATAATTTCTTAAGCACTGAATATTAGCTCCGCCTGATAAAATGTCAGTGGAGCTTTTCTAATACTAAGTTTCCTTCGTCCGTCCGCCCATCTGTCCGTCCGTCGTCGACATTTTGTTTGTCTGGTCCATATAAAGATCATGTTCGTACTTGGTACAGTTATTGCTCATGACTCCAAGGTGTGTCGCGACATTGATCCGAGGTCTTCTCATCAAGGTCAAGGTCACAGACAGCAAAACTTGGATATTGTTATACAATATAGCCCTTGTCTGACTCATATAACTTTGTATGATTGACAGGTCTTATTAATAGTTGATACAATTATTTCTCATTACCAAAAAGTGTGTCGTGACTTTGATCCAAGGTCATATCGTCATGGTGAAGGTCACAAACAACAAGACTTTGATATTGATATACAACCCTTGTCTGGTCGGTATAACTGAATCTGTGTGACAGATCTTCACACAGTAACTGTCGTTACCCATAACCTAACCTTGGGTCATGACTTTAACCCATTGTTATATCATGAAGGTTAAGGTAACAAGCAGTAACACATGGATTCGTGTCTTGTATTCGGCTTTCCACCAAATCAGTGACCCTCGGTGAGCTGTCTAGGCGTAACCGCCTCTTGTTTGTCTATCAGTTTGCTTTTCTTCTAGTTTTTTGAGTTGGTTCTAAATCTTTTTTGCTATTTTCTATGCCTGATCTACAGGTACCTCTTTGTATGTTGTTTGGTCCTCTAACTCTGTCAAGATCTCATTTTCATATTTACTTGCATCCAAAACAGTTATTCCGGACCCTTTAGCTGCTGGTCGCACGACCAGCAGATAAACGGTCCGGAAAAGTTCTTTCCAATTCAAAAAAAAAAAATGAAAATCATATCTTTTCAGAGAGGCTTATGACAGAATGTAACCTGGTGGCCTTCACACCTTTCTCAGTCTGTATATTGCCTTGTAGTCCAGGCACATTAGACATAAAAATGAGAAAGTAAGGAAAAAAATGGGAGAAAGCTGATTTTTTTATGTTTCCGGGACACACATTGCGGATAAAGTGTGAAAAGTCCCCGCGAATCCGAGTTGAGCTTTTTTAGTTATAGCGTTTTTTTGATGAAAAAAAAATTCGACCCAGCTCCATATTTCTCATTCTTATTCGCCTTAGTAGGGTGAGAATCATAAATATCGTGCTGAATTATATTGAGAATACATATCCCCAACAGAAAATGCCAACTTTGTACCAATCCTCACACTCAATGGTGAAATATTCACGAAAATGTACAAAATTACGAAAAAAAATTTATTGTTTTCATACACACAACGGTACACAACGTCCATTAAATCAAATCTACGACTACTTTGGGAGTTAAATTATATATCAAAAATTGCAGAAAAGCAGTGGCTTTATAATGATATATAACAATAGTCATTTATTCCATAATGAACTGGTGAAACGTGTGAAATATTAACCATACCCCCTAAACTCAAATTCAAACGGCATCGACTTTTCTCATTCAAATACCGTATTATAGCATCATTGTTTCAATTTCCATGTTCGATTAAATCACATAATGTGGTGTTCGCCTACAAACTGAATGTGAGAAACAGGGACTGAACGTTTGTCCAGTGACGTTTGACCAACCACTTTATATCAAAGCAGTGGAGATTGTGTCTTCGTCAGATAAGTTGACAAAAGTTTTCGTTAGACTCGGCGGCTTCCATATGATTATGTCATATTTAGGGGCAATTGGTTCGATCATGGCTGGTAGCGGCTTGGATGAACTTTGGGGGACTGTTTATGCTGGTGGGTCAATCCATCATTTGATAAGTGGTCATGCATATTCAAGAGCAGTTCGTGCCCATTTGCTAACACAAATTGCCATTACAAAACTTGTGTTTGAAGAAAGCCGAACACTAGATAACATAGACTGCACAGAAGTCAATGAAATATTCTGTGGACTTGCCAGAGGTGACTGTACAACAGCTGACGCTGTCAATCAAGAAAGTGTCAACCATCTACTGTCAAAATTACACGAACTGCTCCAGAATGCGTCCGTAGGACGCACAGGAAAGCTTTGGGTACAATACTACGAGTAAATAGGTCTTCTCCAGTTGTTCTTGAGAGCAGAGCGCACAGGCGACTGGGAACTCCACACATATTGTGTTCGCAATATGATTCCAGTATTTCACGCAGGTGGTCATTTTGCATACGCAAAAAGTTCTCATCTCTATTTGCAGCAGATGAATGAGCTAACAGAAATAATGCAACAGGATGATTTGAAGTTGTTCACTGAGAAAGGTTACTTTACCATAAGGCGCTCAGATAAATTCTGGGACGGGATATATTCTGATCAGACCATAGAGCAGTGTTTAATGAGAATGTTCAAGCTCCCTGGTGGTCTCACACATGGCAGGGGAATAACCGATAGCACTGTTGCGAAATGGGTACATGGACTACCTCTTTGCCTTCTGATATGTAATGCTCTCGAAAATTTTGTTCATGTTCACACTGGTCATGGCGAACAACATCGGGATCTCCGTCAAAGTTCACAATTGACTGATGCCAATGATATCACCAAATTATTGAACTGGCTCAGAGTGCATTCCCCCTTTCAGAATAGAGATCCACTACAATTAGTCTCTATAGCGACCGGGCTTGTGGTCGACGAAAACTGTGAACTGTGACCAAGTTCGCAAAATTGGTGAATGTTGCGTATCGAATGTTGTAAGCAAAACGTTCAACAGCATCAAACTACGACGTGTTGACACTGTGAAGTCTTTCGCATCGATGGCAAATAGCATCAAAGTCCGTAGAAGTAAGGTAGTGATTGACCCCACAATTCTGTTCAACCGCATCACATGTGTTATTCAGTCACAAGCAGAGATGGAAGAGTATCTCAAATATGAACTCGCCCCGAAACCACCAGCATTGTTTGATTCTGCAGGAATGAGGAAGACACAGAAAAGCATGCTCGGTAAGATCCTCAAAACATACGGTTCCGAGCAAACTAAAATCCCAGAACATTCTCTGTTTGTTGTAGATGGTGGATTTTTATTGAGGGCAGTTGTATGGCCTAAACAGTCGTCATATAAGGACATATGTACATCATATTCCAATTATCTAGTGAGACATTTTGGGGCGAACGTCGTGGTTGTTTTTGATGGTTATGCTTTTACAATGTCGACAAAGGGCATGGAACAAGCCCGTAGATATAGAGACAGGTATTCCATTGATATCAATATCTCACCCCAGTTACCAGCCACCACACCCCAATCCGATTTCCTTGCAAATGCCAAGAACAAAACCCAACTGATCGATCTTCTAATGCAGGAGCTATCTGCTATCAATATTCAGTCCAAGCAGGCCGAGGCTGATGCTGATGTACTGATAGCCGAAACTGCACTTGACATCGCTCAAGATGACAACAATGGTGTCGTTGTGGGAACAGACACAGACTTGTTAGTCATTCTTACCTCTCGAGTTCAACCGGGATGTAATATTCACATGATGTATTCCATTACCCCAAACTTACTGGTTTCAGTTAGTGAAATAGCAACCAAAATGGGTGACCATAGAAGCAACCTCCTTGTAGCACATTCTATAAGTGGTTGTGACACTACTTCTGCACTCTTTCGAGTTGGTAAGAAGAAAGTATTCAGTACAATTGTCTCCGATGTTACTAGCGACTCACAACAGTATGTCAACACAATTTTAGCGGATGACAGTACACCACGTGCAGTAGCCGCTTCCGGGGAACAACTTCTCCTGATCTTATACGGGAGTAAAACTGTTTCCTCTCTCGACCAATATAGATATGTCACTTACAAGCGTTATGTAGCAAAATCTAAACTGAATAAACCCATCGACCTAGCCTCACTCCCACCAAGCAGCGATGCTGCACAACAACATGTCTACAGATGTTATCTCCAGGTCCAACAATGGCTGGGCACTTCGCTTCCTCCGACGGATTGGGGGTGGTCGCTAGACAATGGACTTCTTGTACCGACTGCAGCCACAAAGCCATGTGCCCCCGATAACCTACTGAATCTGATCAGTTGTGGTTGCAAGAGTGCTTGTACAAAAAGGTGTGGGTGTAAGAAGGCAGGACTCTCTTGCTCAGGTTTGTGTAATTGCAGTTCGGATTCTTGTAACAACCACAGAAACACTGTCCTGTCGGAAATTTCTGAGTTCGATGAATAATATGTATATAGGTCATGTCATTTCTGTATATAGCGTTGATAATAGTCAATGTAACTTAAACCATGTTGATTGATTTGTACATTCTGTAAATATTATTTATTGATTTTTGTACATTCTGTAAATATTATTTATTGATCTAATGCTGCCAGGCACAGACGTGTCAGTTCGGTCCCAAGCCCGAAAATAGTTGAGTTCTCATGCTGACGAATTTTATGCCAAAAGGGGAACTCGGCCAGAAGCAGAGGGGGTCTTCCATAATGTCTATTTTGTAAGCAATGATAAAAGTCTTCAAATGGTGGTGGATTTTTTATCGTCTGTCCAACTAACATCCCGTTCTGTACTACGACCCTTTGGGCAAATCCGTTAGGAAAATCGTCATTTTTTGCGTAAATCCGATACTTTTTTGTGAATTTTCAATAATTTTTCGCAGAAATTGTCACAGAATGCACATTTTCCTCTAGGTAAATGTATATTAGACATTATGTAGCTCGAAATACGCGTAAACAAAAAATACAGTTGGATCAATTCGAGGTTACAAAGTTCGTGCGATTTTTAAAAATTTTTTTCAAACGCGTTTTCGAAAAAAGGCTGTAGAAAAAAAATCTCAACTGGGATTTTAGGGGACTTTTGTCTAATCGTTCAGTGACATGTACTCGACATTCCCTGAAAAAATCAGCTTTCTCCGATTTTTTTCCCTAGTGAAACCTAATGTTCTTGGGCTAGATAGAAATAATAAAATTTGAGGAAGAACATTTTGTCGACTAACTCAGAACGGGATATTCCGTTGCGTCAAGTAGAGGGTTATAACAGTTAATTAAGGAGTCGGTAGTCACTTTGTCTATTACCTTCTTCGAAGTACTTAAATAAAATACAGAACAAAAGCTATAGAAATTCTATTCTTTTTAAAACAATGATTACAGAAATAAACTACGTAGGAAAATATGTTGAGAGCTAAAAATTGTTCTTAACTTTGTCAATCAATTATTTGAGTCGGTTTATAATTTGAACATTTGTTTAATCGCCCTCATACACCATTGTTGCGTACAAAAAAGCAATCCGTCTTTTATATATCTGAGTGTTTAGTCGATGGATTTTCTGCTGGAGATAGATGACATAAAATGCAGTTCTGTCTTAAACAAACTTTCCCTTATATTTATATTGTCTCGTTGTCAAGCTGAACAACCACACAAAAAGTGCGCCCGATTGAACAAATATTTACATACTTATAAAGTTGTACGAACTGAAAGCATTACAAGTCTCCATAGTAACGCATTGTACATATTTACAAAAAATGAAGTGATTTTAATTTTCATACTTTCCTCTTTTCGTTCGATTTTCTGACGGTTTATATTACCTATACAATATGCCCTTTCAGTATTTTTATCTCCGCCTCTATTTTTTTTAATTAAACGGATGGGGATTGTTTTTCATCGATTCCTGCCTGGCCTGTAAATGAGACTGAGAAGAATCGATTTTTTCCAACGGAACACAAAAAGATTGTCGTGTCAAATATTTATCACCAGTAAACAATTACAAGAAACATGGTGTTACCAACTCTTTTACCACTCTGAAATGCGAGTGCGCGTGCGTTCACGACAAGTCAGTGTGCAGAAGTATGTGACCATAATCACCAAATAAATAAATAAATAAATAAATAAATAAATAAATAAATAAATAAATAAATACGTGTATATTTTTATGTTAAATGTCGACTTTTCATTTCAACAAACAGCGCGAAAGATTCAAGCTATTGACCTTAACTGGTAGAGTGCTAAATTATTTTTGATCATCCAAATTTGTTCACGTCTCTTTGTCTTGTTACAATTTATGGGAGAGTGCCACTTGGCACTCTCCCATAAATTGTAACAAAGCAAACCCTCACAGACTAAATAATTTTAATTCCAAGCTAATATGAAGCATATCCTCAGAATATGAAGGCATCAAGTTGCAGGACCTGCACTTCAGAATAAAGCCCAAATATGGGCTTCCAGCACTCTACCAGTTAACAACTTACCTTGCAGCATATTGAATCCAAAATGGGACTGTGCGGTCTGGTCGGCCCACAACTCTAAATTTGATGATGCACCTCCTTCAACACAGATATTAGGTGGAGCTTGGAATTAGCGCTGTGTCAGTAAATTTGATGATATACCTTCTTCAACACAGATATTAGGTGGAGCTTGGAAATGGCGCTGTGTCAATAAATTTGATGATATACCCCCTTCAGCACAGAAGTCAGGTAGGGCTTGGAAATGGCGCTGTGTCAGTAAATTTGATGATATAACCCCTTCAACACAGATATTTGGGAGAGCTTGGAAATGGCGCTGTGTCAGTAAATGTGATGATGTACCCCCGTCAACACAGATATTTGAGAGAGCTTGGAAATGGCGCTGTGTCAGATGTTACAGACAACACCGTTAACCCTTTACCTAAACAATCGGCCACAGCCGCCCAGGTAATTTACAAAAGAAAGATGCCGTGTACTGCACTGACATCTTCAGGGAGACCTCAGACACTTTTTGAGACTATTATATGCTAATCAATGAACGATGCAAGCCATATTCATGGATTGCTTACACACTTTCTTAGATTATTCTATGCTAATCAATGAACGATGGAAGCCATCTGCAGGGAATCCTTACACACACATTCTTAGATTATTCAGTGCTAATCAATGAACGATGCAAGCCAAACTCAGGGAGTTCTTACACACTTTCTTAGATTATTCTATGCTAATCAATGAACGACGCAAGCCAAACTCAGGGAGTCCTTACACACTTTCTTAGATTATTCAGTGCTAATCAATGAACGATGCAAGCCAAACTCAGGGAGTCCTTACATACTTTCTTAGATTATTCTATGCTAATCAATGAACGATGCAAGCCAAACTCAGGGAGTCCTTACACACATCTTAGATTATTCTATGCTAATTAATGAACGATGCAAGCCAAACTCAGGGAGTCCTTACATACTTTCTTAGATTATTCTATGCTAATCAATGAACGATGCAAGCCAAACTCAGGGAGTCCTTACACACTTTCTTAGATTATTCTATGCTAATCAATGAACGATGCAAGCCAAACTCAGGGAGTCCTTACACACTTTCTTAGATAATTCTATGCTAATCAATGAACGATGCAAGCCAAACTCAGGGAGTCCTTACACACTTTCTTAGATTATTCTATGCTAATCAATGAACGATGCAAGCCAAACTCAGGGAGTCCTTACACACTTTCTTAAATTATTCTATGCTAATCAATGAACGATGCAAGCCAAACTCAGGGAGTCCTTACATACTTTCTTAGATTATTCTATGCTAATCAATGAACGATGCAAGCCAAACTCAGGGAGTCCTTACACACTTTCTTAGATTATTCTATGCTAATCAATGAACGATGCAAGCCAAACTCAGGGAGTCCTTACACACTTTCTTAAATTATTCTATGCTAATCAATGAACGATGCAAGCCAAACTCAGGGAGTCCTTACACACTTTCTTAGATTATTCTATGCTAATCAATGAACGATGCAAGCCAAACTCAGGGAGTCCTTACACACTTTCTTAGATAATTCTATGCTAATCAATGAACGATGCAAGCCAAACTCAGGGAGTCCTTACACACTTTCTTAGATTATTCTATGCTAATCAATGAACGATGCAAGCCAAACTCATGGAGTCCTTACACACTTTCTTAAATTATTCTATGCTAATCAATGAACGATGCAAGCCAAACTCAGGGAGTCCTTACACACTTTCTTAGATTATTCTATGCTAATCAATGAACGATGCAAGCCAAACTCAGGGAGTCCTTACACACTTTCTTAAATTATTCTATGCTAATCAATGAACGATGCAAGCCAAACTCAGGGAGTCCTTACATACTTTCTTAGATTATTCTATGCTAATCAATGAACGATGCAAGCCAAACTCAGGGAGTCCTTACACACTTTCTTAGATTATTCTATGCTAATCAATGAACGATGCAAGCCAAACTCAGGGAGTCCTTACACACTTTCTTAGATTATTCTATGCCAATCAAGGATCTATGCAGGACATCTTCGGGAAGCCTTTAGATACTTTTTGAGATTATTCTATGCTAATCAAGGAATTATGCAAACCACATCAGGGAGTCATCAAACGCTTTTTATGTTATTCTATGTTAATCAATGAACGTTGCAAGCCATCTTCAGGGAGTCCTCACACACTTTCTTAGATTATTCTATGCTAATTCATGAACTTGCAAGCCATCTTCAGAGAGTTATTAGGCACTTTCTTAGATTATTCTATGCTAATCAATGAACGTTGCAAGCCATCTTCATGGGGTCCTTCGACACTTTTTTGAGACTTTTAAAACTAATCAGGAACTATGCAGGCTATCTTCGGGTATTCATTACACACTTTCTTAGATTATTCTGTGCTAATCAAGGCGCTATGCAAGCCATCTTCAGGGAGTCCAAAGACACTTTTTTATTATTCTATGCTAATGAATGAACGGTGCAACCCATTTCCAGGGAATCCTTAGATACCTTTATTGATTATTCTGTGCTAATCAAGCCATCTTCAAGGAGTCATTAGACACCTTTTGAGATTATTCTAAGCTAATCAATAAACGATGGAAGCCATTTTCAAGAGTACATACAGATATTCTTAGATTATTCTATACTAATCAATAAACGGTGCAAGCCATCTTCAGGGAGTCCTTACACTCTTTCTTAGATTATAGCCTGCTAATCAAGGAACTATGCAAGCCATCTTCAGGGAGTCATTAGACACTTTCTCGGGTTATAGTATGCTGATCAAGGAACTGTGACCAAAGGGTCCGCCTGCAAAGTGGAACCACGTGTTACTTCCACCGCTCAATTAGTGTCTATACAGATGTTAGCACTTTCTGATCAATAGAAATTACAGTCCCCTGGAACGCCGCCGTGGCAACGTCTCGGAGAGAGTGAATATTTATTTGCCAGAGGGCACTTGTCAGCGGAGGGCCAAGGCTGGGATTGATCAACTTTGCTGGGGACCTAGATACTCTTTCACCGGGGACGGGAGATTTTCACTAGCTCACTCTTGTAGATCGCAATTGCTTAATTAATTAAATTAATGCGCTCACCCAGTTTACTGACACTGATTATTAAAAAGTTTCTTTCTTTCATTCATTCTAAATAACTCGAATTGTTTACTTATTTTTAAAATTTAGAATAACCTTACAATAACAGCCATGTGATATTTAGTATCTGATTAAATGGAGAGACCATCCAGATGCTGATAACTCACGGGTTAAAGACTGTGAGTTGAACGAAGCAGCTCGAGAGTACATCCGGGACAATCAGAGTAGAATCCCGGGCCTTCGTCCAACTTTGTCAAGACCGAGAACTCCTGAACATAAGAGACACCGGCGGTACAAGCGACCATAATCTTTTTGTAGGATTTTAATGGCTTAAATGTGTTGCTGTGGGTCGCATCAATTGAAGCGGCAGAGATTATATCACTGGAGCATGTACAGACCATGATAAACTTTCGAATCAAAAAGACAAATTTACTGTTATTATACTGCATTCACAATCTACTATTCGTATTTTGTCCAATTTAATTTCAATTGTTTCAAGCTTGGCATATTTCTTCATCATCGTGTGACAGCAAGCCTCTCTTATAGAAGTTGTTAACAAGTTACCTCTACTCATTGTTTTCCTCCATTGTTTATTTAAGCTTTATCCACTAAGTTAATAAGGCATATCATTAAGACCCAGTGAAAGCTTACTTTAATCTTTATATCAAGTAAACTTGTTTTTTATTACATTGTATACTATAGCCTTGATCACAAGTTAGAATTCAGTAAAAGTTTGGATTTCCAAACGTTACTCGGCTCCATTTTACTGGGAAATCCTCCGAGCTATTATTACGATGATATTGTTCGGATATACAACAAGACCAGTTGTTAAATGTTTGTCGGTGTTAGACATTTGGAATACCAGATTGAATATTAAATTGTTATCATCTTTAATTTGTCTCCGAGTCATCAGTTGAACACCATTGTTTCACGGCAGATATCGGCGGTCGTTCCCCACGGTTATAGAACTATGCAAGCCATCTTCAGGGAGTCATCAGACACTTTTTGAAATTATTCTATGCTAAAAAAGGAACTATGCAAGCCATCTTCATGGAGTTGTTTAGATTATTATATGTTAATCAAGGAACCATACAAGCCATCATCATGGAGCCTTTAAACACTTTTTAAAGATATTTCTAATCAAGGAACTATGCAAGCCAACTTCAGGGAGTCCTTACACACTTTCTTAGATAACCTATGCTAATCAACGAACTATACAAGCCATCTTCAGGGAGTCCTTACACACTTTCTTAGATTATTGCATGCTAATCAAGGAACTATACAAGCCATCTTCAGGGAGTCCTTACACACTTTCTTAGATTATTGCATGCTAATCAAGGAACTATACAAGCCATCTTCAGGGAGTCCTTACACACTTTCTTAGATTATTGCATGCTAATCAAGGAACTATACAAGCCATCTTCAGGGAGTCCTTACACACTTTATTAGATTATTGCATGCTAATCAAGGAACTATACAAGCCATCTTCAGGGAGCCCTTACACACTTTCTTAGATTATTGCATGCTAATCAAGGAACTATACAAGCCATCTTCAAGGAGTCATTAGACACTTTTTGAGATTATTCTACGATAATCAATAAACCATGGGAGCAATTTTTAGGAGTACATACACACATTCTTAGATTATTCTATGCTAATCAAGGAACTATGCAAGCCATCTTCAGGGAGTTGTTAGACACTGTCTTAGATTATCCTATGCTAATCAATGAACGATGGAAGCCATCTTCAGGAAGTTCTTACACACTTTCATAGAATATTATATGCTAATCAAGGAACTATGCAAGCCCTCTTCAGGGAGTTATTAGACACTGTCTTAGATTATTCTATGCTAATCAATAAACGATGGAGCCATTTTCAGGAGTACTTACAAACATTCTTAGATTATTCTATTCTAATCAATGAACGGTGCCAGCCATCTTCATGGAGTCCTTACACACTTTCTTAGAGTATTGAATGCTAATCAAGAAACTATACAAGCCACCTTCAGGGAGTAATTAGACACTTTTTGAGATTATTCTATGCTAATCAATGAGAGAAGGAAGCCATTTTAGGAGTACTTACAAACATTCTTAGATTATTCTATGCTAATCAATGCACGGTGCAAGCTACCTTCAGGAAGTCATTACACACTTTCTTAGATTATTCTATGCTAATCAAGGGACTATGCAAGCCATCTTCAGGGAGTCAAAAGATACTTTTAAGAGTTTATTCTATGCTAATCAAGGGAAGTCATCTTCAGGGAGCCTTTAGACACTTTTTGGGACTATTCTATGTTGATTTTAGAACCATGCAAGCCATCTTCAGGGAGACTTTAGACACTTTTTGGAACCATTCTACGTTAATCAAGGATCCATGCAAGTCATCTTCTGAGAACCTTTAGACACTTTTTGAGACTACTCTACGTTAATCAAGGATGCATGCAATCCATATTCATGTAGCATTTAGACACTTTTTTGGAACTATTCTACGTTAATCAAGGATCCATACAAGTCATCTTCAGGGAGTCTTTAGACACTTTTTGGGACTATTCTACGTTAATCAAGGATCCATGCAAGTCATCTTCATAGAGCCTTTAGACACATTTAGGACTACTCTATGTTAATCAAGGATCAATGCAAGCCATATTCATGGAGCCTCTAGACATTTTTGGACTATTCTATGTTAATCAAGGATCCACGCAAGTCATCTTCAGGGATCCTTTAGACACTTTTGGGGACTATTCTATGTTAATGAAGGATCAATGCAAGCCATCTTCATGGAGCCCTTAGACCCTTTTGGGTACTATTCTATGTTAATCAAGGATCAATGCAAGCCATCTTCATGGAGTCTTTAGACACTTTTTGGGACTACTCTATGTTAATGAAGGATCAATGCAAGCCATCTTCATGGAGCCCTTAGACCCTTTTGGGTACTATTCTATGTTAATCAAGGATCAATGCAAGCCATCTTCGTGGAGCCTTTAGATACTTTTTGGGACTACTCTATGTTAATCAAGGATCAATGCAAGCCATCTTCATGGAGCCTTTAGACACTTTCTGGGACTACTCTATGTTAATCAAGGATCAATGCAAGCCATCTTCATGGATCCTTTAGACCCTTTTGGGTACTATTCTATGTTAATCAAGGATCAATGCAAGCCATCTTCGTGGAGCCTTTAGACACTTTTTGGGACTACTCTATGTTAATCAAGGATTCATGCAAGTCATCTTCATGGAGCCTTTAGACACTTTTTTGGTACTATTCTATGTTAATCAAGGATCAATGCAAGCCATCTTCATGGACCCTAAAGACACTTTTTGGGACTACTCTATGTTAATCAAGGATTCATGCAAGTCATCTTCATGGAGCTTTTAGACACTTTTGGGTACTATTCTATGTTAATCAAGGATCAATGCAAGTCATCTTCATGGAGCCTTTAGACACTTTTTGGGACTACTCTATGTTAATCAAGGATTCATGCAAGTCATCTTCATGGAGCCTTTAGACACTTTTGGGTACTATTCCATGTTAATCAAGGATCAATGCAAGCCATCTTCATGGAGCCTTTAGACACTTTTTGGGACTACTCTATGTTAATCAAGGATTCATGCAAGTCATCTTCATGGAGCCTTTAGACACTTTTTGGTACTATTCTATGTTAATCAAGGATCAATGCAAGTCATCTTCATGGAGCCTTTAGACCCTTTTTGGTACTATTCTATGTTAATCAAGGATCAATGCAAGCCATCTTCATGGAGCCTTTAGACACTTTTTGGGACTACTCTATGTTAATCAAGGATTCATGCAAGTCATCTTCATGGAGCCTTTAGACACTTTTGGGTACTATTCTATGTTAATCAAGGATCAATGCAAGTCATCTTCATGGAGCCTTTAGACCCTTTTTGGTACTATTCTATGTTAATCAAGGATCAATGCAAACCATCTTCATGGAGCCTTTAGACCCTTTTGGGTACTATTCTATGTTAATCAAGGATCAATGTAAGCCATCTTCATGGAGCCTTTAGACACTTTTGGAGACTATTCTATGTTAATCAAGGATCAATGCAAGCCATCTTCATGGAGCCTTTAGACACTTTTTGGGACTACTCTATGTTAATCAAGGATTCATGCAAGTCACCTTCGGGAAACCTTTAGACACTTTTTGGGACTACTCTATGTTAATCAAGGATTCATGCAAGTCATCTTCAGGAAACCTTTAGACGCTTTTTGGGACTACTCCATGTTAATCAAGGATTCATGCAAGTCATCTTCAGGTAACCTTTAGACACATTTTGGGACTATTCTATGTTAATCAAAGATGCGTGCAAGCCATATTCATGGAGCCTTCACTCTTTGGGACTATTCTATGTTAATCAAGGATCCACGCCAGACATCTTCATGGAGCCTTCACTCTTTGGGACTATTCTATGTTAATCAAGGATCCATGCCAAACATTTTTATGGAGCCGTCATTTAGGCTATCTTCAGGGAGCCTTTAGACACTCTTTGGGACTATTCTATGTTAATCAAGGACCCATGCAGGCCATCTTCATGGAGCCTTTAGACACTTTTTGGACTATTCTATGTTGATCAAAGGAACCATACAAGTCATCTTCAGAGAGCCTATAGACACTTTCTGGGACTACTCTACGTTAATCTAGGATCCATGAAAGTCATCTTCAGGGAGCCTTTAGACACTCTTTGGGACTATTCTATGTTAATCAAGGATCCATGCAGGCCATCTTCAGGAAGCCTTTAGACACTTTTTTGACTATTCTATGTTGATCAAAGGATTCATGCAAGTCATCTTCAGGGAGCCTTTAGACACTTTTTGGACTCTTCTATGTTAATCAAGGATCCATGCACGTCATCTTCAGAGAGCCTTTAAGCACTTTTCGGACTCTTCTATGTTAATCAAGGATCCATGCAAGTCATTATCAGGGAGCCTTTAGACACATTTTGGGACTACTCTATGTTAATTAAGGATCCATGCAAGTCATTATCAGGGAGCCTTTAGACACTTTTTGGACTATTCTATGTTGATCAAAGGAACCATGCAAGTCATCTTCAGGGAGTCTTTACACACATTTTGGGACTACTCTATGTTAATCAAGGATCCATGCAAGTCATTATCAGGGAGCCTTTAGACACATTTTGGGACTACTCTATGTTAATCAAGGATCCATGCAAGTCATTATCAGGGAGCCTTTAGACACATTTTGGGACTACTCTATGTTAATCAAGGATCCATGCAAGTCATTATCAGGGAGCCTTTAGACACTTTTTGGACTATTCTACGTTTATCAAAGGAACCATGCAAGTCATCTTCAGGGAGCCTTTAGACACATTTTGGGACTATTCTATGTAAATCAAGGATGCATGCAAGCCATATTCATGGAACGTTTAGACGCTTTTTGGGACTATTCTATGTTAATCAAGGATTCATACAAGTCGTTTTTTCACGGACGTATTATGTTATGGCATTGTCGGTCGGTCTGTAAACAAGTTTTGTGTCGCCTACTCCTCCAATAGTTTACATGCTACATGGTTCAAACTTTGCACACATGTTGATCAGTAATTGCCGTTGTGCATGTGACAAGTGCAGGTAACTCCATATTGTATTTCCAGAGTTATGTCCCCTTTTAGTACTTTAAACATTACAGTATTGTGTCGCCTACTCCTTCAATATTGTACATGCTATATTGTTCGAATTTTGCACACATGTTCATCAGTAATTGCCGTTTTGCATGTGACAAGAGCAGGTAACTCTGTTTTGTATTTCCGGAGTTATGCCCCCTTTTAGTACCTAAAACATTACAGTATTGTGTCGACTACTCCTACATTTTACTTGCTTTATTGTTCAAACTTTGCACCCATGTTGATCATCAGTTGTCGTTGTGCATGTGACAAGAGCCGATAACACCATTTTATTTTTAAACGACGAGAATCCTCGCCGTTTATAGCTATTATGATCCTCAAAATGTCCTTTTCCTTGGCACCACCCATCATCAATCGTTATCTATGAAGTTAACCTGGCAATGAATGGACGCTACCATTGTAAACGGCAAGGAGAATCTTCTAGAGCAGCCTTGTTTTTATTTTGTGAAGACCTTAGATCGATTAATATGATAATGTGAAAAACAGGTGAATTACCCTTTCCCCGGGCAGGGGAATGGACAATGATTGGAGGAGAGGGGGGGGGGGGGGGCAGACATTGTCGAATCAACAAAAAGTTCAAACTTTACCCCAGAGAAACTTGTGCATGTTCCAGTTTTGACGTGCGTTTGTTGCCCCGCAGGCGGTGCTCTTGTTCACATACGACTATCCTCATTCCAGGAAAAAAGAGATTCTGTAACCACAGACGTATCCCCCAAAATACACTTATTTCGATGGCAGTGCATAATTATCAACCCCATCTCCCCGTGTCCCACAACACACATTTCTAACATCGCATGTTGCCAATCAAGGAAATCTTAGTTTTGTGGGGCCATCTTTTGAATTATGGTAGGTCAGGTGTTTTGGACACCTTTGCCCTACCCCACCCCAACCCCTCCAAACCTTACTTTCATTGAGCTTCCGTTGCCTCTTATGCAGTGTTTCTCTTTCCTTGGTCTTATAATTCATCAAGTACCTAAAAAGAATAAGCCTTATTTACCAGACACAACCACCTAAATCTTCAAACTCTAAAAGGAATAAAGCGCAATATCTGTTTGCCACTTTTCCAAAACACAGTTTATGACTCCTTAGCCCTTTACCCAACACGAAAGACAGGCGGCAGTTGCAAACAAAATTCTTGAATCATTATTTTTTTCATTTTTGCATAAAAAATAGCTTATGACCCCTTATTGGGACGAGCTCGTTGAGCTCGTCCCAATGAGGGGTCATAAGCTATGTTTTTGAGACAAAAATGAAAAAATAATGATAATTGAATGGTGATTTTTGTGAATACCGCTGGCCGGTTTTGTCCGTTATGTTGGGTAAAGGGTTAAAGAAACGCATTTGTTAAGCTCATTCCACTAGGAGCTGCTAAATAAAAATAGTACTTCAGCATCATTTAAGTAAGACTGGATAACTTCTTTCTGTGTAAGATTGGCAATAGTAGAAGACAGAAACATTATCTGTCTAACGCAGCAGCAGCTATAACGATTTCTATATTTCTCCAAAATAATCCAACAAATTCCTTTTTCAAATTATATTTTATGATGTCATCTCACGAGAAGGAGCCCTACGAGCTCGTAGTAGTGAATAGACAAATAGCACTGATCTGGTTTAAAACAACAAACACACACAACACAAAATCATACATGAGCAACTTTGTTTTTTGCCTTCTTAGTATTTGGTAGGTGTATTGGTAAAGGGTTAAAGTTCGATGAGTGATTATCGGCACTTTCCCTCCGCCCACCAGATTTGATTGACATCCTTTACCACGCCCACGACACCACTTTTTCACCAAATCATCCGAATAAACGTGAAGTATTCGGTATTGACATTTAAACCTAATCTCGTTTATTGATCCGAGTTTGTTCTCTACCTGGATAGAGATTCGTTCACAATGTGAGATAGAAATTCGATTCTGACAGTATTCCAAAGCACAATTTCAATACTTATGTATGGATTAAACTGCAGCCGACTCAACGAAGCGAGTTCGTAACATGGATATCCACTGTGAATTTAAACAAAACAGATAAAGGTGGAAATGACAAGTTCCTGTCCTGTTTTGTGTGTGTTTTAAATCGGAATATGCGATTAAGGTCGTTCTCTGACCCGAACACGGATAACAGTCATTCTGAGAGCCAGACTTTTACTTGGGATCAGCAAGACACGACTGAAAACAGTTCTGCTGGTAAACTGATAACGAAACAGCAATGTGAAAAGGTAAGCGTTTCGGTTATTTTTTTCTTGCCAGTAAAATAACAACTTTTTTTCTCAAACAAGATTTCCACAGACGACAATAGTTGTATTTTCCAAAAATAATATTGAATTCTCTTTTACTTTCAACTCAGCCAACGGTCACTCACTGGGACCATCTCGGTGTACAAGGAAAATAAAGCATCGTGAAAAATTCCGACGGGTTTCACCCCTTTGGATTATAAAGCTGTAAGGGGTTTGACGCTTAACCCTTTCATACTTTTGTACGTCTTATGACGTACGAAATCAAACAGCGCGTTGACTCTTTTGTACGTCTTTTGACGTACGAAATCAAACAGCGCCTTGATACTTTGTGGTCATATTGTTCCTATTTTCTCCCGAATAGTGCTCAGTGACAACCGTTGAGACAAATGTTATCGCAGCTCAAAATACTAATATAATCCTGTTGTCAAGTCTTCTTAACTGGCTGAGTGCAAGAAGCCACTATCAGGGCTTTCAAAAATGAGGCTATCAGAGCAAGAGCCAACACTTCCCTTGCCTACATTTCATATTCAGTCAAACACAAATAATATTTTGTTTATATAAATTTGTTTTATTACAAATTATTGGAGAGTGCCTATGGGCACTCTCCAATAATTTGTAATAAAACAAGTTTTGAATAACAAATCCAGACTACCAAAAATAATCTAGCCCTCAACCAGATAATCACTAATGTGAAAAAATATCTTATTATTTGTACTTTCTGACGTTTGACGTCGCATTTTGAAAAAAACGTTGAAGAAACTGAATTCCCAGTGACGTTTGGACGTTAGAATAATCAAAGTCTCAAAGGGTTAATTGATTTTCGACCTCATGTTCTCTCACTTACTTGCTTGAACGTAGAAATATAGGTTCTGGAAAAAGGGTTCCTGTTACCATGAATAGGCTTCTTTACATAATCAAGGGTGGCAGCGATGTGTCCTTGCTGTGATACAGACGTTCTGTCTTAGAGTATAATAGAGTATAAAAGGAGGGACTTGGGGTGTTTTGGAGGACAGGGGCTTACACTCTTGGTACAATTCTGAATCAGGGAGCTGCAAGTAACCATGAAAACAGATCATGGCAGTACTGTTTGAAATCAAATGCATTCTCTGCCATCTGAGCCCTTCTATGGGAATATTTCACTCCATTCCACAGCCACTGTTCCATGTTTTCATTTTACCAAGAGAGGGCAACATAGTCGAATGTATGAAATTAACAGTGGGAGGGAGGGGTGTGGGGATGGGTCGCCGATGAAGACACTTTTTATTCGAAGCATCTGACAATTTCATACGGCGTCGCACCACGTGTTTTTTTTATCATCAGGACATCGCGCCGCGTGTTATAATCATCTATCAACAAATGTACAGTTCGTCAGGAATTGATTTGAAATTTCTGGACTAAACTAGAATGGATCTGAAACGAGTTCTACCGAGGATCAGAACGATTATCGTGAACGAGATTCAGAAATTTCATACCGAATGGTGACAAATTTCAGACTTTTTTTTATCGCATAATAGTTACCCTCTACCTAATGTAACAAAAAACACCACTGTGAGCGCTGTGATTGGGTGAACAGCGCATTGGACTTTGAACCGAAAGGTCGATCAGATCCTGAACAACGATATAGCGTTGCGTCTTCGGTCTGTATATTTAACCCTTTACCCAACCCAGACGATTTCAAAATTTATTATTTTAAATATCATTTTTTAAAATTTTTTCAAAACATTTCAATAAAACCATATCATGTGACCCTTCTTTGGAACGAGCTCGAAGAGCTCGTTCCAAAGAGGGGTCACATGATATGGTTTTGTTGAAATTTTTCGAAATATAATATTTTTTCAGCTGCTGAATTTGCATATTACGCGGGCGGATGCGGGCGATTCGTTGGGTAAAGGGTTAATCCAGATTGCCGAATGAGGGGGTAGTGTGGCGCTGTGTACTAGGCCAAACGTATGTCGATGGTGCCCTTGCCTCAAGCGCCGATAACTCTGCCTGTGAGTAGTTAATAAGTAGGAGAATATGACAGATGCTTGCCACTGCTCGGTGGTTCTCGCAGGGTACTCCAGCTTCCTCCACCTTGTTAACTATCTGACACGATGTGACCCTGGCTGTATCGTTATTAAATCCCAACTAAACAAACCAACCGACCACCACACTTTTAGTATACTAATATACCCCTATAAACAAACCAACCGACCACCACACTTGTAATATACTACTCACAAATTGATAGGGATCACTCCGGGACATACGAAAAATACGTAGGAGTAAAATGTGCGGCTGTAATCACTCCTAACAGTTTAGCATGCATTCATAAACAGCGAAGCCAAGCAGTGGCGGCGCCATGGTGGGTATGGGGGGGGGGGGGGGGGTTACTTACCCCTCCACTTTTTTTCGCCAAGCGTAGTAAAAAAATACTGTCATTTTAATTTTTGTTTTGAACGTTGAGGTGCAATTGTGGGTATGCTTAATTCCATATTCCCAAGTGCACTAAATCAGAGAAGTTTTTTTCAAGAGTCGAGGGCCCAAATTGCAACAAGGCGTGCCGCGTTCAAACGGTCTGAAAAATACCGCTTAAGAGTATTCGAGGAATGCTAGAATCGAGAGCGTGCAACGCATCCGTTTGGAATGCAGCCTACTTTCATTTTCGATTTGAGGGTCGTTTGGTGCTTTGTACTCGCACTTTACAACAGCGTTCTTCCGTTAAAATGTCACCATGTACGACGTTTTCTATAACTGAAAGACCTAAGCAATAAGTTTCAAAAGGATAAAACTGTTTTAATTTAGTTGTCTGAGAATGCTCCAGGGACCACCATTTACAACGTAAGTTTTAAAAATTTTCTCAACTTAGGCAGGGGACACCCCTCCCGAAACTCACCACGGCTCGGCGCTGCGCGGCGGGCAATACCCAATCTTTACCCCCTCACTTCTGTAACTCTGGCGCCGCCACTGAAGCCAAGGAGAGATTTTAAACCGCACATAGAACAACTCTGTTTTATCCCAAACGATTTATTCTGCTACAAAAAGCATTTATTATGAGAGATGTCCCCAACCCTCTGGCATCCGGATTTTTTCTTGCAGTGTTTCTTATTCCTGAACCAATTTAGGAATATCTGTTATGACCGATTGATTTGTTCGGCTGTCACACAGCTTTAGCATTTCAAATTGTTAGCACTCGATTATATCCAAAAATTAATACCCAAGTCAACACCTAATTAGTGTGTATCAGATGTCAATTAATATCCAAGTCACCATCTAATTTAGTGTGTATCAGATGTCATTCCGACATGGTTGTTAAAAAAATATCTTTCGGAATTGGGTACACCAGTTTAAAACTAATAAATGCCTCATTGCGGCCTAATGTCTTTCCTACGAACTTGAATCACATTTCAGTCAAGGCCCTTACTAAACAAACAACATAGTTAGACCCAGAGGTTTTGAAAAACTACCGACAGCTCTCCAATCTTGCATTCCTATTCAAGATTATTGAACGGGCGGTTGCTTCTCGGCTAACTTCCTGCTTGGCCACCAATGGCTTGTCCGAAGTCTTCCAGTCTGCATACATCGTCCTCTGAGTTCCAATGTGCTCTATGTGCCAGTAGGCACACCAGTAGGCACACCAGTAGGCACATAGAACACATTGGAACTCAAGGGTCGACATGTCGAATTGTAGCACCAAAACGGTGCTTCTAAGAGTGTAAAATGAAATTCTCCTATCTTTTGATAAACAAAAAATTTTCAGCCTTCTTTTCTTAGACTTAAACACCGTCTTCGACACCATAGACCGTAAAATTCTAATGGAAAGACTGAAACAAAGAATAGATCTCACAAGTCACATGCTTTACTGTATTTCATCATATCTCTCAGCTCGCTCACAAAGCGTAGTTATTGACAGCAAATCGACACAAGTGGCTCGTCAGTACGTCATCACCCAAGGGCCAGTGTTAGGCCCATTACTCTGCAGTAATTATGTTCTCTCCGGGGCCATGACAATGATTTTCATTTTTACGTTTATGGCACGCAACTGTATATTAGTTTCACTCATGGCATAGAATACGATACACGCGATAAAATGCCGAAGTAGGTGGCTCAAAAATACATTTTTCCAACTCCTTGCAATTTTTTCGTGGTGCCATTTTATGCCAAACTAAACACTTTAAAATGATTTAGACTAATACACACACATTTTAGCCCAATTAGAGGGCTGTATTGATGAGTAGGTTGAGCTATCTGGCCCATCTGGGGTCAGTGCTGGGCCCATAATTTTTTGAACCAGCAATCAGTTCGGCCTTGGATGTCTCGATTTCTATAATTGCGTATACTATTTGTGTATTTAAACATTTCTTATAATCACAGACAAACAAAGATCTTTTTGGTTCCTCGTGGCTTTAAAGAAATAAAGAAATATCATACATCAAGAATCAAGATGCAACTAACAGTAAAACAAATGGGTCATATAACAATTGCATCAAACGGTGCTAAAACAAAAAAAAAAAATAAAATTAACGAAAAATTAACCCTTAACCCAACGAATCGACCGCACCCGCCCGCGTAATATGCAAATTCAGCAATTGAAAAAATATTATTTTTCAAAAAATTTCAACAAAACCATATCATGTGACACCTTGTTGGAACGAGCTCGTCGAGCTCGTTCCAACAAGGGGTCACATGATATGGTTTTGTTGAAAGTTTTTGAAAAATTTGAAAAAATGATATTTAAAATAATAAATTTTCATACCGTCTGCGTTGGTTAAAGGGTTAAACGAAAGCTCTCATGTCCCATTTTGATAAAACAGTCACAACTTGAAGGGCCTTCGTAGGTTCATGTGTCAAAAAATGGGTTTTTATAAAACCAATCGCATGGCATTTCCTGTGTCAAAATATCCAGAAATGCCCGGAAACGCTAAAAAATGGCCCTCGACAACACGATTTTTAACACACGAATCTCGAAAAGTGCTAAAAAATGACATATAATGCTGAGAGGAGTGGGTGTCCAAAATATGTCGGAAAAAAAATTGTAGGATATGGGGTGGGTGTTCAAAATGACCGGAACATATATGCGGACAATAAGAAAAACCTTGCGGTTTAGGATGGGTAGGTGTCCGGGAAGGTCGAATGCAAAAAAACGGCATCGTGTACTGCTAATTTTTTCCTCTGTACATTGGGATTTTTTTTGCAAGAATCCAGTCCACAAGAAAATCAAGAGACTGCTAAAACTTCTTTCTGAAGAAGAGGGGTATGATTTTGAATGTCGGAAATACGCCTTGGAGGAACGAAACTTTCTGTTCGATGACCTCATGGCAAAATACTCATTCGAAGGGGAAGATGATGTGATGAAGATGATGGACATGTGGAGGATTAGTAACACCGAAGTGTGAAGATGTCGGACAGAATATCCACAGAAGTGTTCAGACTAAAAGATGCCTTATACATACAAATCTTAAAAATAACTAGCGAGCCGACCCGTCCCAGAACAGGGTAGCCCCACCCACACCACGAATAATTTCTAGTTGCATTGCATATCAAAGGAGATTATCGGAAACTTGAGCAGGAAAAAATATCTCGAATTTCTTGGTGAGTAAATGGACGTGACATTAAATCAACAAAAAAAGCAGCCCTTAACAGTAAATAACAGTGTCGGGAGGGAGAAATTTTAAGCATCATAGATTATAATACCCGAGTCCATCTCTCGAGAGTCAGACTGTCCAACCATCGACTCCTAGTCGAGGTCGGTGGTTGGACTAGAACGCCGAGAGAGGATCGTGTTTGTGGTGTATTAGATGAATACCATTATATTATGGAAAGAAAAGGAATGTTGGATTCTGGGAGGAAACTTCTTAAAACCTTTTACCATACACACACAGGTGACACAGCCTAGTGTTTTCAAATTTCAAACTTTAATGAAGAAACCTTACTTGAATTATGTAATTTATAAATATAGAATAAACGTATAGTGTTTTCAAGTAAAAAAAAAATTCTACGAGTGGGATTAAGAATGAAACCGACGAGCCAGAGGCTCGTCGGTTTCATTCTTAATCCAACTCGTAGAATATTTTTTTCTTAATCCTACTCGTAGAATATTTTTTTTTTTACTTGAAAACACTATACGTTTATTTTATTTATCCCATGAATCATTTACAGGGCAGTCGCGGCGAAATCGTGCTGTTACTCGCTACAACACACTGCGAGAAGTGAGGAGCACATTGGTCCAATTTGATCGACAAGAAAAACTGCCAAACATAAGGCGCAGTGATACATTTCTGTCTAAAAATAATTTCCCTACAAACTTGAACTAAAGTTACAAAATTACTTTATTGAATGAACAGTGTTTATTTTCGTTGTTTATTGTTGTTTTTTCGTCGTCGATTCAACTGCGTTTTATAAACAAAGCAGACGACACGTGTATTTGTTTATTTACACTTTTCCAATTTGGAAAAAGAAACATCACTCATCATGCCCCCCCCCCCCACCCCCCCCCCCCCTCCTTCGCTTTCAAACTTATATGCCTTCAACGCTTGGTTTCGATTGATTCACTTTGTGTTTTCTTTGTTAATTATTGTTCGTTTTATTGTTAGACAGAGTTGAAATTTGTCCTATCTTCTAAAACTAAACATTTCAGCGACGGTCAACATTTGATAAACGTCGGTTCATTTTGTCTCCCACAAACTTAAACAGGTCATGACAACAAAAATGCAGTAGAGGTCAGAGGTCAACAAGTCCGTCTCTGCAAAAATTCTTTCAGTGTTAAACCTACGGGTAAAATGTATCACCTTAATAGCAGCTGCTACTAGATGAATAAAGCACAATTTTATCCAAGACTTTTATTGTTCGAATAAACGTCCATTTATGGGATTAAACAGATAAATCAGATAGCGAAATATTGTCATGGTAGGAAATATTGAAGTAAATTAATTTCAATTATCTTTAGCAACTGTTGAATGTGGATGTGTTAGGGATCGAGGCGGATTATGACTCACTCCTACGTCACTTCTGGGAGTGATGTGGTAGTGGCCCATGGGTCGCCTTCTAATAATCCTTGATCCAGGCATTGGATCACAGGAGAGAAGATTTTTGTTCCACGTGAATCTGTGTTATGGTCCATTTTCGTATGTACAGAAGGTGGTCATTTTTACTTTAAAGGGTTGAACAATTGACGTCTCCAGTCTGAAAGGCTGGGCTACAGATTGGAGACGTCATGTGTTCTTACCTATTAAGTCATCTAGCTGATGACGAGTGTAATGTGCTTAGAAAGATGCTGCAATGGCGAAAGGATTAATGACCTAGAGTATAATATAGGTGATAATATACAAGGGTTAATGACCTAGAGTATAATATAGGTGATAATATACTAGGGTTAATGACCTAGAGTATAATATAGGTGATAATATACTAGGGTTAATGACCTAGAGTATAATATAGGTGATAATATACAAGGGTTAATGACCTAGAGTAAAATATAGGTGATAATATACTAGGGTTAATGACCTAGAGTATAATATAGGTGATAATATACTAGGGTTAATGACCTAGAGTATAATATAGGTGATAATATACTAGGGTTAATGACCTAGAGTATAATATAGGTGATAATACACTAGGGTTAATGACCTAGAGTAAAATATAGGTGATAATATACTAGGGTTAATGACCTAGAGTATAATATAGGTGATAATATACTAGGATTAATGACCTAGAGTATAATATAGGTGATAATATACAAGGGGTAATGACCTAGAGTATAATATAGGTGATAACATACAAGGGTTAATGACCTAGAGTATAATATAGGTGATAATATACTAGGATTAATGACCTAGAGTATAATATAGGTGATAATATACAAGGGGTAATGACCTAGAGTATAATATAGGTGATAACATACAAGGGTTAATGACCTAGAGTATAATATAGGTTTTAATATACTAGGGTTAATGACCTAGAGTATAATATAGGTGATAATATACAAGGGTTAATGACCTAGAGTATAATATAGGTGATAATATACTAGGGTTAATGACCTAGAGTAAAATATAGGTGATAATATACTAGGGTTAATGACCTAGAGTATAATATAGGTGATAATATACTAGGGTTAATGACCTAGAGTAAAATATAGGTGATAATATACAAGAGTTAATGACCTAGAGTATAATATAGGTGATAATACACTAGGGTTAATGACCTAGAGTATAATATAGGTGATAATATACTAGGGTTAATGACCTAGAGTATAATATAGGTGATAATATACTAGGGTTAATGACCTAGAGTATAATATAGGTGATAATATACTAGGGTTAATGACCTAGAGTAAAATATAGGTGATAATATACTAGGGTTAATGACCTAGAGTAAAATATAGGTGATCATATACTAGGGTTAATGCATCGGAAGCCTAACCTGGACTCGAGGGGATGGGGATGGGGCAGCTGATGTGGGAAAAATCAACTTGACAGGAAGTTATGCTGAAAGTTATATTATGTTTACTATAGACTCGTTGTACATCTGTTCTTTTGTGTATGTTAATTTGGACTCCATATTCCGAAATATGGGGAAGATGGGTGAATACAATGAATTGACGATTGAATTGAATCCTAACTGAATTTGACTGTAGTCCGATAGCTTAACAGGGTGAGTTGATACTCAGCCACCAAGTTAATGGTTATTCATACATGCATACTTGTATTTGTTTGTCTATCAAAAGCTTAACCTTTGAGACGCTGGTGGTATATTCCATGTCAGTTCAATGGCAGCAATTGGAAGAGTCCATATTTATTATTTTGGGTTAGACCAATCAATATTTTCAACGTGCAGCCTTAGGGCTGCACGTTGAAAATATTGATTGGTCTGTACTACACAGTTACCTTGTAGCCATCTCACTATGACAGTATGACATGCTTGTGACCCCCCCCCCCCCCCCCGGAAAAAACGGCCTGTGGGGTTCAACGGGTTAAGGATTGTCAACAAATTTTCAGTCCATAGACTACTGTCGTCTAATGCCCGGTTGACAAGAATCTTGTTATATCGCTAATTCGAGGCGTGATATATACAGGTTATTATAACAGTTAACTGAGCTGATACATACAGGCTATTATAACAGTTAACTGATCTGATATATACGGCTTATTATAAAAGTTAACTGACCTGATATATACGGCTTATTATAACAGTTAACTGATCTGATATATACGGCTTATTATAACAGTTAACTGACCTGATACATACAGGCTATTATAACAGTTCCAAAGAGAGGTCGTGGACAGTGTTTCTGAGACACAGTGATGATCTCGTTCCAATGAGAGGTCGTGGACAATGTTTCTGGGATGATCTCGTTCCAATGAGAGGTCGTGGACAGCGTTTCTGGGATTGTGATGATCTCGTTCCAATGGAAGGTCGTGGATAATGTTTCTTCGATTATCTCGTTCCAATAAGAGGTCGTGGACAATGTTTCTAGCATAATCTTGTTCCAATGAGAGGTCGTGCGGTATTTTTGAGACTGTGATGATCTCGTTTCAATGAGAGGTCGTGGACAATGTTTCTGAGATTGTGATGCTATCGTTCCAATGAGAGGTCGTGGACAATGTTGCTGGGATAATCTCCTTTTAATGAGAGGTCGTGGACAATGTTTTTGAGATTGTGATGCTATCGTTCCAATGAGAGGTCGTGGACAATGTTGCTGGGATGATCTCGTTTCAATGAGAGGTCGTGGACAATGTTTCTGAGATTGTGATGATCTCGTTTCAATGAGAAGTCGTGGACAATGTTTCTGAGATTGTGATGCTATCGTTCCAATGAGAGGTCGTGGACAATGTTGCTGGGATGATCTCGTTTCAATGAGAGGTCGTGGACAATGTTTCTGAGATTGTGATGCTACCGTTCCAATGAGAGGTCGTGGACAATGTTGCTGGGATGATCTCATTTCAATGAGAGGTCGTGGACAATGTTTCTGAGATTGTGATGATCTCGTTTCAATGAGAGGTCGTGGACAATGTTTCTGAGATTGTGATGCTATCGTTCCAATGAGAGGTCGTGGACAATGTTTCTGAGATTGTGATGCTATCGTTCCAATGAGAGGTCGTGGACAATGTTGCTGGGATGATCTCGTTTCAATGAGAGGCCGTGGACAATGTTTCTGAGATTGTGATGATCTCGTTTCAATGAGAGGTCGTGGACAGTGTTTCTGAGATTGTGATGCTATCGTTCCAATGAGAGGTCGTGGACAGTGTTTCTGGGATTGTGATGATCACGTTCTAATGGAAGGTCGTGGATAATGTCTCTGGGATTATCTCGTTCCAATAAGAGGTCGTGGACAATGTTTCTGGGATAATCTTGTTCCAATGAGAGGTCGTGGACGGTGTTTTTAAGATTGTGATGATCTCGTTCCAATAAGCGGTCGTGGACAATGTTTCTGGGATAATCTTGTTCCAATGAGAGGTCGTGGACGGTGTTTTTAAGATTGTGATGATCTCGTTCCAATAAGCGGTCGTGGACAATGTTTCTGGGATAATCTTGTTCCAATGAGAGGTCGTGGACGGTGTTTTTAAGATTGTGATGATCTCGTTCCAATAAGCGGTCGTGGACAATGTTTCTGGGATAATCTTGTTCCAATGAGAGGTCGTGGACGGTGTTTTTAAGATTGTGATGATCTCGTTCCAATAAGCGGTCGTGGGCAATGTTTCTGGGATAATCTTGTTCCAATGAGAGGTCGTAGACGGTGTTTTTAAGATTGTGATGGTCTCGTTCCAATAAGCGGTCGTGGACAATGTTTCTGGTATGATCTCGTTCCAATGAGAGGTCATCGACAGTGTTTCGCGTTTCTGAGGCAAAAAAAAGAGAAAATTATTAGTTATTCAAGACACTTCTTTGCCAGTGTCGTCTGCTATTGCATTTGGATAAAGGCACATAATTGTTTTGGTTTTTTTTGGACGCAGCGGTTGGATGAGTGCTTTTTGGAGTTAGTGCAATTATTATACTCATACATTAGCGGAATGAGTGATCAGAAATATTACCCGGAGCTTTTTGAGGTCTCGGCCTTCAGAGAGTAAACGTTGTTATGTGGCTGTATTTTCAAAAAGGGTCTTATTCCTTTTCCATGAGATTGTCTCATAAGTACACTTCGTCAGTTTAATAGAAGTACTTTGGGAAGGGACATCAGTATCCACTATCCAATGCCATCTATTTGACATTATACCGCCAAAGTTAGTAAAGTTAGCTGATTCTTGTCTCACTTCTACTTTTTATTGTTGTAATCCGGATTCTGTTCTAGATCTGCACGATATTAAAAACTGAATATCGGTATCGGTATTCAAAACAATACTGCGGTATACCGGTATTTCTAAAACTGCTCAAATATATGAACATACGTACCACAATCGAGACTTGAGGAATCACAGTCGGAACGAATCAGCATGCCTTGATGATGCGGTTCGAAAAACATTTACCCAACGCAGACGATATTAAAATTTATTATTTTAAAAATTAGTTCATCAGATTTCCCCCCAAAATTCTACAAAAAAACAATATCATGTGACCCCCATTGGAACGAGCTCAACGAGCTCGTTCCAATGAGGGGTCACATGATATAAATTTGTTGCAATTTTTTAAAATTATTTTTGAACTGCTGAATTTGTGTATTACGTGGGTAAAAGGAGACGATTCCTTGGATAAAGGGATAATATTATTCATTCGGAGCTACAGTTAGAAAACTCAAGACATCTTAAAAATTAAATTGTGGGTAAATAAATAATGACGATAAACCGATATTTTTGTAATTACACCTGATTACACCGGTATTCAATAGATATTGGTTTGAATACCGGTATATATCGGTTTATCGATATACCGTGCAACCCTATTCTGTTCTGGTTGAGGAATCGTTTGGGCTTTTGACGATCTTAGACATATTGTTGTTATTAGTCAAGTCTGTAATTAGTGACGGTTTAAATGCGAGATTGGCCTTTATAAAGTAAAAACAACAACAGTAGCTACAGCGTCAACAATAACGACATTGACGGAACCAGTGCCAACAACAGCGATTACAGCGCCACACAATCACTGTGCATCATAAAATGACTACCTATAACAAAAGCTATAATACAACAATAGTAGTAACGATAGCAACAACAAAATATAGTAGCAACAACATTGTTTGTTTGTTTGTTTTATTTGGGTTAAACGACACATTTAACACCCAGAGTCACAACGTGTCGGACATGTTTATGGGCGGAGGAAGCCGGAGTACCCGGCATGCAACTGTAAGTCTCAACATCTTACTAATTCTGCGCACACATATTTAGCAACGGTTGAAGACATGTGCACCATCGACGTGCAGTACGCCTTAGTACATAGCGCCACTGTGTCCCAACGTGGGTATTCGGAATTAAGTGTCTTGCTCAAGGACACAACTCAGTTAGCGCGAAACAGGTTCGAATCGTCGACCTATCGGTTTAATGTCCAATCTTCTAACCACTTAGGGCGCACCCAGTGCAGATTATGTATTTACTTATTTATTGGTGTTAAAGGTCACATATTTCTGCACATTGGCTAATCATGACCACGATAGTTTACGGGTGGAGGAAGCCGGAGTACCCGGAGAGAACTGTCAGCTCCCCAACATACGAACTGCACACAAGCAGGGTTAGCATTGGTTGAAGACAGGTGCACTATCGACGTGCAGTACACCTTAGTACACAACGTCACCGTGCCCCCCCCCCCCCCCCCCACGTGGGCAGTGGAGGTGAAGTGTCTTGCCCAAGGACACAACGCAGTTGCCGCAGGTGGGATTCGAACTGAGGACCTCTCGGCTTGCAGCCTGCACCTCTACCCACCCCCCTCCCGCCTCCCAGTGCAGAAACAATCAAAACAGTAACATATAATGTAATTAGAGGATGGAAAAATAGTTTCTGTAACATTTAAAATATCAGATAATTGTCTAAACAACAGTTCCCTTAATTTCCCTACAGGTTGTCAACAGCATTTTATAATTTCCCCGATGCTTATTGGGTGAATCAAAACGCTTAAGCATATTTCCGGTAAGGTTAGCCAAGGTATTCTGTTCCTGGAAACAACTTCCACAAATTTGATCTTCCTAATGAAAGATAAAGTTTTTATTGAACGAATAAATTGAGCGTTTAAGCATTTTTCCGGAAGAAGGAAAACATAGACTTTTGTCCCGAGGAAACTACTTCCCCAAATTTGATCCATTTAATAAAATATAAAATTTTTTACGATAATTGAAAAGCAATTACATTATTATTTTGTTATCTTGTACTCTAAGAAACATTAACCCTTTGAACACTGGTAGTATCACACATGCTAGTTTAATGACAGCCATTGGAAGAGTCCATATTCATTATTTAGGGGTAGACTAGTCAATATTTTCAACGTGCAGCCTTGGGGCTGCACGTTGAAAATATTGATTGTCTGTCCCAGACATTTGCATTGCAGCCACTCTAGTTAATGAAATTATGACGTATCATGTTTCTGGGCCGGAAAACTGACCACTGGAGTTTAATGGGTTAAGTAATTCTTCAATTATATTTGATTAGAGCGAAACAAAAAGGTCATTCATTGAACTCTGCTTCATTAATTCTCTTTTAAAGTAGTTCACGAAGATTAACGTTCCTTGTCCGGTTTCTCAATTTACAGACCTCGTGTTTTGAACGTACTATAGCCCTCGTCCGCACCTCTGTTGCTCACATAGTTTGAAAATAAGTGGCGTGGTCAATACTCACCTAGAAAATCTTAATAAGCTGAGAGAGTTTGGGCTTGTTTGTTTGTCCGTGTTGGACAGTTTACGAATGGATGAAGCCAGAGTTCTCGGAGAGAATCCTCGAGCAGTGGTAAGCAAACCAACCCGGCACAGGCAAAGTTAGCATCGGTTGAAGACAAGTGCACCACCGCCTTGCAGTATGCCTTAATACACAGCACCACCGAGTACCCACATGGGCAGTCGGGATTATGTGTCTTGCCCAAGGGCACCACACTGATAACGAGGGTCAGGGTCAAACCGTTGACCTTTGGGTTTAAAGTCCATTGCTCTAACTAAAGAGTCATCATGCTCTCAAGGAAGTCTAAATTCAGAGCTCACATATTAAATTTAGTGGGGAGGGCGGTGGCTTAGTAGGTGGAGGTGCAGGCTGCAACCCGAGAAGTCCTCGATTCGAATCCTACCTGCGGCAACCGCGTTGTGTCCTTGGGCAAGACACTTCATCTCCATTGCCCGCGTGGGGGCACGGTGGCGTTGTGTACTAAGGCGTACTGCACGTCGATGGTGCACTTGTCTTCAACCAATGCTAACCCTGCTTGTGTGGAGTTAGTATGTTGAGGAGCTGACAGTTGCTCTCCGTTGCTCGGTGGTTCTCTCCGGGTACTCCGGCTTCCTCCACTCGTAAAACTGTCGCGGTCATGATTATCCAGTGTGCATAAATATGTGACCTTAAACACTAATAAATAAATAAATAAATAAATAAATATTAAATCTAGTGAAATCATATCGAGTCTCTTAATATTGAAGCATCTGGGCAATATTCCAGACTTTCCAAACGTTCTACTATACCACATCTTGTGAGTCTAGTGACCTCGCAGTGATTTTTAGCCAACTCTTGACCTCATAGAGACAGCCATGACTTGACTATGCTAACAGTGTAAAAGCGTGTTCATTACCACTTGGGGTGCTGCCGAAGGGTATTGAAAGATACCTTCGGGATCGAGAGATAGCCTGAGAAGAGGTATGTTTCATACCCATGAAACGAGAACGAGTGTCACCGCCTGGTATGAAAGATACCTATCTTATATACCCCCAGACATACCTACAATGACAAAAATACCATCCTTTGATATCCTCAGAGACTGAAGATGCGACGAACAGAGTTAATTTTGGTCGTGGGATATTACACGGAGTCTGACGATACCATTGAACGTGGGTATCTTTCATTCCTCCGATGACGGCTGGCATCTTTCATATCTCCGCATCTTTCCTATCGTAAGAAATCCCAGGGACCCTCAGATGTCATTAACGAAAGACAACATGTCTTCGCCTGAGTGGTAGAGTGTCCTATGTCCCCTATGGGACATAGGACACTCTACCACTCAGACAACGATGTGTCTCTTCAGTCTCAGAGCATCTCTCTCCTTGTAAGAGACAGGTATCGCAAATTGTCTCTCGCGATTCATCACGACGATTCTTTTGATTTTCAATATATATAGCAGCTACCCAAACCTCTCAATCGATTTCATAGAACTCTCTCTTTTTCCATCGTGTTGATGTTTAGCTATGCACTCCTCGAAGACAAGAAAGGAAAAAAGAAGGTGTGCATTTCCCTCGTTATTGCCATCGCGATTAGGATGATCGTTATATTTCAGGTTTTATGTTTTGCACTTTTTGACTTAAACGTAAATGTCAATTTTTGCACAAATAACTGTTTAATTTTTATTTTGTTTTTTTTTTCAATAATTATACATAATATGTGAAGAAGATAAAAACAAAACACTTTTGTAAATCACAAATATAATAAAAGAGGAATAAAATGAATAAAAAGGGGAAAAGAAATTTGAAAACAAATTTAATAAAAGAAAAAACTAACAAAATAAAATGAAAAAAAATATATAAATAGTGAATCTAAAATCATGGGAAATACAAGAAGGAGAAAATCATGTAATACGAGAATACAATTTTACTGCGTCATCCCATTCAAGAAATTGAAAGCTAAACAAATCATCTAACGAAATGACTGAAATCTAATTCACAAGAGCTGGCGGTCCTATTATGTTTTTGGTGTATAAATTCGTTTCAATCAGAATAATCTTTAAAAGTCACGAGGCATGCTGCGTGAATCACAAGGATAGGTTAGTGGAGATTATTAACCTCGCACTATTGTAAAATTCGTGAACCACCAGAGACGCTTGAGAGTTCCATTCGTCGTCCACGCGGATTTTGGGTGTTTCCCGGTAAAAGATAATTACCTGTCAACCCGATGCTAGCAATAATTTCACCAAGCCTTATCAGAAACACAAACTGTTGGGATTCTGTTATTATATCAAATGTTACTTTGACAACGAGGAAGACGTGTGTCCGACCTTGTAATGAAAGACAACGAGGATGAAGATTCAGCACTAGAATTCATGCGCAGTTTGGAAAAACACATTAAATAAATTTATAAAAAATTAAATACTCAAAAAAAGGAATAATCTTGGAAAGCAGGGAAAAACAGAATATGATAATGCCACAGTATGCCACATTTACATGTACTGTTTTACCGAAGACGTCGGCAAGCAAAAAGTTAGAGTTCACTGTCATTACGCAGCGGTTTATAGGGGGCCGCTCACGATAAGTGCAGCCTTCACTATCGAGATGCGAAATTCTTCCTGGTCCGATTTCACAATCTAGAAGGGAACTATAGTCTACCGTTCATAAAACAACTTGCATGAGAAATTTCTCGCTCTTGCTGTGAAGAAAATCATATTTTGTTCTCCATGCATTTAATGGTCAGTGAGTATGAAATATATTGAGAGAAAAATATACTTCAAGAGAGACCAAATAACAAGTCCATGGCTTTTAGACTGGACAGATTAGTGGAGAACATTTCGTCCCCTGAAAAGACGCTTCAAGTTGAGTGACTGGCATCTCAAGGTCCTATTGAGAAAAGATATCTACACCTTTAACCGCAGGGACTCTCTGAAGAAGGTGAGTGAAAGTACGCTGCTCCCTAGAAAGAAATTCTATTCCAAGTTGAACGATTCACACGTTCCAGTGGAAGATTATGAACACGCCGAAAAGGTGTGGACACCATTAAAAAATATCATGATCTATACTTCCCCACCGACATCCCTTTGCTGGCAGACGTCTTCACAAATGTCAGAAAAAAACCCTCAAAAATACGACTACGGAGTGAAGTTACTGTTTACCAATACGGATTGTCTTATCTATGGCGTCGAAATGGGAGTCAGTAAAAAATTTCGCCCCCGAAAAGACGCATCAAGTTGAGTGAAAGTGCGCTGCTCCCTAGAAAGAAATTCTATTCCAAGTTGAACGATTCACACGTTCCAGTGGAAGATTATGAACACGCCGAAAAGGTGTGGACACCATTAGAAAATATCATGATCTATACTTTCTGGCAGACGTCTTCACAAATGTCAAAAAACCCCTCAAAAATACTACTACGGAGTGAAGTTACTGTTTACCAATACGGATTGTCCTATCTATGGCATCGAAACGGGAGTCAATCAAAAGGTGTTGTGATTGTTCGAGTACGAAGCGAACGGTAGACTGATCAAGGAGTGTGGGTGCGAGACCTAAATTCTATGCATACAGGATGGGCTGCAAAGAACTACTCATTGAAATGAATTTAAGACTGTCTTTTCAGCAATAACGACAAACCTATCTACAGAGACATCAACGTCATAAGGAGTCGTAAACATAAACTCAGTTCTGTGGAAGTCAACAACATCACTTGAGGCGACAATGCAAAAATGATTTGATGACAATAACATTCGCACCTTTGTAATAAGACATTATAACTCGCGCTGATATTATATAAAAAGAAATTTCGTTTCTCCTCTCATTATTACTCTTTTGTTTACGAATTTATTAAGAAAACAGAAAGAAGAAAATGAAGATACCCGTGGAAGGAGTAATCATACAAAAGAGATAGAGAGTAATCGCTTGACTGGACTGGTTACGTGAAATAATTCATGGGAGGCGAGGGACATTGTACAAACACGAGTGCGCGAATGCGCACGGGTGTTTTACAATATAGTCCCTCGCCTCGAATGAATTATTTCACGTAACCAGTCCAGTCAAGCGATTACTCTGTTTATTACTTTTCATTATTAACGATAATTATATTATTTAACTCTTTACCTGACGTAACGGCCAAAACCGGCCAGTGCTATTCTCAAAAATCGACAATTAATTTTCATTATTTTTTTCATTTCTGTCTCTAAAACATAGGTTATGCCCCCTCATTGGAACGAGCTCGTCGAGCTCGTTCCAATGAGGGGAAAAAATGAAAATAATAGTTATTCAAGAATTTTTTTTTGCAAGTGTCGTCTGCTTTTCATGATAGGTAAAGGGTTAAACAAAACAATGAAGTCCCCATTACACCCACAAATCGTCTTCGTTTGCGCGCACGGATACATGGCCCAATTGTTGATTGCATAATTCACTTGTGAAGTTATCGTTTATAATCAAACCCGTGGAAGGAGAAATCTTACAAAAGAGACCACTTTCTAACTTTGATCTGAAAGATGCGGTTTAAAGATAAAAGATAAAATGGTTTTGAGGCGCTTCTTGAGAAATACATTACCCAGGAAATCCCAAACAGTAGACGAATTCGAAATTTTGAATCTCGACATTTCGGGTGTTGGTTCAAAGAACATCGTAATGAGAAATATTATTTCAGTAGTAATGGTTTGAGCTATTTAAAATGTCTGATTTGTGACAATACAGAATGAAAGCAGCCTAGAGATCAAGTGTTGTGTGGGCATTTGTGTCTGTATTTTGTCGAGAAATTATTGTTGGGAAATCATTTTCAAGATGCCGTGAAACACTTCATATAAATAAAAAAGAGAGAAAAATAATAAAAAAAAAGAATAAAATAAAAAAATGCCAGTGGATAAATTTAGATTTGAAGAGGCTGCTATGAAAAAGAGAAAGGCAGTCGCCATGACAATGTCATTGATGGTATCTTGATGATTTTTCTGAACGAAAAGTGTCTCACGACATATTATCTGTGACAAGAGCCTTTGGACATAATTTTTTACAATCTCAAATAACCTATAGAATAGATCCGAGCAATGTAACGACTATAAAGTATGCTGACAGGAAAATATAAATGTTCACAAGCGCATGATAGATAACTACAAGTGGAAGGACATAAATATCCAAAAAGACAGTGAACTGTACTTATCCTCCAGATTCGAGCGATACCGTGACTAAACACTCTGCCGTCAATTCACACAGATGTTTTGAGGAGCAAATACATTAACAAGATGATTAATTTGGACATCGATGGGAATTTCCAGAACACCACCAATCTTCCCACAGAACCCATCTCTTAGATCTCCGAGGACCTAGCGTTCTTAAAAATGCAGGTGGGCTAAACATCGCTCCCTCGCATGGCTTGGGGAAATGATTAGCTCTTTTTGTGCTTACAAAAGTGGCAAAATTAAGTTTTACTGCTAATGAATTCTGCCCAGTGGGCCTTGTACATTTTATTTGGTGCTGTTAACAAGGTAGTCACTACGAAACGGCTACATGGCCCTCCCACACATCCGGGCCTCGGCAAGGCCCGGAGGTGTGAGAGGGACAGAATGGCCGTCTTGCAGGGACCACTAACATAGCAGAGATTTGAAAAGATATGGGTTTTAGGAATAGGCTATTATGGTAATCAATATTTTCTACGGTCGGGGGGGGGGGGGGGGTAGTTTCGCCCACCGAAATGTATTTCGAAAGAGAGTTTGTTCACGAGACAGAGGATCAGTTCTTTATGAAACCACAAACTCGCTGTATCAGTCTTTTATTTTTCGTTGTGACTTTATAAACATTTAACATGTTGGAAATCTTCTAACATTTTAAGCAAAACTTTTTCTCTCTCTTATTTGTTTATGTTTATTTTATATTATATATTATTATTTTTTTATTTCTTTTATTTTTTTCTCTCTGTTTTTAAGAAAATGTGTGTACGATATTTTTATTCTCTATGTCCCTAATAACATGCCGAGAATAGGTATGTTTTTAAAGATTGAATTCCTACCACGTGGAAGTCCTTTGTTCTTTCCAGTTTTCAGATACAAACCATAAATCTCTGAACTTTTTAAATGCAGCTCTTACTGTCCAAAATGTCATAAAGCGTATACTGCGGGGAAAATTAGCTCACTCAAAGCGCTTGTCAACTTTAAACATTTATTTACATCTTGCGGCGGAATAACCAACCGTTCTCCTTTCTCAGTCTCAGACTAATGGTAACAAGAAATTAACAACATTATATACAAAACAATTACTCATAATAACGGTGGATAAACATAACTCCAAAACAGCAATTAAACCTTTTATAAATACAAAATTTGCCAAGCAGTGTGTAGTAGTTATCTGATGGACTAATCAGCGATTATCAGCTTATGCAACTCTGTAATTACTGCATAAGCCAGCCTATAACAGTACACTCTGCCCGAAAAACTTTGGTCCTCCAAAGAGAAGAACAGAAAAAAAGATGAATCAGCATCCACTCCAGGTATAATGGGGTTACATGTAAGTCCTTCTTAACACGAAATTGCTTTTTTTGAGGTTTTTCATTCGAGCCCTAAGAAGAAGTTAAAGAACTGACTGATCGTACAATGTTTCAAAACAAAAACAGTTTTTTTATCAGGTGTTTTTTGTGTTTGTTTTTTTATTATGGCGTTTTAATTTGAAAATTCTAGCTAAGTTTTCAAGCTGCACCGGTAGTTAATAATGTGGATCATTCCGCCACGGCTCACTCGTACTCTTTGGAATTGTTCCATAGCGGCCTTTCTCTTGGAAAAACTCCTGGCCCAATGTTTTCCTGTAGTTCCCATGTGTTTTGATGGTAATCTAATCATTTAACGAGAGAGTGTCTGATCCCATTTATACGCTTTGTTTTGAGGACCTTGTGAGGAATCGTTTTGCCTGTCTTTTTGATCGAACTGTTTGTTTTGTCACTGCTCTCGATTGGTTTTTCTCTCTTAAAAGAATTCTGTGATCTGCGTTTTTCGAAACTGTCTTGGGCATTTTGAAAAAAATTCGAAACATTGTCTAAATTTTCATGTACTATTATAATCCCTGATGGGTACGGGTGTGGGATGGGAAAATCTCACCCGAGGGCAAGATATTTGGGCCAGACACGAGGCTTGCCGAGTGTCTGGACCAAATATCTTGTCCCGAGGGTGAGATTTTCCCATCCCACACCCGTACCCATCAGGGATTATTTTTCTCCCCCACCATACAGCGGTAACGTTAGCCAGAGGTAATCGGCGGTCACGTGCTGATATAATCAACTCATTTGGTATTCGTTGTTTTGAAAAACTAATGACACCATCGGAAAGAGCATGCAAAAGTTACATATATACCAAAGGTATATACCACGAAATCAGTTAGGAACGGTGGCATCTTGGGGTTTAAAGAGTTTTAGAGCATCAAACTTTGATCACACGGCATTCTGATGACGTCAATATGAATTAGTTGGTAGCAAGAAACTGATACGATATGCATAACGTCATAATAACGTTGTAAATGTATAACGTCACGTGGGTGGGTGGGATACATAGAGGATATTCACGAAAATTTGATGAATACCGAAAATATCTCGTGAGTGGCTACAAAGAAATATGAGGATCTTCACGAGCGACGCAGTCGCGAGTGAAGATCCTCATATTTCTTGTAGCCACTCACGAGATATTTTCGGTATTCATCAAATTTTCGTGAATTTTCTTTTTATTTAATGCTCTACGACTACAAACTCTCCAATTTGTGGCCTTTATTTGCCATTAAGGCGCAAAATTTATGTGCCGAACCGGCGTCCATACAAAAATTACAACAACCAAACTCCAACCATTGGAATGTGTGAATATCCGCACAAAAAGTAGTCCCGTCTTATTTCTCCCCTAACTTTACGATTTACCAAGGCTGGCGAATTGAAATAATCGCAATGTGTTTCGAAGAAATAGAACAATAACAAAAAACACCACTTTCTTATTTTCAATAACAAGACACGTCATTTTATTTTTTTTGAACTCAATGCACTGAAGACGTGTGAAGTTGAACTGAAGAAATTTGAAAGTGATTTCGGCTTTTCGCTGGAAGGTGAATGAGAAAGTCAAACTTTGAAACCGCTGATTTAATGAATTGATTTAGTCACTGTCACTATCAATTATTCGAATTCGTTTGTATTTGGGACTCTGGAATTCATTACTGATGTGCTGACTCGTTTAAAGTACATGTGATTCGTCATCCGAACCTACGATGAAATATCGATTTCTAAATATCATTTTGATATTTCGTTTTGCCGACCGACAGGGGAATATGACTTAATTTTTCAGCGTGAATTGATGCCTGAGCATTAAATAAATCTGTCTCTCCTTGCTATCTCGCCCTGGACAGACGTATGTTGCACATGCAGTGGGGGGAGAAATTGCTTTCTGCACAATTTAATGAAGGCATAGTCTGGGTAGAATTTTCGGTCAGATGCTTTTGACAGTGGGTTTGTCTGTCTGTTGTTTTGACAACGGCGTTTACACAGACGTCATTCAATGACAGAAAGTTTGTGTGGTGGTACTCAGATTAATATGCTTCTTTTCCTCAGCGACGTTAATTTCCACCGTGCGTTCTCTTTCTCGATTCCTTGTGCCGTCGCATGTGGCTGATCGTTTTTCCTTTTGTTCCAAGTATATCACTTTGCGTCTGTTGTCTCGTTCCATCTTAGCTCTTGACCTACGTTTGTCTATTCGCTCCTCTGACAATTTATTCCATCTGAACGAGACATTCACGGACGTTTCATCTTCTTGAATTCTCCAGGACAGCGACATATTTTTCACGTCGAGACTTCCGATGAGCTATTTAACCCTTTGACCCAACGCAGACGATATCAAAATTTATTATTTTAAATATACTTTTTTCAAATTTTTCAAAACAAGAAAATATAGCAAAGCTATGCAAAAAAAGGACGATGAAAAATACTCTGTTTACGTGTATTTATCAAGGCCACTACTTTTATGTTTCAGGTTCAACTCCCCCACCATCCATAGTTGTTTTTTATATGATTGCTTATTCAATAGAATTTAATGACTCTACCCACAGGACAAAGGAAATGATGATTGTTCAGTTTGAAAAAGCTGAAGTAAATGGAGTGAATCATAAGGCAGTGGTAAGTAACTGTCAGACTCACAAACCTTCTAACCTGATTGAGCATGGTTAAAATTAGTTGTAGGCATGTGCATCATCAATAGGTCATACAGCTCTGTAGTCTCTTCAATGTGATCACCACAATTTTGCATTATACTGAAGGAGATACTGCAGCAAATTCCTTTGGTTTTACTTTGGTTTGTAATTAACTAATAGTTAACAATAAAGAACAGTTAGAGATCAACAAAAAAACAACAATATTCGGCAAGTCCACTGCTGCTACAGTTTGAAAATCAAATAAAGCCTTGAAAAAAACCGCTGAACTGTGTCTATGTGAAAGTTTATAACAAATTAGTAAGGTAAAAATATTTTTTGTGAATTTAATGAAATGCACCCAAAAATAATTTTCAATGATTAGTGTGTTTTGAAACAAAAAAATTAATTACTGAATGAAAGCATATAAGTTTTGCATGGCATTTCAAAAAGATGCAGCAATGAACTTACTTCTATAGTAAAATATGAACATTAAAACTTTTTCCATTTACTTACTAGCTTTTATGTATTCATTTTTTATGGTTGGATGCGATGAATATTTCATGCAAAGATGCGTGATTAATGGTGAATGAAGAAGAGAAGTATGAAGAAGAGAAGTAACATCTGAAATAGAAAAAAAATAAGAAAGTAGGTCAAGGCAACAATCATACGTATTGACAATTTAGAATTGAAAAAAAAATTAAAGGAAAAAATGGTGTTTCATTGGTCACTTGTTGTAAATACATTTTCAGTCCAACTTTCAACTTTCCTCTTATCCCCTTTACCCACCCTCTTACCTTCCCTATTCCCACCCACAAGGTATGCACATTGTACCCCCACGTCGCAGGACATACAGCAATATTTCATTGAAAAATATTATAGGCATACCTATCTCTGATGTTGCCCCCAAAAATAGCTGTTTCTTTGGATTCCTATTATAGTATTATGGGTCCATCTACTAAATTTGTTCAAAATTGGCTATGGGGTTGCTAGGGATGCCATGTGTCATCATCATCGACCTGTCTGTTTGGATTCCCAATGTAATATAGATCCTTATACTAAATTTGGGCAAAATCGGCCCAATAGTTTGTCCGTTGCTAAAGGAGTTCATTGGTTGCTAGGGGAGTCACGTAACATCATCAGTAGCCCGCTTGTTTGGATTCCCACTGTATTATGGGTCTATATACCAAATTTGATCAAAATCGGCCCAGTAGTTTGTCTGTTGCTAAGGAGCTGCTTTGGTTGCTAGGGAAGTCACGTGACATCATCATCGACCTGTCTGTTTGGATTCCCAATGTAATATAGACCCATATACTAAATTTGGTCAAAATCGGCCCAATGGTTTGTCCGTTGCTAGGCAGTTGCTTTGGTTGCTAAGGAAGTCACGTGACATTATCATTAGCCTGTCTGTTTGGATTCCCACTGTATTATGGGTCCATATACCAAATTTGATCAAAATCGGCCCAGTGGTTTGTCCGTTGCTAGGGAGTTGCTTTGGTTGCTATGGAAGTCACGTGACATCATCATTGGCCCGTCTGTTTGGATTCCCACTGTATTATGGGTCCACATACCAAATTTAATCAAAATCGGCCCAGTAGTTTGTCTGTTGCTAGGGAGCTGCTTTGGTTGCTAGGGAAGTCACGTGACATCATCATCGACCTGTCTGTTTGGATTCCCAATTAGATTAAACATATTTTTATTTGCCATTCAACAATGCAAATCAGGATTGGAGGACAAGTGCTGACCACTTAGAAAACCCTCCGCTCCTGTACAAAGACTAATAGATTACAAAAGGCAGAACAAAATATAACAATATGTAAACATTATACACAAAAGAAGTTAACTCAAAAGAGAGAGAGAGAAATAAAGAAAGAGAGAATAAAGAGAGAGAGAGAGAGAGAGAGAGTGAGAGAGAGAGAGAGAGAGAGAGACGGGTAAAAGCAGATTCAAATCAAAAAAAAAAAAACAAAAAAAAAACAGTATACAACACAAATTCCAGTGATGATGACCAATGTAATATAGATCCATGTACTCAATTTGGTCCCAATCAGCCCAGTAGTTTGTCCGTTGCTATGGTTGCTAGGGACGTCACGTGACATCATCATCGACCTGTCTATTTGGATTCCGAATGTAATGTAGATCCATATACTAAATTTGGTCAAAATCGGACCAATAGTTTGTCCGTTGCTAGGGAGTTGCTTTGGTTGCTAGGGAAGTCACGCGACATCATAACTGGCACATCTGTTTGGATTCCCACTGTATTATGGGTCCATAAACCAAATTTGATCACAATCGGCCCAATGGTTTGTCCTTTGCTAGGGAGTTGCTTTGGTTGCTATGGAAGTCACGTGACATCATCATTGGCCTGCCTGTTTGGCTTCCACTGTATTATGCGTCCATATACCAAATTTGATCAAAATCGGCCCAATAGTTTGTCCGTTGCTAGGAAGTTGCCTTGGTTGCTAGGGAAGTCACGTGACATCATCATCGGACTTCCTGTTTGGCGTCATACTGTATTATGGGTCCATATACTAAATTTGGGCCAAATCGGCCCAGTAGTTTCCTTGTTGCTATGGAGTCGCGTGGGTTGCTATAGGAGTCACGTGACATAATCAGTGCTCTACTAGGTCTCACTCCCAATGTATTTTGGTCAATATACCAAATGAGGGTGCTCGAACTAAGTCAGGTCGAAGCAAAGGCAGTCCATCCCGAATGTGTGTTAGTGTCCAAGGCTTCAGTGAGATGTGCTTTTTTCTGCCTCTGTTTCCTTTGAAAAATTCCCCAGACGAAAGTAAATCTCGTAGAGTCTCTTCTCGGATGCCACTTCCTTTAAAAAAGAAAAAGTGTTTTTAGTATAAAGGACGATCGAGTGAAAACGTCTTCGACGTCTTCACTCGGGCGCCTTCGGCGCCATCGTCCTTTAAAAAATCCAACAAAACCATATCATGTGACCCCTCGTTGAAATTTTTTGAAAAATAATATTTTTTCAACTACTGAATTTGCATATTACACGGGCGGATGCGGCCGATTCGTTGGGTAAAGGGTTAACGTGTTCTGAAATCGTGTCCATCTTTTGGATCGTGACTAAGCTAAAAAGGTAGTCTGCCCGAATTCTGTCCACCAATTGTCGTAAAGCGTCTACTGTGGGGAAAATTAGCTCACTCAAAGCGCTTGTCAACTTTAAACATTTATTTACATCTAGCGGCGGAATAACCAACCGTACTCCTTTCTCAGTCGGTATAGCCAGACTAATGGTAACAAGAAATGAACAACATTACATACAAAACAATTACCTATAACAACGGTGAGGGGGCTCTGTGGCTCAGCAGGTAGAGATGCAGGCTGCAAGCCGGGAGGTCTTCGGTTCGAATCCCACCTACGGCGACCGCGTTGTGTCCTTGGGCATGACACTTCACCCCCATTGCCCACGTGGGGGCACGGTGATATTGTGTACTAAGGCGTACTGCACGTCGATGGTGCACCTGTCTTCAACCAATGCTAACCCTGCTTGTGTGGAGTTAGTATGTTGCGGAGCTGACAGTTGTTCGCCGTTGCTCGGTGGTTCTCTCCGGGTACTCCGGCTTCCTCCACCCGTAAAACTGTCGAGGTTATGATTAGCCATTGTGCAGAAATATGTGACCTTCAGCACCAATAAATAAATAAATAAATACATACATACATAACAACGGCGGATAAACATAACTCCAAAACAGCAATTAAATCTTTTATAAATACAAGCTTTGCCAAGCAGTGTGTAGTAGTTACCTGAAGGACTAATCAGCGATTATCAGCTTATGCAACTCTGTAATTACTGCATAAGCCAGCCTATAACATATATATAATCATTTTCCAATCGGTTCGACTCGACACACACATCCTCCTTTCGTCAAGTAGAAGCTATCCCTCATGATATTCTGCACACTAGAAGCGGCTGGATTAGAACTGGAACAACGGTTTTCGTCGGAACAAGTAATGCTCTAGCAGCCAGTCCTGCCACCATGCACATAAAACCGCCATTCATCTTCAAATTATATCTCACCCGAGCTGGACTTAATCAAATCGTTATTCATCTCCCATTTCCATGTGCCTTCACCATTCTGTTAATTTAAGTCATGATCAGTGCAATCACATCTCGTCCAACATGGTATTTGCACACCAATTTCAATTTCACCGATTTGCTTGATTTACTAACGCTCTGTGAAGTTTGTCTAATTCTGTCTTTCCGACATGCTTACTTTTAGTATTTCGTATCTGGTCATGTTATTTCCTTCTTCTTTTTTAATCCTGTTTTTTTTAAATTTTCATTTTGCTATTTTTTATTTATATGGTTTGTTATATATTTTATTTGAAAACATTTTTTTTTAATTATCAAACATTCTCTGATGTGAAATCGCATAGTGACATTTTCTCCTCAAAGATCTAATTGCTTGCTATTTTGATCTGTCAAGACGAATTTGATGCTATTGTAACGACCCTCCCCAGATCACATGATATGATCCAAGAGAGATAGTCAAGCTTTTTAGGGGGTTTGAATTGAAGTGAAATATAGACTTACTCGGAAATGCAAGTTTCTTGCGTTAATATGTAAGTCTTACTTATATAAAGTAGAATCTGGTGTGCTTTGCTTACAATAGGTCGCCTTCCCACTAATGCAAGAGATCATATTTCAGCATTCTTTTGGTGGGGAACATGGCTTGACATTTCAACGAAGTCACCAAATAATATGGGTTTGAAATATTAAGCGTCACACTCAAATTAAATGAAATCCTAGAAGTAGTTTGTTGAATGAATTTAAACTTTATCTATTGACTAAAAATTTTTTGATTTGATTGGTTGATAGATACGTGGTATGAGACCATATTCATTGAAACCCACGATACGTCCGCCCAGCCACTGACAAATTTCCCATACCCAGTGGAAGCCTCGTTCCGAAATCTACAAATTGTCCATACCCCGTAGAAGACGCGTCATTCCAGTTTTACAGTGTACATGTATTATATTTTAATTTTTTATCTCCAAAATATAGCTCATGGCCCCTTATTAGAATGAGCTTGTCGAGTTCCCTCCAATTTGGGGTTCATAAGCTATGTTTTTGAGACAAAAAAGAAAAAAAGAAATTCAGTATTTTTTTTATACTAGTCATATCGACATATTTTCACAAAAACTCTTTTGCACAAAAAATCCACAGAAACCTGTATGGCTCAACAATGGAAGATAAAAGATCTCATGCTATGTGTGTCCACACATGAAATAGATTGTACTTCTAAAATGGAAAGTCAATAGATAAATTCGTTACCCCGTGTCTGATCACGTGGTACGGGTTTTTACCTACCCGAAGCCAGCCGTATCCCATGATACCGAGGCCGAAGGCCTCATGGGATACGGCTGGCTTCGGGTAGGTAAAAACCCGTACCACGTGATCAGACACGGGGTAACTAATAGTCTACATTTTTCAATAATTCCTATATTCTTTCATAATATAAGGTTTTACAATAACTCTGCCTTCGTCTTAGAAGGGTATAATAATTCATATTTGGGTTTGCTATCAAAAAAACGACTGTGCAACTATTTTCTCCAGTCGAATTAATTCGAATTGAACACAGAACTATGATACTGAGCGAAGCTTAATTGGATTTACCATGAGTGAGTCCGCAATCGTCTTGAGACATCGTTAATGAGTCAATTTATCAATAATAAATTGACCCAATGACGTTTCCATAATAAAATTAATCTCGGTAATTTAATTATCTAGATTATTTAGAGAACTATACAATGCGAGACCAAGGGAATAATTCGTTACACAGTCGCACCATGAGTGCAAAGATTTGAAAACGTGGCACTGACAAGAGAGCATCACCCTAATCGAATTCTAGTATCTCAGCCATCATGACCCTTCACATATTAACTTATTACGTCATCAACAGAACTTGGATACTAATTATATCTGTAAACTGAAACAGGGACTGTGACATCCTGCCGACAGAAAAAAGTCTGCTCCAAGAAAGAGTTATTGTAAGTAATATGGAGATGTCAAGAAGGCAGCCTTCCGGCCATGATGTCTCCAAACAATGTACCTACTCACATACATTATGCGTAATGTAATCCACTACACCTCTGTATGCCCACTTCCACAATTTTCGACCGTTCATTTTGTTATCATTAATTTTTTATGTCGTTTGTTTGTGAGATGGTGTATTGTTGAATAATTACATTGTTAATGTAGTTATACGTTTTGGGTCCAAATACTCAATTCCCATTGGTAAGCTGGATGAAAACGTCATGACCAAATGTAATTCATTTTCCAATGAATACATTTGGTCGAACTTTGACCCGCATTTACGGTAGAGACCAGTTGACAGAATGTTATTCGGGCGGTGTTTGGGCGGGTTTATAACTTTTAGCGCCTCTCGCAGTGATTAGTGTTTACAGTTTACTGATATGTTAAATAAATTGTTTTGAACATTCCAAGTTTCGTTGCGAAAGACGGCAATTTGACAAATTTGGGTCAATGCCGAAAACCGGCGCTCAACTCAGAGTTGTACGCTTTGTCTTTTGCGTGAGGGTGGTTTTTCGCCTCGTTTCGTTCATACATATTTTATTTCTTCTTTCTGCTTTGTTGTTTGGTAAAAAGTAGTTTGAACAGTTACGGAATGTAATTATAAGAATTGAATGCAATTTTTAGCTGCGACTAGCAGATCTATAAGTGGCAATGTCGGTCTGTCTGGCGGTCGGTCTGTCTGCGACCAACGAGTTTGTCTGTGACCACCGAGTTTCAAAACTTAATAACTTTTGAAATTCTCGATGGAATGACTTTATATTTGGCATGTAAGTGTATCGTATTGATATCTAGCCACTGTTCAATGCATGTGTTGTTCCAAATATTTTTCTTGGAGTTATGGCCCGTCTGTCGGTCGGTCTGTCTGTAACCACTGAGTTTCAAAACTCAATAACTTTTGAAATACTTGATGGAATGACTTTATATTTGGCATGTAAGTATATCTTATTGCTGTGTAGCCAAATATTTTTCTTGGAGTTATGGCCTTTGATGAACTTAGAATGTTTTGAGATTGCACCACCCGTCGCAGCAACGGCGTCGATGTCGCGATTTTTATAATCTTTATTGGAGTATGAACGTGTGGGAATGGGTACAAATCATGTACGAATCCCTTCATTCAATTCTTAAATAAATTTCATTTCATTTCATAAAATAATACTACGACAAATTCATCCTATGGATATGCGCACCGGACGCATTGCGAATGAGCCATGAACTACGATCACTTGTAATTATGAATACATCCTATAATTAAGGCATCTCCAGAACGCGAACATATCTTCCAGTTACACGGTGTGAGGGATAGTTATTCACTATTTTCAGAAAATCTACGCTTCAGAATAAACCCCCATCATAATCAGCCTAGAGACAACCCCCTGTCTATTTCAAGTTGTAATGGTATGTTTCCTTCAACTCCATGCAGCTCAAGTGGACAACTGAACAATGCAGTCAGCTGATTTGTTTTAATTCACTGCAGAGTGGAAGCTGTAGTAGCAAAACGTCACAGTGAAGTTCTACACAAGGCTCGAGATAACCCAATCAATCAGTTTAACCCTTTACCTAACATGAAAAGCAGACGACAGTTGCCAAAAAAAAAATTCTTGAACAACTAATTTTTTAAATTTTTTGTCTCAAAAACATAGGTTATGACCCTTCACTGGAACGAGCTCAATGAGCTCGTTCCAATGAGGGGTCATACCCTACCTTTTGGAGACAAAAAATGAAAACAATATGAAAATTAACTGGCGATTTTTGAGAACAGCGCTGTCCGTTTTATTCCGTTACGTTGGGTAAAGGGTTGAGGTAGTATGCAATCACTAAGATCCTCAAACAGTAAACACATTAAGATTGCCTACAAGTGAACCATTGCGTAGGGGCGTAATGTTACATTCTATATGGTGTCTAATGTTATGGGTAACTAGACCATATTTCGAGGCTGCTCGACTAGCTTGTAACGTGGATAAACATCCAGCAAACAAGAATAGATCAAAGGCTAAGCATCACCATTGAAGAAACTTCCACATTCACCGAGATGCTGTTGATCGTGAGAATGTCTAGCACATTTTCCGATGTAATGTGGACCTCGTAATCAATTGATCAATAGCTTCCGGAATGTGTAATGGGGTGCGTAATCGACTCTATAACTGACTCCCATGTCCAACATTGTTCACATAGTTATCATATCAACAATAAATCCTACCACTTCGTGTTGAATGTTTATCCTAATTATTGTCTTGATGATATCGTTAAGATCGACTGTATTGGGAATGCGAACTTCGAACCAGTTCTTCCTTGATCAGGCTAATACCAGATCAGATTATTTTCTTCCGTGATCTTGGGAAATTAACAGTACGTTTCGAGATTTACCAATGCCATCTCATATCTTTTCTCTTTTTTCTCAATTCAAGTGCTGGATTAAATTTCGTCGTGAAACGCGTAACGTTATCACTCACTATAATTGGAAAAGAGCTCTTCATCTTTCTGTAGTAATTCTTCCATTTCTTCTTATTTGTGTAACAGGAGGAGAGATAAGTGCGGGAGCCGGGGTTCAAACCGTCGACCTCTAGCACACAAAGCGACCGATTTACCACGAGACTAAGAGATCCGGACCAACCAGGCTGGTTGGTAAATGGCCTTTATACCCCGACCGCTACACTACTCTCCCCTTCTTTTGAGATTCACCACATGTGAATCTCACCCAAGTTTCTCCCTCAGAGCGGTCGAAACACACACAGTGCCACCTACTGCTGAGGATCGGACGAGCCCCCAAATGTAACAGGAGGAGAGATAAGTGCGGGAGCCGGGGTTCGAACCGTCGATCTCTATCACACAAAGCGACCGATTTACCACGAGACTAGGAGATCCGGACCAACCAGGCTGGTTGGTAAATGGCCTTTATACCTCGACCGCTACATTTGAAAAGAGCTCTTCATCATTTTATAGGAATTCTTCCATTTCTTCTTGTTTTTTTATTTTTTATATTTATTTCTCCTTTTTTAAATTATTATTCTGGAATGTAATATTCGTCGAATCTATTTATATATCTTCTATTGCACTTCCCTCTCGTCAGATCCACGACCATGAAATTATCAGGTCCTCGATCCAACACATTCTTACAAAACTCCCGAATTCCTCTCCGCTTATGTTTTTGTCGACTTGACAGCCATAGATGTGATTGAGATTCTTTGGATCGTGATGAAACAGGCAGAATTAATACACAGAACGACACGCGTGTGTGAATGGATAGATCGATATGGCACGAGCACCAGCGCGGAAGGATACAACGAGAGGTTTATCCTTCCGCGATGACACAAGTGCCATATCGATTGATCCATTCACACACACGTGTCGTTCTGTGTTTATTACACGCCTTTATGTCGACAAAAGCAATTATTAGAAGGACATTCAGCAATTCATTTGACAACTATCAACAATAAGAACACATTTTATCGCCAAATCAAATTTGCGAGGGGAACCCGTGTTACTATTTCGTCCCCTGAGTTCCAATGTGTTCTATGTGCCTACTGGCACATAGAACACATTGGAACTCAGGGGACGACTTTTAGCTGTCGCTAGCGATATCAAATCGCAATTGCGGTGCACGATTTGTAGAAAATTCCAGTGAAATTTTGCTTCTTTATAAAAAATAGTCCGTCAACGATTTCCGTTCCGCAGAACAGATTTTCATTTTCCACATAGTGTAATGTTGCTGTAAATGGTGATTTCATAGAACAGCCGTGAAATAAATTGTGAATTTTCTCTGACCGTCGGTTTTGGAAGTTTGAAGTAATTTTACACAGCTAGAAAGAGTTTCTGTGTCGGCCACTGGTATAATAGGATCCGCATCGACTCTGTCTTTCCAAAAGCAGACTGTCGGACACCATGAGGTTTTTATTCCCCAACTTCAAATCTCGCGGCTCGGGCAACGCCTAACTGTTTTCGTACAAGTTACATACCACGTACGCTTTCTGCCTCGCTGTTTCTACAGACGCCTCTTCCAGGTTTCACAGAACTAAATATTTTCCCATATGATAGCACAGAAACAAATATGATCGCATCACTTTAATTTTGGCATTCATATATCTCTGTCAAGTATAGCCCTTCAGACAACTTTTTCTGACCCGAAAACAGAGGGGTCATGCTACAAATAAGAGAGAAAAACTGACACAAAGGAAGTACCGGTCATATACACATATTTGTCAGGGAATTCCCAGTAAATACACACCAAACGTCAAGTGTATTTGTTAGGTCCAAACGTCATCAAATCACCCTCTTTATTTATCTGGAATATTCAACAATAATGCAAGTGGTCATTAGAATGTTTCAAACGTTTAATGAAACAATATATTTTTGCCAAGGCTGCTTATTTTTAGAGATTGCATCATTTCAAGGCGGATAACTCTAATTCAAATATTTAGTTCAGTGATACCTCCAAGTGTCCGTACGATCTCCTCTTGATCATTGAATAGATTGACTATCAGTTAATTGGGTAATCTTTTCTCCAGACCTCTCTCTGGCATCTTGTATCTCGGCTAAATGTTGGAATACTCTCGGTGATCGTCAATGCTATTGGCGTTTTCATACAGTCTCTTGGACACAATCAGATGCCCCAGAATCAAGAGTACAGCATACTTTTGGTGAGCGAGGATAATCACCAGCTCGTTACCTACGTAAATATTTCCACCCTCTTCACTGTGGATCTCAAAGACTGATCCACGCTGCGAGGATTCGTGCAACTCCAACAAGTGTTTCCCCGCTATCTCTTTTATGTTACCAGGTTGCGTTTCAGACCTCCCCAAAGAATTAAAGTGTAGGAACGTCGCTGTCGTCCGATATCATTTTTACCGAGACTGTGACTTCCAATTTGATAGTCTACAGACGAAGTCTGGTTGTCCAGATGTAGAAGTGCTGTTATTAGAACGTATTGTACACTGAAATGATAGTCCCAGCATGACGTTCCCCAACAGTATTGCGAATTCGTTGTCGTCAGCCGTCACACAGAACAGGGCGAACCTATCATTGAACCTTATTCGTCGTCGTCAGCCTATCATGGAACCTTCTCTGATGGGTTTTAATTTTCGTATTATCTCTTACCTGACTTTCTCTTGCGATTCGATTACGAATCCGATTAACCCTTTACCTAACGAATCGCCCGCATCCGCCCGCGTAATATGCAAATTCAGCAGTTGAAAAAATATTATTTGTAAAAAAAATTCAACAAAACCATATCATGTGACCCCTCGTTGGAACGAGCTCGACGAGCTCGTTCCAACGAGGAGTCATATGAGATGGATTTGTTAATTTTTTTTTAAAAAGTTCAAAATTTGATATTTAAAATAATAATTTTTTATATCATCTGCGTTGGGTAAAGGGTTAACTAACTCATGTCACGTCTGATTGCGATAGCACCCAATAGTTACGCCAATTTACTACTTCGAATGTATCTCTTCGATTCGAGTAACTGAAGAATCATGTCATCTGTCTTTTCAGGTTTTTTGATTTTTAAAAAAATGGCATTGTTTTTTCCTCTGTTTGTTATTAATATTTATCTATTTTCTGTTTTTTTAATCTTTTTGATTTTTTATAATAAAAAAATCTGCTCTGTTTGATTGTGTTTTCATTAATAATTTTAAGATGCGTTCTTGAGCTTCCATGTTGTGAGCTCTCGGAAATATCTGGTTTCGGATTCGGATTCGGGTTGTCTCCTGCACGACGGTATCACTCACTGTGGCATTTTCGCATTTCATGGTCAGAGACAAGCCCTGTCTCTCGACAATATATCATTCATATCTCCAGGGCATTTCCCCTAGCAGGAACGATATGTCCTCGTCCGAGCAACAAACGTAAACCTAGAGAATCCCTCTTACGAGCAACAAACAAAAACCTAGAGAATATCTCCTACGGAGCAACAAACATAAACCTAGAGAATCTCTTTTACGGAACAACAAACATAAACCTAGAGCATCTCTCTTACGAGCAACAAACATAAACCTAGAGAATCTCTCTTATGGGCAACAAACATAAATACAGAGAATCTCTCTTACGAGCAACAAACATAAACCTTTAGAAGCTCTCTTACAAGCAACAAGCATAAACCATAAGAATCTCTCTTACGAGCAACAAACAAACGTAGAGAATATCTTTTGTGACCAGCAAACATAAACCTAGAGAATCTCTCTTACGAGCTACAAACATAAACCCAGAGAAGCTCTCTTACGGTCAACAAACATAAACCTAGAGAATCTCTGTGATGAGCAACAAACATAAACCCGGAGAAGCCTTCTTACGAGCAACAAACATAAACCTGGTTAAGCTCTCTTACGAGCAACAAACATACAGCTAGAGAAGCTCTCTTACAAGCAACAACATAAAACTAGAGAATCCCTCTTACAAGCAAACAAACATAAAACTAGAGAATCTCTCTTACGAACAACAAACATATCCATAGAGAAGCTCTAGGCAGCAACATAAACCCAAAGAAACTCGCTTACGAGCAACAATCATAAATCTGAAGAAGCTCTCTTACGAGCAACAAACATAAGCCTAGAGAAACTCTTTTGCAATCAGCAAAAATAAACTAGAGAAGCTTTCTTATGATCAACAAACATAAACCCAGAGAAGCTCAAGGCAACAACATGAACTTAGAGAAACTCCCTTACGAGCAGCAAACATAAACTAGAGAAGCGTTCTTATGATCAACAAACATAAACCTAGAGAAGCTCTCTTTTGAGCAACAAGCATAAACCTAGAGAAGCTCTCTTTTGAGCAACAAGCATAAACCAACAGAATCTCTCTTACAAGCAACAAACATAAACCTAGAGAAGCTCTCTTGCGAGCAACAAACATAAACATGTAGAAGCCCTCTTACGAGCAACAAATAAACCTAGAGGAGCTCTCTTACGAGCAACAGACATAAGCCTAGAGAAGCTCTCTTACGAGTAACAAACACAAAACTAGAGAATCTCTCTTACAAGCAACAAACATAAACCTAGAGAAGCTCACTTTTGAGCAACAAACATAAACCAACGGAATCTCTCTTACGAGCAACAAACATAAACCTAGAAAAATCTATCTAACGAGCAATGTGGTGACGTATATGATCTCCTTTTCTTTTTCTAAATTCGTCCATGTTTCCCTTTTTCTATTTTGTATAACTTTTCTTTTCTTCTATTATTACACATATTTAATTTTTCTACTGAATTTCTATTCTAGATTTTTGATCCATCAATATTTCCATAACGCGATCTTGAGCTTCGGTCATCAGCGCTTTTCGAGATATCTTAAAAAGTTCGCTCTCCGAAGATGGTGCTACCCCTGCACAAAATCACCCATTTTCAGACTGCCAGCACTTGGTCCTCTTTTGCTCTGTCAAGTGCAGGAGTGAAATGCATTACAATGCTATCTTCGTATTCCATGGCCAGGCACGTCTGATCTCTGACTCCATCATTCGTTTTCGCATGCGCATAAATTTTCTCCAACAAGAAGGGATTTTCCTCGTCCACACAACGCGTGGAGACGTCTCGGTTTCATAATATCTTCCCAAATTTGTCTTTCGTTCTTTTTATAAAAAGAAACACGCACTAAAACACGTTCCATCATAAAGTCCAAAATATAGTAAATGTTTTCAGACAGTCCGAATCGGAGAGAGAGAGAGAAAGAACTCCATGCGCTGCCCTTTCCTTTCTAAAGGCGAAGCGACCGGCGTTTCTTGTTTCCCTCCAAGGAAAGGCGTTCTGTCGCACGAATGAATTCCCTTGATCGATGGAAAAACTATTTGTTTCGACTAGATCGGCGGGAGATATCTCCGTCGATGGCATCTGCGGGTGCACGGGATGTCGAGGAAAGATACCGAAGGAATGAACGATACACTCCGCCGATTGGGGTATGAAATATATCCTTGTTGGACAGTATTGTTACACTCCGTTATATATCCCACGTAGAAAAGGTACGCCCACTTGATGGTGTCGTTAATGTCATATCGTCGCCTGAGTGCTAGAGTGTCCTATGTCCCCTATTGGACTTTATTAGCTCATCTTGACAAAGTCAAGCTGAGCTAATCTCATCGCTTCCCGTCCGTCGTCCGTCGTCCGTCGTCCGTCAACACCATGTTTTGGTCTTCTCCTCCATAGCCACTGGGCCAATTCAAGTGAAAGTTTGTGTGAGTGATGGTCCCAAAGGGGCATTTCATTTTTGTTCAACTCAGCATGCCCAGCCCCATAGGGAGGGAGTGGGGGAAAATGCTCCAAAATATTTTAAAAATCTTCTTCTCAAGAACCAGTGTGTACAATGACTTGATATTTGCTATGGAGCTTCCATATGAGGTGTAGAATCAAGTTTGTTCAAACGAAGTTCGTGAATTAATATTTGGCTTTGTAATAGGAGGGGTAAGATTTTTGGCCCCGCCCAAAATTTCTATTTTCTGAACCGATGGTCCGGTATGAACCAAATTTGGTTTGTGGTAGTATTGGGTCATAAGTACTTGACCCATGCAAAAAAAAAATTCCCGCATCCCCATGGGAACCCTGGGAGCTAAAAATAGAAATATTTTCAAACGCCCATATTTCCCAAACCCCACGGAACAGAGAGCTTTTATTTGGTATGAAGTATCCTTATGACCAGTAGAATTGAATGGTAAAAAAAATTGCCATCGGTTATGTTAGGGTGTTCTGTAATGGGCATCGAAAAAATGCTGAGTCAGCATATTTGCAAAAATTTTAAAAAATCTTTTCTCCAGAACCAATCATCAGAATCTTTTGATATTTGGTATACAGCATTCATAGGGGGGTCAAATAAAAGTTTGTTGAAATAAAGCTCATTGGTTCATATTTGGGCTCTCGACAGGAGCCCGAAGTTTTAACATAGGGTAATATGGGAAATATTCTTTAAAAATCTTCTTCTTCAGAACCACCAGTCAGAATCTTTTAATATTTGGTATACAGCATTGTTATGAGGGTCAGATTCTAGATTGTTCAAACCAAGTCCCTAGGTTAATATTTGGGCTTCCTACGGAAGCCCACATTTTATCTTTGTTCAATATGGAGGGTAATTTAAAAAAAATCTTCTTCTTCAGATCCATCAGTCAGAATGCTTTGATATTTGGTATGCAACATCTCTATGGGGGTCAGATTCAAGTTTGTTCAAATCAGATCCCTAGGTATATATTTGGGCTCACTATGGTAGCCCAAATTTTTACTTAGTGCAATATGAGAAAATTTCTTTAAAAATCTTCTTCTTCAGATCCACCAGTCGGAATGCTTTTATATTTGGTATACAACATCTCTAGGGGGGTGAGATTCTAGGTTGTTCAATTCGAGTGCCTAGGTTAATATTTGGGCTCCATATGGGAACATGAAATTTAACTTAGCACAATATGAGGGAATTTCTTCAAAAATCTTCTTCTTCAGATTCACTTGACAGAATGCTTTCACATTTGATATACAACATCTCTAGGGGGGTCAGATTCAAGTTTGTTCAAATTGGATCCATAGGTCAATATTTGGGCTCGCTATGGTAGCCCAAATTTGAACTTAGTGCAATTCGAAGAAATTTCTTTACAATTTCTCTTCTTCAGATCCAACAGTCAGAATGCTTTCATATTTGGTACACAACATCTCTAGGGCAGTCAGATTTAACTGTGTTCAAATCAAGAGCCTGGGTTAATATTTGGGCTCTCTATGGGAGCCGGAATTGGCCATTTTGCTGAAGAATTAAAAATTTTGTATTCAGTACCCTCTAGAGGTACTAAGATTAATCCACATAGGTTGTATCAAGGGGCTTCATAGGGGAGCTCTACATTTTACTTATGATCAACTGAAGAAAAGGCATGATGCCCAGATTATTTTTGTCACTCCTGAGGGACTCAAGGATTGATAGTGTAGCCTATGGAGATGGCTTGCTTAATGTAGACTCATTCTTGGACTCTGTTTAAATTGTGTTCTGTACAAGATGAGCGCTTCAGGCCCCGTGGGGCCTCTTGTATTATTTCCCCTATGGGAGTACTATGTCCCCTATGGGAAGATATATTATTTCCTCTATGGGAGTACTATGCCCCCTATGGGACGATATATTATTTCCCATATGGGAGTACTATGCCCCCTGTGGGGCGATATATTGTTTCCCCTATGGGAGTACTATGTCCCCTATGGGACTATATATTATCTCCCCTATGAGAGTACTATGTTCCCTATGTGACTATATATTGTTTCCCCTATGAGAGTACTATGTCCCCTATGGGACTATATATTATCTCCCCTATGAGAGTACTATGTTCCCTATGGGACTATATATTGTTTCCCCTATGGGAGTACTATGTCCCTATGAGACTATATATTATTTCCCCTGTGGGACATAGGACACTCTAGCACTCAGGCGACGATATCCCACGAAGAAAAGTTATCACTGTTGGTAGTATCTTTAGTCTTCTGGTGGTATGTAGGGATGGTATATTTCATTGTGAGTATGTCTGAGGGTATCAAAGATAGGCGCCTTTCATATCTGGTGGTCAACCAGAACTCGTTTTATAGGTATAAAAATACCACTTTTCAGGCTATTTATAGGTCCCTGGGGGTATCTTTCATTACACTGGTACAGTACCTCCAAGTAGCGGTGAGCCTGCTTTTTTACACTACTGAGGCCAATTTGACTTATTGTTCGCGGACCTCTTGAGGACTTATGTTAACTGTTTACCCAACGTAACGGCCAAAACCGGCCAGCGCTATTCTCAAAAATTGACAATTAATTTTAATTATTTTTTTCATTTTTTTGTCTCAAAAACATAGGTTGTGACCCCTCGTTGGAACGAGCTCGTCGAGCTCGTTCCAACGAGGGGTCATAGCCCATGTTTTTGAGACTAAAAATGAAAAAAATTAGTTATTCTAGAATTTTTTTTGCAAGTGTCGTCTGCTTTTCATGTTATGTGAAGGGTTAAAGTACCCTTTCTGAGATCATAAAGTTGCATTAAGATCTGTGATGGTTAACAGCTTCCAGAGTATGGTATCATGAAAAGCCCATGATACAGAATTTTCCCCCTTAGTGAAGTGACGTTTCCTGTAACCGTTACGTAGAATATTAACTCCCAGTTCCAATACAAAGTTAAAAGCATTTACGAATATTTTTCTTTCGTAATTTGACGAAACGCAGTTGAGAGGGGTCTCATTTCTTCTAAGGGGGCGCGGTAGCTCAGCTGGTAGAGGTGCAGGCTGCAAGCCGAGAGGTCCTCGGTTCGAATTCCACCTGCGGCAACCGCGTTGTGTCCTTGGGCAAGACACCTCACCCCCATTTCCTACGTGGGGGCACGGTGATGCTGTGTACTGAGGCGTACTGCACGTCGATGGTGCACCTGTCTTCAACCAATGCTAACCCTGCTTGTGTGGAGTTAGTATGTTGGGGAGCTGACAGTTGCTCGCCGTTGATCGGTGGTTCTCTCCGGGTACTCCAGCTTCCTTCACCCGTAAAACTGTCGTGGTCATGATTAGCCATTGTGCAGAAATATGTGACCTTAAACACCAATAAATAAATAAATACATAAATAAATGAATAAATAAATAAATAAATAAATAAATTTCTTCTAAGATTTTTTTATTGTATGAACACGATTGCGATTTAAAATTTAGGTGTACGTTTTCATTTTTCACATCACAAACAACCGTTTAAATAGAAAACGGGCGCTGACCCGACCGTCGCACTCGTCCCTGTAACAGAAACATCTGTCCCGAACCGCTTGTCCAACACTGATTGTTCGGGTAAAATATAAAAGAGATAGAAAGTGGAATGAATTGCAAAAAAAAAAAAGAAAAAAAAAAAAGAAATTGACTTGAGAAGTATTGCGGTACTGAAGTCGTCAGTGATGAAGCAATTGAGTTTAAATCAGTTCATACATCATTTTGACAGAAAATCGAAACAAACGTAATGATTACTAGAATACTGAGGAACAGTTCTCATTAAATGGAGCATTGATACTTAACACTTTCACTGTCACGCCCACTTTATCCATATATGGAGGACCTCTATGTACGCATGTATGCGAGAAAGTTTAATAAAAAATATGACTTACTCGAAACTCTATCATCTGATTAATTGCTGGAAAGGGCTCTTTTAGCCCTTTCCAGCAATTAATCAGATGGTAGGTTTGATCTGCGCATGCCAGAACGTACAGATAATCATAACAAAATAGGTGACAATTGTCTCTTTTCTGCAGCGAAAGTGTTAAGCTAAATTTCAAATGTCTCTTTACACCCGGTTGCATTTTGTGAACACATTAAAGTGTTGTCAAAGTTGTAAAACTAACACAGGATTAGGGCTGTGCGATGGTTCGAAATAAAAATGAATTCTTTTTTGACTTGACCAGCAGATGCGATTCGATTCGAATCAAAACGCGTTTCGACGCATCTCCAATCGGCAAATTTATTTATTTATTTATATATATATCTATTGGGTTCAACGATACTTTCGACAGCCAGGGTCACCTCGAGTCAGACAGTTTTACAGGTGAAGGAAGCCGGAATACCCGGAGAGAACCACCGAAGAGCGGGAAATAATGCTAGACACCTCAACTCCGTACAAGCAAGATTAGCATTGGTTGAAGCCAAGTGCACCATCGACGTGCAATACGCGTTAGTACACAGCGCCACCGCACCCGCGCTTGGGGAATCAGGATTAAGTGCGTTGCCAAGGACACACGTTGTCGCTCCATGGCGGGGATCGAACCGTAGACCTTTCGGTTTGAAGTGCAATGCCGTAACCAGTTTGTGGCCGCGATCTCGAATCGACAAATAAGTTTAATCAATATGAGAAGTGTACGCGATCTTCTGGTATCTACACGGTCAAAATGGCTTGGAGTTTTCGGCGGCCTCCATGTTACAGTATCGTTTCTTATAACCCACGTTTTAAAATATTTCATGCCGCTCACATAGCTCACTGAGCTGTTCCAATAATATAACTCTCGTCAACCTGTATAATAGGTATCACGGAACTAAATATTTTCCCACAGGCGACCATTATAACGTTCAGGTAAAAAAAATATGATCGCATCACTTTAATTTTGGCATTCAAATACCTTTGTCAAGTATAGCCATTCAGACATTTTTTTCTGACCCCAAAACAGGGAGGGACGCAACAAATAAGAGAGAAAAATTGACAGCAAGAGAAGTACCGCTCACGTGCACATATTTTTCAGGGAATTTCCTATCCTACAAAAACACACCAAATGTAAAATGTAATTTTTAGGTCCAAAAGTGGTCAACTCACCCTCTTTTTTATCTGGAATATTCATCGATAATGCAAGATGTCAATAGAATGCTTCAAATGTTTATTGAAATAATTTATTTTCCCCAGGCTGTTCATTTTTAGAGATTGCATCACTTCCGAGTGCATTTCAAGGCGGGCCTTTCTAATTCCAATATTTTATCTTTGTGTTTAGTGAGGTTTAACGACATATTCCACATCCAGAGGCACCTCGTGTCGGATAGTTTTACGGGTGCAGAAAGCCCGAGTACGCGGAGAGAATCACCAAGCAGCGACAAGCAACTGTCAGACTACCAACGTACTAACTCAGCACAAGACGGGTTAGCATTGGTTGAAGATAAGTGCACCATCGACGTACAGTACGCCTTAGTCCACTGTGCTCCCACGTGGACAATCGGGATTAAGTGCCCTTGCCCAAGGACACAACACAGTTACCCTTGACGGGGATCGAACTGTGGACCTTTCGGTTTGGAGTCCAATGTTGTAATCATTGAGCCACCGCGCCCCCATTATCCGAAGTACTGCCGAATTCAAACCACTACCTACACCCATTCATCACGCCTTTACAACTGCATATAACCTGTTTGAGAAAGGGTTAACCTTTTCAGTGGGATGTGAAAATATGAAATTTTTAGAGGCAATTTTTTTCCCACAATGCAACTCAGAATTTAATCAATTCAATCTTGTTTGGTAGATCTCAAGTGGTATCTTTCATGCCAGTTCAATAGCAGCAATTAGAAGAGTCCATATTCATTATTTGGGGTAGACCAATCAATTTTTTCAACGTGCAGCCTCATGGCTGCACGTTGAAAATATTGATTGGTCAACTCCACACATTTACTGAACAGCCATCCTATTTAATGACGTTATGACGTACCATGTTGCTGGCCGGAAAAACGTCCGCTAGGGTTTACAGGGTTAAAGAGAATTGAATTGGTTAAATTCTAGTTGCGTTATGATTACAAATGTGCAGCTTGAATGTCAGTGTGTGTAGTGTTAAACGGACAGATCTTTCTTCCTTTGATATTTTCGTTCACACGTTCATTCTTTCAGGGCCATATTGATTTTGTTTCTTTGAAAGTCCGGCATCGGTTTTTTCCCCCACTTGAACCCTCCTATTGCAATAAGGGAATACTGGAAGTCAAACAATGTACAATGACGCGTTACATGTCCTCAACGAGGACAAGCCTGTTTATTGCACGTTAGTACCTTGTCATAAAACACATGTTTTGCCTATAAACATTGATTATCGATTCCTGAAGGGATATTTTTGTAGCAAGATGATCGATAAGTACATAAACGCTGTCGACTATATATAGACATGTTTGTTTTAATCGCCTTATCAAAACTATACATCCCGATTCTTTTGACTTTTTGGAGGTTGGTGACAAACTTGAAATATCCGATTGAAGATTGGACTCGGTGTTCAGGTGACGTCTGTTGAATAACCCCAGTCCACTGAGTACACCTGGATCCGTGTTTTTTGTTGATTGATAATCATTTTTATCAAAACAAGATAAGCAAGAAACAGCAATGGAATTTTTTCTTTCATTTATTTTTACTTTGAAAATAATCGTTTTTTTTAAATATACAATAATAACTCATATTCAACTCTTTACCACACAACTAAACTAAACAACTAAAAAGTTGAATTTTGTAACGGAAAAATAAGCTTATCACCCCACATTGGAACACACTCAACCAGTTCGTTCCAAAGAAGGCTACTGCTCTATGTTTTGGAAGGAAAAAGGTGATTTTTTAACCCTTTACACAACGAATCGCCCGCATAATATGCAAATTCAGCAGCTGAAAAAATATTATTTTTCGAAAAATTTCAACAAAACCATATCATGTGACCCCTCTTTGGAACGAGCTCGTCGAGCTCGTTCCATAGAGGGGTCACATGATATGGTTTTGTTGAAAGTTTTTGAAAAAAATTAAAAAATGATATTTAAAATAATAAATTTGTTCCTTTGTTTGTTTATCAGCAGTTAAGGTCATTTTCATCATTTTGGGCTATATCATAACCACAACATAGGTATGAAGTCAAGTTTAGCCAATCGTTCATACCCATGCTACCCACTTTAGGGGTTTACCACCCAAGACGTTGGTTCCGGGTCCTATTCTACCAGTGAAGTAGAACAAGCATTCTTCCACTTCCGGATATATATAGCACAAAACGATTACAACACTGTCCGATAACTACGAATTCAGACTAAAGAAAATTAATCTTTTGATTCTCAGGCAGCGGTGCCTTCGTTTTTACGGCCCGCGTTCGTCATATTTATTTCGGAGGCAAAACTGAGAATGTATAAAACTATCATAGGGTGTGATTTTAGCGGTGTCACATAGCGATTTGCGATGTAATATGTCGTATACATTGATAGAGTATTGTTATTCTCTTAGAGAATTGCGATACGATTCTCATATGTATGTACAAAATAAATATTTATTTAATTGCTTGAGGGCTAGATTAGTTTTGGTCGTCTGATTTTGTTCATCAAAAAATATTTTATTACAAATTATTGGAGAGTTCCAATAGGCACTCTCCAATAATTTGCAATAAAACAAATTTGTATAAACAAACAATTATTTACGTTTGAAGGAATACGAAACATGGGTAAGGAAACTGTTGGCTTTTGCACTGGTCCCTCATTTTTTGAAAGGCCTGATTGTGGCTTCCCGCACTCAAACAGTTAAAAAAACTCAATCGGCGAACATTCCGTCAGGAATAAAAAAAAAATAAAACCCGCCCTACCTCATTCGTTTTAAACAAAAATGTTTGAGAATCAATTATTTAATTTTGTTTGGCCTTCTGTTGTTCTCTTTCCTTCGAGTTGGACCTAAATACTAATTTTTGCGCTCAAGTAAAAAAAAAAAAAATGACTTGGTTTCTGATTACAAGACAAGACTGTTTAATTTATAAGTGTTATACTCTCGTTTCTGGAAATAACTAGTCATTTTAGTACTATAGACATTAACTATCTATTCATTTTAGTACCATAGACATTAACTATTTATTCATTTTAGTACTATAGACATTAACTATCTATTCATTTTAGTACTATAGACATTAACTACCTGTTCATTTTAGTACTATAGATATTAACTATTTATTCATTTTAGTACTATAGACATTAACTATCTATTCATTTTAGTACTATAGACATTAACTATCTATTCATTTTAGTACTATAGACATTAACTATTTATTCATTTTAGTACTATAGACATTAACTATTTATTCATTTTAGTACTATAGACATTAACTATCTATTCATTTTAGTACTATAGACATTACCTATTTATTCATTTTAGTACTATAGACATTAACTATTTATTCATTTTAGTACTATAGACATTAACTATCTATTCATTTTAGTACTATAGACATTAACTATCTATTCATTTTAGTACTATAGACATTAACTATTTATTCATTTTAGTACTATAGACATTAACTATCTATTCATTTTAGTACCATTTTAGTACTATAGACATTAACTATCTATTCATTTTAGTACCATTTTAGTACTATAGACATTAACTATCTATTCATTTTAGTACTATAGACATTAACTATTTTTTCATTTTAGTACTATAGACATTAACTATCTATTCATTTTAGTACTATAGACATTAACTATCTATTCATTTTAGTACTATAGACATTAACTATTTGTCCAATTTATTTATTAATTTATTGTCTTTTAACCCTTTGTCTAATGAATTGACCACATCCGCCCGCGTAATTTGCAAATTCAAAAGTTGAAAAAATATAATTTTTCAAAAAATTACAACAAAACCATATTATGATATGGTTTTGTTGGAATTTGTGAAATTGAAAAATGAAAAAATGATATTAAAATAATAAATGTTAATATCATCTGCGTTGGGTGAAGTGTTAAGGTCACTTTCAGAGAATCACTGGCTATCTCATGACCAATACTGGCTATCTCATGACCGATACTGGTTATCTCATGATTTTCCAACAGCAATCAACTATCTGCTGACGAAATGAGAGAACAAAAATTACATTTTTGAAAATAGAAGTAAAAAAATAGTTACGTAGCAAAGACAAATTGCAGAATAGCCTGGTCGCGCCAAATGTCCTTGGGTTACATTATAATATAACAGCGTTTAAGACTGAAGGTATATATAGAGAGTAATCGCATGACTGGACTGGTTACGTGAAATAATTCATGAGAGGTGAGTGACGTTGTACAAACCCCAGTTCGCGAATGCGCACGAGTGTTTCACAATATGGTCCCTCGCCTCGAATGAATTATTTCACGTAAACAGTCCAGTCAAGCGATTACTCTTTTTATTACTTTTCATTATTAACGATGATTATATTATTTAACCCTTTACCTAACGTAACGGCCAAAAATGGCCAGCGCTATTCTCAAAAATCGCCACTTAATTTTCATTATTTTTTCATTTTTTTGTCTCTAAAACATAGGTTATGACCCCTCATTGGAACGAGCTCGTCGAGCTCGTTCCAATGAGGGGTCATAACCTATGTTTTAGAGACAAAAAATGAAAATAATAGTTATTCAAGAATTTTTGTTTGCAAGTGTCGTCTGCGTTTCATGTTAGGTAAAGGGCTAAAAAAAACCCCAAAACCCAATGAAGTCCTCGTTACACCCACGGCAAACCATCTTCGTTTGCGCGCACGGATACATGACCCAATTGTTGATTGAATAATTCATTTGTGAAGTTATCGTTTATAATTAAACCCGGAAATCCCATATAAAATAATATAATATATTTGACTTATTGTGCACGTTGCACGCAGTGCTATAAAACAACATTTGAGCATGGTTTTAGCATTTCTAATTACATACCCTAGGAGCCTTTCGCCGGAAACGATCTAAGAAAACACGAAAGTGGCAACGTTGGCACAGCCACATGACACCAAAAAAAAATCCGAAACCTTCGTGCGCATCTACAGACACTACTGCAACAGCTGAGCATGCTTTTAGCATTTCGAATTACATACCCTAGGAGCCTTTCGCCGGAAACGGTCTAAGGAAACACGGAAGTGGCAACGGTGGCACTGCCACATGGCACCTGAAAAATCTGAAACCTTTGTGCACATCTACAGATCATTTAGCAACACCCTAGTGCAGTTATAGAACTCTGAATTACATTGGTTGGGATTATTCGAAAGAAAAGTGAAAAATTAGCGCATTTTTCAAGTTGCCCCACAGAAGCCACCTGGTGGCGCAAAACTTTAAAAGTGGTATTTTTGGATTGCACAGACCCTATTGAACAACTGTAGAAAGTTACAGCGTTTCGAATTACAAAACCGGACGTACGGAAGTACGGACGAACATACGGACGGAGATCACGACAATATCCCCGCATTTTTTGAAAAAGCTCACCTTGAAGCATGTGTCTGGAAGAATTCCCGCAAGGCTGGACCTCTAAAGGTGGATCCTACTGATTTTGGATTTAGTAAAGGAACTGAAACAAAATCATTGCTTTCCGTTTCTGTTGCCTTCAGGTGTGCTTCTCGCATCCGATGGTATACTACAACTGATACACTGATACGATGTTCATGCTCAAGCAGCGCGCCATGCAGGGAGCGAGGTGGCTCAGTGGTAAACTGTTGGACGTCTATGCTAGAGGTCCCGAGTTCGATCCCCTTCCAGGACGATCCGCGTTGTGCCTTTGGGCAAGGCACTTTTATCCCGGTTGCCTACATAGGGATGACGCCATGTACTAAGGCGTACTGCACGTCGATGGTGCACATGTCTTCAACCGCTGTAACACTGCTTGAGCGGAGCTTGAACGGAGTTAGAATGTTGAGGAGCTAACAGTTGCTCGTCGATGTTCGGTGGTTCTCTTCGGGTACTCCGGCTTCCTCCACCCGAAAAACTGTCACGATCACGATTAGCCATTGAACATAAGTATGTGATCTTAAACACCAATAAATAAATAAATAAATAAATGGCGCGCCATGCAAAAATTCATGATCCAAATGCAACCTTTCGAAGATGGTGCCTACTCTTTTCTGCGCATGTAAGTCATGAGTAGAATGTTTAACGAGCAGACAAGGATAAAAGGAACGCATGGAATGGTTGCTGACATGAACAGTGATGATTAATTTGACTGGCATGTATCTCAGAAGGCGAACCATTTTTTTTCCACCGAAAGTGGACAATTTTTCACATTTCTCTTCAGTTCTGCCTCATTTTGGCCCAACATTTTCAGAAAGATTGGGATAGAGCACCAAATATGTTATTGAGGGATGACGAGGCAATTCAAAACAACATTTTTCGTTTATCTCATTCATTTTATAGTTCTAGGAATTTTCCCAGGAAAAGTTGGTTTTTCGACGGCCATCTTGGATTTTGTCGAAAGTCTGAAAATGCCCAACCCTTTCAGCTGTGCAGTAAATAAATTTTTTGTAGGACCACGCTAAACTATAGAAAACCTTATACGCCAAAACATGGTTTGGCGTCGTGGACTGTCTCTTCCTCCGCAACGTTAGCTTTCACATTGCGTTCACTTTTTTCTTGATACTGCTTCCGTGTGTTGTCGCATGTGGCCGATTGCTGTTCCTTCCGTTCCAAGAATATTATTTTGCGTCCATGGCCTCTGTCCATCTTTGCTTCTGACCTACGTGTGCTTGTTTATTCCTCCGACAGCTTGTTCCATCTGAACGACAAACTCACGGAAGTTTCAGTTCATGTATTCGCCAAAACAGTGACGTACCTCCAAACTTCCAGTGACTTGTTTAACATGTTCTGGAATCGCTTCCATTTTTAGGATCGTGACTGAGCTAAAACGTTAGTCTATCCTGAATCTCCTCCAAATACAGTAAGGCGTATAACTGTGGGGGAAGTTCGCTCAAAAAAAAAAACAAAACAAAAAAACAACAAAAAAAAAAAAAAAACGTTTGTCGAATTTAAACATTTATTTAATTCAATGGCTGTCGCCTGTCGTATGTCTCTCGTGGTCGGAAGCCAGACTTCTGGTTTCAAGAAACTGACAACATTATATGTAAAACAGTTGCCCATAACAACGGTAGATGAACATTATTCTTAAACAGCTATTGAATTTTCTTGAAATACAAGATTTTTCAAGCAGCGTATAACTGTAAAATGAAGGACTAAATCAACGATTATATATATAATATATTCAGCGATTCACTAACAGCTCTCTAATTACTGCCTAATTACTGGAAAAATTAACACTTATCAACTAGAGTGCTGAATTATTTTTGGTCATCAAAATTTGTTCACATATCTTTGCCTTGTTACTATTTATGGGAGAGTGCCAATAGGCACTCTCCCATAAATTGTAACATAGCAAATCCTAACACACAAACTAATTTCACTTCAAAATGATATGTAGAACATCCATAGAACATGAAGCCTTTAAGTTGTGGTACGGACACTTCAGAATAAAGCCCAAATATGGGCTTCCAACACTTTACCAGTTAAGCTTTTCATTCTATCCTTTTAAAATATGTTGTGGACAACATGTTCTTCGGAATGTATCTAGAAAACCAACCCTTAGCAGGTTGTTGGGATTTTTTATCAGGTTTGGGAATCACCATCCCTAAGGCTACATTGCAGCATCTCAGGAAGTAGCCGACCGATAGGTAGCGATTGAATATGTCTGTTGGTCTCTTGATAAGGGGTGTGGAAGTCTGTTCAAGTTTTTTGTATGTGATTTCGTCTTCACCCGGCGAGGAGGAGTGTTTACATTTACGAACGATATCCGTCATTTCAGTGGAGATAATGAGGGCTGCTGTTTGATTTTGCACTTGTTTGGCCTGTCAGGAGTTTGGAAATATCGACAGTTCAGTTTTCCCGTAACCCCTTCCTATCGTTTGCGGTTTTCGTTGTTTATTGCCTGTTTGACTCCGAGGGGGCGATTATAAAAGGTTTTCAGTTCAGCTTTTCTCTCTTGATCGCGTTCCCTGTTGTAGGTTCGAAAGGTTTTTCTTTTTTGTTTTATGATTTCCGACATTTTAACCTAGTTTTTACGGGGGCGGAATATTTTCTTTGGGCAGATTTCGTCAAGTGCCTGATTAATGCAATTGGTTTATTTTACGCTGGCTGCTTCAAGAGTATCCTAGTCGGGGTGCCATTTTGTTGATGTTTAGTCTCTACAAGATTTGTCCGAACAAATCCCAGTCAGTTTGGGCTAGGCTTCGTTAACGCGGATGGGGGTGGGGTGGTGGTTGGGGGGGGGGGGGGTGTTATATTTAGTGAAGCCTTTGTTACACGTTAGGGTGGCATGAATGGGAAGGTGGTCGCACCGAGATCGCCATCAGTGACCTGAAAGTAATCTATACAGCTGATGAGAAATTTACTAATAATTATAAGGTTCAGGATATTTGAACAGTGGAGTGAAGTAATCTATACAGTTGTTGAGGGAGTTACTAATAATTATAAGGTCCAGGATATCTGAATAGTGGAGTGCATTTCTGATTATGTGAGTTATTGATTGATAGTTGTTTACCACAGAGACGTCCTATTTTCCAGCTATATTAAAAGGGCGTAACCGTTGATTTCAATGGAGTTGCAGCCGGAATATTGGTGTTTAGCGTTGAAATCTCCAACATACATTCAGGGTTTGTATGACTTCTTGAAGAAATCGAATACGTTTTCGTTAACTATTTTGACCACAACGATACCCTTCTTATCTCCTGTAATCTCCGCTTCCACCACATCGGCGTCGAGGTGGTTCACGGGGGTAGTCTTAAATTTTCGGTTCTGCTAATTCTGTAGGACCACGCCCCTTCTAACAACATTAAATCCGTTGGGCGCACAGCTCTTAGTTTTCTTTCGCCACGTTTCACAGACAATGTCCGGTTCATTGAAATAATAGGACAATTGCGTTCTTTTGTATTCGACGCTTTTAGGGTTGCACTCGGCTTTTCTTAGTTTATTGATACTGTTTTTTTTTAGGAATGACTTGATAATATTAATTGATTTTTTTTATAGTTTTGATGGCAGCGTCCATTAGATTATAGAAACCCTGTGATTCAAAGAGCCTGGATGCCGTCTTCCTGATATCTTTGCTGATGTCCAGAAGCTCAAACTCCAGGTTTTTTCGAGTACAGTATGAAGTGTTCTCGTAACGAGGGAAAGATGGCGGAGGAGTCGTTTTTCTAGTTTGTCTGGATTTTGTCTTTTCAGTTGAATGTTTGCTGTGACTTTCTTATAGTAAGGGCAGCCCTAGCTGTTACTAGGATGTTTTCCCTGGCAGTTGGAGCACATAGGTTGACTGTCTGGCAAGATCGTGTGGTATGATTCTCACCGAACTTCATGCAGTGGGTTCTCCCTTGCACTTATTTGTGGCCATTTTTTTTTTACATTTGCCCAACAAGGCCCAATCCATATGGGCCTTCTTGGTTTTGGGGTGCACACTGGTGATTATGATCATTGGATTGACTGTTGGCGATGACGAGGGTTTTTAGTGGCTATCGACTTTTGGTGATGACGAGGGTTTTTAGTGGCCATTGACTTTTGGTGATGACGAGAGTTTTTAGTGGCTATTGACTTTTGGGGATGATGGGGGTTTTTAGTAGCAATTGAATTTTGGTGATAACGAGGGTTTTTAGTGGCTATTTGTGATGACGAAGGTTTTTAGTGGCTATTGACTGTTTGTGACGACGAGGGTTTTTAGTGGCTATTGGCTGTTGGTAATGGCGAGGGTGTTTAGTGGCTATTGACTTTTGGTAATGACGAGTTTTTTTTAGTGGCTGTTGACTTTTGGTGAAGATGGGTTTTTTAGAGGCAATTGAATTTTGTTGATGACGAGGGTTTTCAGTGGCTATTGGTGATGACGAAGGTTTTTAGTGGCTATTGACTGTTGGTGACGACGAGAGTTTTTAGTGGCTATTGACTGTTGGTAATGACGAGGGTTTTTAGTGGCTATTGACTTGTGGTGATGACGAGGGTTTTTAGTGGCTATTGACGTTTGATGATGAGGGTTTTAGTGGCTATTGACTTTTTGGTGATGACGAGGGTTTTTAGTGGCTATTGACTTATGGTGATGACGAGGGTTTGTAGTGGCTATTGACGTTTGGTGATGAGGGTTTTTAGAGGCTATTGACTTTTGGTGATGACGAGGGTTTTTAGTGGCAATTGACTTTTGGTGATAACGAAGGTTTTTAGTGGCTATTGACTGTTTTTGATGACGAGGGTTTTTAGTGGCTATTGGTGATGACGAAGGTTTTTAGTAGCTATTGACTGTTGGTGACGACGAGAGTCTTTAGTGGCTATTGACTGTTGATAATGACGACGGTTTTTAGTGGCTATTGACTTCTGGTGATGACGAGAGTTTTTAGTGGCTATTGACGTTTGGTGCTGAGGGGTTTTAGTGGCTATTGACTTTTTGGTGATGACGAGGGGTTTTAGTGGCTATTGACTTTTGGTGATGACGAGGGTTTTTAGTGGCTATTGACTTATGGTGATGACGAGGGTTTTTAGTGGCTATTGACGTTTGGTGATGAGGGTTTTTAGTGGCTATTGACTTTTTGGCGATGACGAGGGTTTTTAGTGGCTATTGACTTTTGGTGATGACGAGAGTTTTTTGTGGCTACTGACTTTTGGTGATGACGAGGGTTTTTAGTGGCTATTCCACTATTTTAGGCAGCGGTTGAGGATTGCTGGTCTATGCTTTCGCCTTGTCCGCATACGAGATCCTAGGTATTGGCGTATCGTTGAGTTGCAATGTGTTCTATGTGTCAGTAGGCACATAGAACACATTGGAACTCAGGGTACGGTATGCTTGTCATTCTCATTGGTGGTGGTGGTGGGGGGGGGGGGGGGGTTCTTACTACTATGACTCCAGCAGGCGCGGCGCGGCCAAGGTACTGTTTGAGGGAAGAGTAGCTGAGCTGGCATCTAGGTGGACAGGCCCAGTATGGTTGGATTTCTTTGTGAGCTTTGTGTTCAACTTTGTCAGACAGATTTGGACTTTTTGCTCCTCCGACTACTATTACTGATCCCCCAGAAGCTGTTTTCGGGGGCAGGGCGATCGATATTTTTCTTTTATTTTGGGTTGGGATAGAGGAGGAGTCAGACGCGAAGTGCTGAGTTTCCAGCATATGTCAGACACTTTTTTCCTCGACATGAGGTGCGAAATCAATATCTTTATGTGCTTGGGAGAGGGGCGTATGGTTTCACCTATTGCATTTGTGTCGGTGATATTATCAACATTATCTCTGCCATTCCGTGTTGAGTGCCTAGAGTTCTTTGTCGCAGCTCCAGGCTGTCAGCTTTAGGTGAGAGGTCAGGTAATACCGTAGAGCCGGTGATGGGGCTGTGGTTTCAGGTTTACCAGTGGTCTGGGTAAGCAATCTCAGAGAATCCAGTTTTGCCATGTGCTGTGCTTTTTTGTCCCCATTAGTGATTCGTTCTTTCTCTCTATCAATTTTCTCGCTCTGTCTCTAGCTTCTTTAAATTCTCTCGCCTCCCTCGCTCTCGCCTCGTTTTCCTCTTCAAGTTGCTTTAAAGTGGTTATTCTGTCTGTTTTGCGCCCTCTTTCACCTTTCGGATTTGCCAGTCTTTCTGAGTTGCCATATGAGCAACTTTTGGTCTGGCATTTAATAACTGAATATTTTCAGCGTATTAATGCAGCTATTGTCGCCACAAATCTTGACAGTGTTTGGGATGGGCTTAGCCCAGGCTACAGGATATAATGATTCGGATTCGGCAATAGTAACAACGGCGGTTGGGGGCGGGGGGGGGGGGGGTAGACTATTGATAGGAGCCTCCAGCCTATCTTGAAGCAAAATCTCAGATCCGTCCAACCTGGGCTCTGATGTTTATACCAATTTATAGAGGTCGTATTCTTTAGTATACTTGAGGGAAAATGAAAGGACCAAACAAATGCAACTAGATTGTTCTCAGCTCCACGGAGCTGTGTGGAACGAGCTGTTTGAAGCAACACTGTAAAAACCACCTGTCAATTCTACGGAAGGGTCCAGGAACTATCCCTTGTTCTAAATGAGGTTGAGGAGTCGAAAGTCGTCTGACTCTTTGCCGGAGGTGTGGGTAATCCAAGGCGATCAATCTCAAAACAAATGGCGCGAATGGCACGACAAACAGTTCGGCGTATTTCGACAAACGACAAACGAAGTCTAAAAGACATTTATACAAATACCCAGCGATGTCAATACCAATGCTATGTATGATCTTTCAGACGAGATACTTGCAGAAGTAATGACATATAAAGAGTAAAAATTTTTCTTACTGGACATCCACCCCCACCCACCCCCTCCCCACCCTCACTGCGAAAGGCTACCTGCCAACGAGCAATGGACCGAAATGATGAACGACACGAAGGCTGAATTTGAAGTTGACGGCGTCACTGCGACCTTCTTAACATGGGTGGACGTAGGTTGTTGAGGGAGAGGATCGTTCGACAGTGACGACATCCGGATCGCTTACTTAACCCTTTACCTAACATGAAATGCAGACGACACTTGCAAACAAAATTCTTGAATAACTAATTTTTTTTCATTTTTTGTCTCAAAAACATAGGTTATGACCCCTCTTTGGAACGAGCTCGACGAGCTCGTTCCAAAGAGGGGTCATAACCTATGTTTTTGAGACAAAAAATGAAAACATAATGAAAATTAATTGGCGATTTTTGAGAATAGCGCTGGCCGGTTTTGGCCGTTACGTTGGGTAAAGGGTTAATGAACGTTAGAGGAGGCCGTACGGGTGTTCATACCAGAATGGTAGATGAGAGAGCAGTACAGTTCATCTAACAACTTCCAGAGGGCGAATGCGTACAAAAAAATCAAGTTGTTGAGAGATGATGAAGGAGACTGGGTACAAGAAGACAAGTTTGACCAAGTAAAGACAGAAAGCAAGAATTTACTCGACATACTAACCGTGGTTGACAGCCTATATTACCAACATGTCTATCTCGTTAAAGCACTGTGGTCTACGGGCTCTACCCCTCCTCCAGAGAGCCAGACCCAGAAAACCTAGCAACTCTGAAAGTTGGCGATCTGAATTGCGTCGACCAGTGGTTGAACACTTTAATGGCGCCCTGGGGGACAAGGTCTCGCTCTCAGCTCAGACGCCAAAAATATAGGGGTAAAGAGAGAGAGGTCATGAATGTGGTGCCATAGCTAAGGATGTGGCGGGACTCGAAAGAATTCTAAAGCGGGCCATCATCTTGGAAGACATCGCCGGAGAGAATATTTTACAAAAGTGACAAATACCAAATGCATAGACACAGACCGATAGAACTCATCATACACAACGGCCATGCCTGACCTAACGACCTCCACTCCCCACAGGGCAGACATATTCAGATTTAACGACCTCCATTCCCCACAGGACAGACAGATTCTGATTTTAACGACCTACACTACCCACAGGGCAGACATAGTCAGATTTAACGACCTCCACTCCCCACAGGGCAGACAGATTCAGATTTAACGCCCTCCACTCCGCACAGGACAGACAGATTCAGATTTTAACGACCTACACTCCCCACAGGGCAGACGGATTCAGATTTAACGACCTCCACTCCCCACAGGGCAGACAGATTCAGATTTAACGACCTCCAATCCCCACAGAACAGACAGATTCAGATTTTAACGACCTACACTCCCCACAGGGCAGACATAGTCAGATTTAACGACCTCCACTCCCACAGCGCAGACAGATTCAGATTTATGAAGGAGATGTATAGGATGCTGAAAGTGAATCGACTGGAAATGAGACAGTCGCAATCTGGCTGTTGAGCGCTGGTTCAGCGAACGAGAGTCTATTTAGCGTTAACCAATTTGATCTCTAAGATGGACGGACCTACAAAACGTAGGAACATTAATAGAAACATGTACCCATTTGGGAAACAAACCCTATCAGACAGTATTCGGGATAAATCACACAGCCGAAGTCATAGTGAAAGAAAAGAACGGCTGGAAATCGACTCCTGCTTCCTTCCTGGATGATATCCAGGCATCTCTGTGAAACATTGTCATGGTGACATCATTCTGGAACGCATAACAGTATCACGTCAGCGGCATCATCAGCACTGATATGATGGCGTAGTACCAGGGTAAAGGAGAGGCACAGCCCTATTTCGAGCGTTTCGGTCACCCAAAAGCTAGAATGACCCGTATAGCAATCAACGGCTCTTTGCCCAACGACATAGGCACCGAGTTCGTTCTAATGCATACGTGAGCGTTCAACCCAAGTGTCCAGCCCGTTATACGTTATATGTGTGCTTGCATGATTCAGGAGGCATTTCGAGAAGCTGAATCGGAACTGCCGCCACAAACTATCTGAAATGTGTAGAACGTGGCCTTGACGCCCATGTTGTTCGTTGATACAGTCGTATCGTGTCTGACCAAGGGATGGCGTTCGGTTGGTGAGCAGCCAGAAGCCCTCTATAACCATCAAAAAGATGTATGGCATCCAATCGTGTGATGGTTCCTGCCATCGCTTTTGGCGTCTTACACGCCTTGCTGTTTAACCGGAACATCTGCCTCTTGGCCTTTCTCGCGCATCGAAACCTTAGCTTCATGTAACTCTTCCAGCATCTTTTCTTGTTTCGTTTTTAGCGCGCTGTGGTCTTTTTCCGTCCAGCGTACACCCGCGTAGGATCTTTCATTCGCCTCTGTACCACCACATGATCGATGGGTTCATTTTCTTGTTTCAAGATATTCAAGCGAGACCGTATTCTCTGACATTTTAAGGTATAGTCAGAGGACAAGCATGTCCAAATTTGATGCTTAGTTGTTGTCAAGGCAACAGTTAGCGGAGCTAGGTACACGCCGTACTGGTCGTACAGCTCCCAACCCATAAAAAACAAATGGGTAAGTTTCTATGTCTACAATCTGCTTTGACTGGTTTTCCGGGAGAATAGGCAGACTTCTTCAGGCTGCTGCCGCCGCATAAAACTGTATGATTGCGATGTCCAGAATCTTCGTCCTCGTAGCGCTTAGTCGCACCTCGTACCTTGTGTAAAGTCTCAGGATCTCGTCATCGACGATAATGTCAATCTGGTCAGCTGCGGGAGGTCGTCCCAAATATTGTTTACTTTTTCTCCGTCTTCCAGCCCGGCGAGCCTTTGTCATTTTTTCGCAATTCTGCTTCAACCCTTAGTTGATACAGTCTGGGTCTCTCTTAGTGAGACTCGTTTTGAGTCGCCTCTGTGTGAATTTCAGCGACACTCCCGTCCTCATCCAGAAGACGGCCGAGAATTCCATCGCATTTCATGATGCAGTTGTTGAATTCCTCAAAACGGGCAGTTGCACTAACTGATACACTAGAAACACTATAGTCGTTAGTCAACTAAGTCAATAATACTCGTAAAACTAGTAACATAAAATTGTAATCTGACATACCGAGAGAGCAAGCAAAAATGCTGAGATATCACGCAAAGGTGTTTGCCACATGCTGCAATAAAATTTCACTTATTTTTGCAGCTTATAATCAATAAGCTGATCAGTGTTTAGTAGGAGCTTCAGCCTTGTAGGACAGTAGCTGGCGTACTACAGCTCGTTCAGCCTCTTGTAGGACAGTAGCTGGCGCACTGCAGCTCGTTCAGCCTCTTGTAGGACAGTAGCTGGCACCCTGAAGCTCGTTCAGCCTCTTGTTGGACAGTAGCTGGCGCCCTGAAGCTCGTTCAGCCTCTTGTAGTGCAGTAGCTGGCGCACTGCTGCTCGTTCAGCCTTGTAGGACAGTAGCTGGCGTACTGCAGCTCGTTCAGCCTTGTAGGACAGTAGATGGCGTACTACAGCTCATCCAGCCTTGTAGGATAGTAGCTGGCGCACTGCAGCTAGTTCAGCCTCTTGTAGGACAGTAGCTGGCGCATTGCAGCTCGTTCAGCCTGGCACACTGCAGCTCGTTCAGCCTCTTGTAGGACATTAGCTGGCGCACTGCAGCTCGTTCAGCCTTGTAAGTCAGTAGCTGGCGTACTGAAGCGTACTGAAGCGTATTGAAGCTCGTCCAGCCTTGTAGGACAGTAGCTGGCGTACTACAGATAGTTCAGCCTCCTGTCGGACAGTAGCTGGCGCACTGCAGCTCTTTCAGCCTTGTAGGACAGTAGCTGACGTACTACAGCTCGTTCAGCCTTGTACACGTAGGACAGTAGCTGGCGTACTGCAGCTCGTTCAGCCTTGTAGGACAGTAGCTGGCTTACTGCAGCTCGTTCAGCCTCTTGTAGGATAGTAGCTGGAGCATTGCAGCTCGTTCAGCCTTGTAAGTCAGTAGCTGGCGTACTGAAGCTCGTTCAGCCTTGCAGGACAGTATCTGGCGTACTGCAGCTCGTTCAGCCTTGTAGGACAGTAGATGGCGTACCACATCTCGTCCAGCCTTGTAGGACAGTAGCTGGCGCACTGCAGCTTGTTCAGCCTTGTAGGACAGTAGCTGGCGTACTGCAGCTCGTTCAGCCTTGTTGGACAATAGCTGGCTCACTTCAGCTCGTTCCTCACGTGAAGAAATCACACTCTTCTCCCCAAGACAGTCTTCGAAACTGTCACGGTCTTTGCCAACTTTTGACTGATCTCTTAGCCGAACCTTTTATGTTACATTATCTAAGATGTTAACTGAAGAGCAGGAAACAACACTTAAAAGCATCAATGACTCCCCTCTTAAGTCCAATGGACTGGCGTACAACATCAGAACACTTCAGGATTTCGGCAAGACAATGCAGATGATTCGCGGTGAGCTAATCAACAACCTGGCCAAACTGTCTAAGCTCAACGATCATATTGCCCTGGAAAAACGGACGTCACTGGAAGTGACGAGGGTGACTTTGATGAGCTTACTCTGTGTCGCATCGCGCGGCGCTTAGGTGAACGATTGGCTCGCTTGCAGGTCGCCTACGACATCATACGATCGCAAATTAACCGAACCCAAGAAGCTGTCCACAGGATTCCCAATGAAGGCACAATGCTCACCGAGCGCATTTGTACACTGTTTCGAGAGCAAGCAGTCACCATTGCGAGCATATTGATAATGCTTGGTATGGCCATATGCGCCCTGGTGATGGCACTGTCCGATAATGGAAATGGCGCTGCAGCCTCCGCGCCAACACCCACCCCTGCTCCTCCGGTTAAGGGAGACTTGAAAGAGTGGATTAAGTCTTGGTCGAGTTCTGGCCACACTCGCAGGAAAAACCGCAGCAGCGCTTCCCGACATTATTGTTAGCCTGGTTCATGGCTTCTTTCACTAATGCGCAAAACGGTCGGATGGCAGGCCGAAAATCTGTGGGCCCTGGTCCTCACAGTTGGAGATTTGTTGCTCGTTGCTGCCTGAGGCTGGTTATAGTGATAAGATGAACCAAATCGTCAGTGAATCCACAACACCGTTTATGGTAAGGGCTGTGTATAGTGATAAGATGAACCAAATCGTCAGTGAATCCACAACAACACCGTCTATGATACGGGCTTTGTACAGTGATAATATGAACCAAATCGTCAGTGGATCCACAACAACACCGTCTATGATACGGACTGTGTATAGTGATAAGATGAACCAAATCGTCAGTGGATCCACAATATCGTCTATTATAAGGGCTGTGTATAGTGATAAGATGAACCAAATCGTCAGTGGATCCACAACAACACCGTCTATAATAAGGTCTGTGTATAGTGATAAGATGAATCAATTCATCAGTGGATCCACAACACCGTCTATGATAAGGGCTATTTATAGGGATAAGATGAACCAAATCATCAGTGGATCCACAACAACACCGTCTGTGATAAGGGCTGTGTATAGTGATGAGATGAACCAAATCATCAGTGGATCCACAACAACACCGTGTGATAAGGGCTGTGTATAGTGATGAGATGAACCAAATAATCATAATCAGTTTTTGATTTGACATGAGACGGTCGGTCCTGATAGTGTTTAATTGTGCTGAGGTCCACTGGACGGGCAACTGCGTCTTTCAAATTCGACTCGAAGTGCTTCTGTACATCAAAGCAGTAACTGTGCCCAGCATTGATGAACGAATCTGAGCCTGAGAACCGATGGTTGCCCAGACGTACGTCCTAACAGAGTCGTTAATCATCTCAACCCCAGCACGTGTGAGTCCTTCAGCCTCCTCCATTATGGAAGTGGTCCAGCCTGCGCGTTCTTATTTGATGAAATCTGCATGAATCTCTGGCTGACCGGGTGTAGAGTACTTACCGGTTGATAACAGCAAGGCCTGACTTGGTAGAGAGAACCCAAACCGTCGTTATAGTCGCTTTTTATCTCTCTGATCGGTGTCAAGATCCACTCCAAACTCGTTGCATAGCCTTTTATAGGCACGACCGTCATATGAGTTATCAAACCTTGACCAAGCGTAGTACGGCTAGTATTCATCGTGTTTGGTAGCAGAAATCGAATAACAGAGAGAACAGGTGCATGGTGTCCCTCAGATGATCGGTTGCTGAGACTCCACACCCTCTTAGTGAACGCCAAACGGCAAAGGTCAGTTGATTTTGCCAGAATTGCATTGGACGTCCTTGCCAGTGATTGGTGATTGAAACCCATAGTGCTTGAATTTCACTTCACAATAGAAGAGTAAACGTCTAGGGATTGAATCACACATGGGCATCAGATCTGGCAGACATGCGTTCGTTTTTGGGACAGAACGGAGGAGTGGAGTACATAATGATTGTAATTGACGTTTGTTTCGAAACACGTATGAGTGATGCGGCTGAAAAAAAAAATCTGAGACGAGTGTGGCAGAACCTTTGGAGAGTATCTTCGCTTCTTCTCGCAAACCAGAGAAATTATGGATGGAGAAAGGTCGAGAATATTACTGCGTTCACTTTCCTCGACTCCTCGACTCCTCGACATCTATTCCACAGAAAACGAAGATAAAGCGAACGTGATCGAACGATCGAATAGAACCAAGAAGGAAAAAATAAAGAATATAAAACGAAAATAATGCGAACGTAGTCGAAATGTCGAATAGAACTATGAAGGAAAAAATATTCAGATATTTCATAGCCAACTCGACCAAGAAATACTGAGACGTTCTGGACTATTTGGTTGACGATTATAATAACCCTCGTCATCGTTCGATTAAAATGATACACGGAAGCTATCGATCCGCAAAACGAAATGAATATCTATCTCATGTGATTGCTGACGATAAAAACCACCGAAATTTTTCCCGAGCAATCGAGTGATTTAGGAACCCCAAGGACACAATGCAGATGGTGTGATTTAGGAATCCCAAGGACACAATACAGATGGAGTGACTTAGGGACCCCAAGGACACAATGTAGATGATGTGATTTAGGAACTTCAAGGACACAATGCAGATGATGTGATTTAAGAACCCTGAGGACACAATGAAGATGGTGTGATTTACGAATCCCAAGGACACAATACAGATGGAGTGATTTAGGAACCCCAAGGACACAATGCAGACGATGTGATTTAGGAATCCCAAGGACACATTGCAGACGGTGTGATATAAGAACCCCAAGGACACAATGAAGATGGTGTGATTTAGGAATCCCAAAGACACAATACAGATGGAGTGATTTAGGAATTCCAAGGACACAATACAGATGGAGTGATTTAGGAATCCCAAGGACACATTGCGGACGGTGTGATCTAGGAACCCCAAGGACACAATGGAGATGATGTGATTCAGGAACCCCAAGGACACACACGATACAGATGGAGTGATTTAGGAATCCCAAGGACACATTGCAGACGGTGTGATTTAGGAACCCCAAAGACACAATACAGATAGGGTGATTTAGGAATCCCAAGAACACAATACAGATGGAGTGATTTAGGAATCCCAAGGACACATTGCAGACGGCGTGATTTAGGAACCCCAAGGACACAATGGAGATGATGTGATTCAGGAACCCCAAGGACACACACAATACAGATGGAGTGATTTAGGAATCCCAAGGACACATTGCAGACGGTGTGATTTAGGAACCCCAAAGACACAATACAGAATGGGTGATTTAGGAATCCCAAGGACACAATACAGATGGAGTGATTTAGGAATCCCAAGGACACATTGCAGACGGTGTGATTTAGGAACCCCAAGGACACAATGAAGATGGTGTGATTTAGGAACCCCAAGGACACAATACAGATGGAGTGATTTAGGAATCCCAAGGACACAATACAGATGGAGTGATTTAGGAATCCCAAGGACACAATACAGATGGAGTGATTTAGGAATCCCAAGGACACAATACAGATGGAGTGATTCAGGAATCCCAAGGACACATTGCAGACGGTGTGATTTAGGAACCCCAAGGTCACAATGGAGATGGTGTTATTTAGGAACCTCAAGGACACAATACAGATGGAGTGATTTAGGAATCTCAAGGACACATTGCAGACGGTGTGATTTAGGAACCCCAAGGACACAATGGAGATGGTGTGATTCAGGAACCCCAAGAACACACACAATACAGATGGAGTGATTTAGGAATCCCAAGGACACATTGCAGACGGTGTGATTTAGGAACCCCAAGGACACAATGAAGATGGTGTTATTTAGGAACCCCGAGGACAGAATGCAGATTGTGCGATTTAATAACCCCAAGAACACAATGCAGATGGTACAATTTAGGATTGAACTTCAGACTTTATGGTTCAATGCTCTACCCAAATGAGCCACTGCGCTCCCACTTTGTCGTTAGACCCTTGAACCCTGGTGGTATCTTCCATTCTGTTCAGCGACAGCAATTGGGAGAGTCCATATTCATTATTTGTTGGTAGTCCAATTAACATTTTTAACGCACAGCCTTGATTTGTCTCCTCCATACAACCACTTTGTATCCATCCTAGTAGGAAATTATGACGCATCATGTTCCTGGGCCGTTTTTTATCTGGTTCAAAGGGTGAACAATGGTGGCGACGGGTTTCGAGAAGAAAAACAACTACATGAAACCACTCCAGATGTGAATAACTGGCGGGCCCATGGGACGGAAAGCTTCTAGTTGCATTGCATATCAATTTCCAGCTGGACATGGGCTGTATCACGAAGTCACTAAGTCACGGAATCACACCCTCCCCTTTTATAATAGATAACATTTTCTATGAGTTCACTTTGTATTATGTTTTACGACAGAAAAATACCAATTATTCTTGTTGAGATCAACTTTTTCGTCCATCCAGGATTCAGGTGGTAATCCTTGATATCATATGGATTAATGAGGCCCCAGGAACACGAATGATAAACCCTGTGACGGAAATCGCGCGTTCCAATGGTAAACGATGGAAGTGAAATGGCCAAGTGCAAAAGTCGTTGAATTGGCAACCATAATGGACGCCATCTTGGATTAATATAATCACCAAAGCGGATTTCTATTGATTCTAGATATGTTTTTTTATGATTATTTCTGATTCAGATGAGGTCAAAATCAATGTTTTTTCCGTGTCGGAATCTTCAGTGACCGGACTAATAATAATTCCGGGTTGGAATCTTCAGTGATCAAAGTAATAAAAATTCCGTGTTGGACTCTTCAGTGACCAGAGTAATAATAATTCCGGGTTGGAATTTTCAGTGACCAGAGTAATAATTCCGGGTTGGAATCTTCAGTGACCAGAGTAATAATAATTCCGGGCTGGAATCTTCAGTGACCAGAGTAATAATAATTCCGGGTTGGAATCTTCAGTGACCAGAGTAATAATAATTCCGGGTTGGAATCTTCAGTGACCAGAGTAATAATAATTCCGGGTTGGAATCTTCAGTGACCAGAGTAATAATAATTCCGAGTTGGAATCTTCAGTGACCAGAGTAATAATAATTCCGGGTTGGAATCTTCAGTGACCAGAGTAATAATAATTCCGGGTTGGAATCTTCAGTGACCAGAGTAATAATAATTCCGGGTTGGAATCTTCAGTGACCAGAGTAATAATAATTCCGGGTTGGAATCTTCAGTGACCAGAGTAATAATAATTCCGGGTTGGAATCTTCAGTGATCAAAGTAATAATTCCGGGTTGGAATCTTCAGTGACCAGAGTAATAATAATTCCGGGTTGGAATCTTCAGTGACCAGAGTAATAATTCCGGGTTGGAATCTTCAGTGACCAGAGTAATAATAATTCCGGGTTGGAATCTTCAATGACCAGAGTAATAATAATTCCGGGTTGGAATCTTCAGTGACCAGAGTAATAATAATTCCGGGTTGGAATCTTCAGTGACCAGAGTAATAATAATTCCGTGTTGGAATCTTCAGTGACCAGAGTAATAATAATTCCGGGTTGGAATCTCCAGTGACCAGAGTAATAATAATTCCGGGTTGGAATCTTCAGTGACCAGAGTAATAATAATTCCGGGTTGGAATCTTCAGTGATCAAAGTAATAATTCCGGGTTGGAATCTTCAGTGACCAGACAAATAATAATTCCGGATCGGAATCTTCAGTGGCCAGACTAATAATAATTTGCTCGAAATACCATCAATTTCAAACCTCTATAATAATTTTCGCCGAAATGGATTTCAGCTGATTTTGGATATGTCATTGAGTGAACTCTTCTCTTTCCAGCGATAACAAATGTAGCCCGCTACCAGTTCTTTTTTTTTTTTTTTTTTGGGGGGGGGGGGGGGGGGTAGGTCCACATTTTCACATTCAAAGACCAGATTATTCATTAACCGCGATTCTGCTCCACCCCCACTCCTTGTCCCTTCTTCTATCCCAGCCGCCAGGCAGGAGCTGTTGGATGGATGATGTCTCCTACTTCCTCTATCCCAATATTACTAATAAAAGTGGGGCGGATTGCTATACAAATAGTTCAGTTTGTGATACAAGCATGAAATTTGGCATGGAAGTCACTTTTGGTATATAGAGTAATTTAGTTGGCCACGAAATATCTTATTATTTTCAAGATGGCCACCGGAAGTGAAAAAATCTGCACTATTGGTGGTGAGAGTGCAGCATATATGAGTGAAACATATAGCATTAAAGCAATTTTTCTGCTGTTATATCATTCCTTTATGCAAACCAAGACTGAATATGAATTGAAATAATGAATAGCAACGACAATTGTGGTTTAAAAGGCTGCTTTCTTGGCAGTTACAGGAGCAAAGTGCAGTGCATGACAATCCTGTGCGGTAGCATTCGCAATTTCCTGTACATGTTGAACGCTTGCAGCAGCACTTCTGTAGTTTTTGACAACACTCTGCTATAGCAGAGAGTGTAGTCCAGTGTGGCTCCCACAAATTGTTGTGTTTAAACCAAACCCAGCTGATAGGATCTGGTAATTGTTGCACTGGAGAAGAAGCCTGGCCCCAAACATGACCCGCTTGGAAAACTGCCCTTTTAACATGCTCAGATAGGGATGCCCTAGTTGGTGGTATGCCATTGTAAGGATGTTGCTTTCGAGCGAACAAATCAAGGCGACATTTGTCTACTCTGCATGTTGTGCTTGAACGGTCGTACATGACAACAACAAAATGTTCCAAGATATTCATGTCTGCCTCTGTAACTTCATTCTGTGGTGAACTGAGTCGACAGTAAACCTCTGTTGCAGCCTCATACACATTCCATGCCCGCCAAGCAGATTTCTTTCATTTCCCCACAAAGGCAGACACTGTATCACACCCTGTAAAAGCATGAAAGAAAGGTAAAGCACTTGACCGAGGTCCAATTGATTTGGTAGTGTCGTGTACTGGGAGCCAGCGGAAGTGTTGTCCCTTCCCAAATGCTAACCACATTGAATTAATCTGAATGTCAGTAAACACGGAGATGGCTATAGCAGCAACATCTGTGTCGAAAGTAACAACAGTCATGCTATTAAAACCTGTAACAACAGTCGCATGTTTGGCATGGACAAACATACTGGTGTCTGCCTCTTCATGGTTACAGGGTGACAGCATATCTGTGTTCAGTTCCTTATTACAGGCAACATTATCCCCTTTGGTGACAACTATAAGGCTGTTTGTCTGAGCATTTACTATTCTATCTGCCAAAAATCCAAACAGTTCAGTTTTGTTTTCATCACACCTCGGGAAATTGCTCCACGACTTTGGTACGTTACTCTTACCGACCACTTTTCTTCGAAACCCAGCTCCCCTTTTTTGTCGAGTTCCTGCTTTGAGGCTACTTTCGAGGTATACATCAAAAACAACATCTACTCTTGTACATTTCTGTGCACATCTTACAATGTATGGTATAATAACCTCAGCAGCATAGTCATCAAATGTTTTAGCAGTTCCAGGTGGTTTTGCATTGACCATGGCCGCACCATCTATAATCATAACTTCAGTATGAGGCTCTTCTACTCGAGCATCTATCCCTGTCTCTAAAATGTCCATCAGCTGTGATTTTACTCCAGAGTTGAGCATACCATTGTGTGATAATGATGGTGGGTACTGTTGGTTTTCATGTTGAAAATTTTTTTGAAGGTCACACTGTTGATTTTGGCACGATATAGAAATCGTGAAAAAAGTTGACAGTCGTTTTTCAAACTCTCCATTTTCAGATTCCCCACCGCAGTATGAGGCTTGATTTTTTTGCTGAAAAGAGAAAGCTTATTTTTTGCCAAGGGTTCATGAAAACTTTCTTGTCCATTAGTTGTCGATTTTTTCAGAAATTTATCATACCGTTTTCTGCCAACAGGTAAAAGCTGAGCCATCGACTCGTTTACCTTTTTATCCGCAACTTCTTTGACACTGAGGGAATAAAGGTCTTGTGAATATTCTTCTAATGGACTGCCATACTCAGATATTGTTGAAATTAGTCTACAGACTTTATCCTGAAAGTCCTTCTGAGCAGCAGGGATATCGTCATGGTGTCTTCTATTTCGTTTCAACTCTGATTTGCCAGCTGCATATGCAAATTTATCGATAACCCTTCTTATTTCCGGCCCCGCTATCATCCATCGCCTCAGTGCTGCTGGGTCTTCTGTTAACCCAATAGCTCCACCATCACCCCACCCCAATGCGAATTTCAGCAGAGGAGAAATCTCTCTTTAAAATAACACCTTTGTTGCAAATTTCCTTCAAGTAGAGCCTGATATCAAGTCACCACGGCCAGACTATAAAGCCCTGACAAAACTTCATTGACAAAAACATTATGGCCGCCCATCTATTTTTAGAAATGTCGGCCATCTTGAAAATGGCCTAACTATCACAGGTTTTTCTACTATATCTAAAGAACACATGGTGAAAATTTCATGCTTGTATCATCAAGTGAACTATTTTCATAAAAAATCGCACTAATCCGCTCCACTATAAACATAAGAATCCGCTTCCTTCTATCAAACAATACCGATATATGCCCGAACTGTCCATCGCACTGCCTTAATGTACCTCAGGTGAAGCAATACCGACATATGCCCGAACTGTCCATCCCATTACCTTAATGAACCTCAAGTGAAACAATATTCCGACATATGCCGGAACTGTCCATCCCATTACCTTAATGTACCTCAAGTGAAACAATACCGACATATGCCCGAACTGTCCATCGCACTCCCTTAATGTACCTCAAGTGAAACAATACAGGCATATGCCCGAACTGTCCATCGCACTGCCTTAATGAACCTCAAGTGAAACAATACCGACATATGCCCGAACTGTCCATCCCACTCCCTTAATGTACCTCAAGTGAAACAATACCGACATATGCCCGAACTGTCCATCCCACTACCTTAATGAACCTCAAGTGAAACAATACCGACATATGCCCGAACTGTCCATCACATGGTCTTAATGTACCTCAAGTGAAACAATACCGGCATATGGCCGAACTGTCCATCCCACTCCCTTAATGTACCTCAAGTGAAACAATACCGACATATGCCCGAACTGTACATCCCACTCCCTTAATGTATCTCAAGTGAAACAATACCGACATATGCCCGAACTGTCCATCCCACTACCTTAATGTACCTCAAGTGAAACAATACCGACATTGCCCGAACTGTCCATCCCACTCCCTTAATGTACCTCAAGTGAAACAATATTCCGACATATGCCGGAACTGTCCATCCCATTACCTTAATGTACCTCAAGTCAAACGATACCGACATATGACCGAACTGTCTATCCCATTACCTTAATGTACCTCAAGTCAAACAATACCGACATACGTCCGAACTGTCTATCCCACTCCCTTAATGTACCTCACGTGAAACAATACCGACATATGTCGGAAATCTCCATCCCACTATCTTAATGTACCTCATGTCAAACAATACCGACATATGCCCGAACTGTCCATCCCATTACCTTAATGTACCTCAAGTCAAACAATACCGACATGTGACCGAACTGTCCATGCCATTAACTTAATGTACCTTAACTAAAATGATACCGACATATGACCGAACTGTCCATCCCACTACCTTAATGTACCTCAAGTGAAAGTCACTCTCATTCTGATATTTTGCACGTTCCGAGATAAAGATTTCTAGAATCCGATTTCCTCTCAAATTACACATTTGATACTTCTCGCGGTATTTTCCAGTTTTCTTCTGAACCGCGAGTGACTTCGACCTCAGTTAGAATTGTACCCCACCACGGCCAATGCGTGTCTAAGAGTTTGAATTGCACCCCCCCCCCCCCCCCAGCCCCGGCAAATGCGTGTCTTGGTAATGTTCAACTCCCAGACTTCTCCTTATTCACATACACTTGCTCTGATCACCTTCTCTTTAATCTCCAGTTTGGATTACAATCCTCATTGACACTCTCTCTTTACCACCCCTTCTGTATCTATGACTATTTTTTTCTTCTTTTTCCTAGGCAATACTGTCTAGCACGAGTTGATTTCCGAGATTCTTTAATGGAAACGTCGTGCTTCTTTCAAGGATATGTATTGTTATTTATACCATGATTACCTATTCTACTATATATGAAAAACCTGTGACATAAATTTTATCTTTACACACCAACCGTGGTGAACACACCAGCAATGGGATTTCAATAGTAAAAAATTACACCTACAGTAGAACTACATCCCCGTTGACCTTTGGTGACGTCGACCTGAATGGAAACTTGTCTAAATTTATCGCACGTCACCTCGCGAAGAGTGAAATGGAAGTGGCAATTATGCATTATGCTTTTAAATGGGTTTACCTCATACGATGCCAAAAATTAACAAACATGCATTGTCTCGTGTTAATAAAGCATGCATAACTCGAAATAGAGTATTATTATGTTAATAAAACGAAAAAGGCTCAGTTTCCTTTTTTTTCATTTCGTTTCGGGGATAACATTGACAGCGGAAGCACCGCCCACCTATGCTCGTGTAAACAAAAACAGATTCGCTCGTATGTACGTCAGGTGCTCAGTAAAATCGAGAAAAATAATAGCGACTCTTAATAATCTGATGATCATGGTATAAATACAATATACCCAAAGTAGCTTGGTGTACCAAATGTTCACCACTCGTGGTGAAGTGGTGTTAACCACGAGCTGAAGGCTGGCGGATAACATCACTTCACCACTCGTGGTGAACATTTGGTACACCAAGCTACTTTGGGTATATTCTATATTTACTCAATGAAAACGTCGTTCTTCTTTCAAGGATCTCTGTTGTTATTTACTCAATGAAAACGTCGTGCTTCTTTCAAGGATCTCTATTGTTATTTACTCATTGAAAACGTCGTGCTTCTTTCAAAGATCTCTATTTTTATTTACTCAATGAAAACGTCGTGCTTCTTTCAAAGATCTCTATTGTTATTTACTCAATGAAAACGTCGTTCTTCTTTCAAAGATCTCTATTTTTATTTACTCAATGAAAACGTCGTGCTTCTTTCAAAGATCTCTATTTTTATTTACTCAATGAAAACGTCGTGCTTCTTTCAAAGATCTCTATTGTTATTTACTCAATGAAAACGTCGTGCTTCTTTCAAGAATCTGTATTGTTATTTACTCAATGAAAACGTCGTGCTTCTTTCAAGGATCTGTATTGTTATTTACTCAATGAAAACGTCGTGCTTCTTTCAAAGATCTCTATTGTTATTTACTCAATGAAAACGTCGTGCTTCTTTCAAAGATCTCTATTGTTATTTACTCAATGAAAACGTCGTTCTTCTTTCAAAGATCTCTATTTTTATTTACTCAATGAAAACGGCGTGCTTCTTTCAAAGATCTCTATTTTTATTTACTCAATGAAAACGTCGTGCTTCTTTTAAGAATCTGTATTGTTATTTACTCAATGAAAACGTCGTGCTTCTTTCAAAGATCTCTATTGTTATTTACTCAATGAAAACGTCGTGCTTCTTTCAAAGATCTCTATTGTTATTTACTCAATGAAAACGGCGTGCTTCTTTCAAAGATCTCTATTTTTATTTACTCAATGAAAACGTCGTGTTTCTTTCAAAGATCTCTATTGTTATTTACTCAATGAAAACGGCGTGCTTCTTTCAAGGATCTGCATTGTTATTTACTCAATGAAAACGTCGTGCTTCTTTCAAGAATCTGTATTGTTATTTACTCAATGAAAACGTCGTGCTTCTTTCAAGGATCTCTGTTGTTATTTACTCAATGAAAACGTCATTCTTCTTTCAAAGATCTCTGTTGTTATTTACTCAATGAAAACGTCGTGCTTCTTTCAAAGATCTCTATTTTTATTTACTCAATGAAAACGTCGTGCTTCTTTCAAAGATCTCTATTGTTATTTACTCAATGAAAACGTCGTGCTTCTTTCAAAGATCTCTATTTTTATTTACTCAATGAAAACGTCGTGCTTCTTTCAAAGATCGCTATTGTTATTTACTCAATGAAAACGTCGTGCTTCTTTCAAGAATCTGTATTGTTATTTACTCAATGAAAACGTCGTGCTTCTTTCAAAGATCTCTATTGTTATTTACTCAATGAAAACGTCGTGCTTCTTTCAAGGATCTCTGTTGTTATTTACTCAATGAAAACGGCGTGCTTCTTTCAAAGATCTCTATTTTTATTTACTCAATGAAAACGGCGTGCTTCTTTCAAAGATCTCTATTTTTATTTACTCAATGAAAACGTCGTGCTTCTTTCAAGAATCTGTATTGTTATTTACTCAATGAAAACGTCGTGCTTCTTTCAAAGATCTCTATTGTTATTTACTCAATGAAAACGTCGTGCTTTTTTCAAAGATCTCTATTGTTATTTACTCAATGAAAACGTCGTGCTTCTTTCAAGGATCTCTGTTGTTATTTACTCAATGAAAACGGCGTGCTTCTTTCAAAGATCTCTATTTTTATTTACTCAGTGAAAACGGCGTGCTTCTTTCAAAGATCTCTATTTTTATTTACTCAATGAAAACGTCGTGCTTCTTTCAAGAATCTGTATTGTTATTTACTCAATGAAAACGTCGTGCTTCTTTCAAGAATCTGTATTGTTATTTACTCAATGAAAACGTCGTGCTTCTTTCAAAGATCTCTATTGTTATTTTCTCAATGAAAACGGCGTCCTTCTTTCAAAGATCTCTATTGTTATTTACTCAATGAAAACGGCGTGCTTCTTTCAAAGATCTCTATTTTTATTTACTCAATGAAAACGTCGTGCTTCTTTCAAAGATCTCTATTGTTATTTACTCAATGAAAACGGCGTGCTTCTTTCAAGGATCTGCATTGTTATTTACTCAATGAAAACGTCGTGCTTCTTTCAAAGATCTCTATTGTTATTTACTCAATGAAAACGGCGTGCTTCTTTCAAAGATCTCTATTTTTATTTACTCAATGTAAACGTCGTGCTTCTTTCAAAGATCTCTATTGTTATTTACTCAATGAAAACGGCGTGCTTCTTTCAAGGATCTGCATTGTTATTTACTCAATGAAAACGTCGTGCTTCTTTCAAAGATCTCTATTGTTATTTACTCAATGAAAACGTCGTGCTTCTTTCAAGGATCTCTGTTGTTATTTACTCAATGAAAACGTCATTCTTCTTTCAAAGATCTCTGTTGTTATTTACTCAATGAAAACGTCGTGCTTCTTTCAAAGATCTCTATTGTTATTTACTCAATGAAAACGGCGTGCTTCTTTCAAGGATCTGCATTGTTATTTACTCAATGAAAACGTCGTGCTTCTTTCAAGAATCTGTATTGTTATTTACTCAATGAAAACGTCGTGCTTCTTTCAAGGATCTCTGTTGTTATTTACTCAATGAAAACGTCATTCTTCTTTCAAAGATCTCTGTTGTTATTTACTCAATGAAAACGTCGTGCTTCTTTCAAAGATCTCTATTTTTATTTACTCAATGAAAACGTCGTGCTTCTTTCAAAGATCTCTATTGTTATTTACTCAATGAAAACGTCGTGCTTCTTTCAAGAATCTGTATTGTTATTTACTCAATGAAAACGTCGTGCGTCTTTCAAGAATCTGTATTGTTATTTACTCAATGAAAACGTCGTGCTTCTTTCAAGGATCTCTGTTGTTATTTACTCAATGAAAACGTCATTCTTCTTTCAAAGATCTCTATTGTTATTTACTCAATGAAAACGTCGTGCTTCTTTCAAAGATCTCTATTGTTATTTACTCAATGAAAACGGCGTGCTTCTTTCAAAGATCTCTATTTTTATTTACTCAATGAAAACGTCGTGCTTCTTTCAAGAATCTGTATTGTTATTTACTCAATGAAAACGTCGTGCTTCTTTCAAGGATCTGTATTGTTATTTACTCAATGAAAACGTCATTCTTCTTTCAAAGATCTCTATTGTTATTTACTCAATGAAAACGTCGTGCTTCTTTCAAGGATCTCTATTGTTATTTACTCAATGAAAACGTCGTGCTTCTTTCAAGGATCTGTATTGTTATTTACTCAATGAAAACGTCGTGCTTCTTTCAAAGATCTCTATTGTTATTTACTCAATGAAAACGTCGTGCTTCTTTCAAGGATCTCTATTGTTATTTACTCAATGAAAACGTCGTGCTTCTTTCAAAGATCTCTATTGTTATTTACTCAATGAAAACGTCGTGCTTCTTTCAAGAATCTGTATTGTTATTTACTCAATGAAAACGTCATTCTTCTTTCAAAGATCTCTATTGTTATTTACTCAATGAAAACGTCGTGCTTCTTTCAAAGATCTCTATTGTTATTTACTCAATGAAAACGTCGTGCTTCTTTCAAGAATCTGTATTGTTATTTACTCAATGAAAACGTCGTGCTTCTTTCAAAGATCTCTATTGTTATTTACTCAATGAAAACGTCGTGCTTCTTTCAAAGATCTCTATTGTTATTTACTCAATGAAAACGTCGTGCTTCTTTCAAAGATCTCTATTTTTATTTACTCAATGAAAACGTCGTGCTTCTTTCAAGAATCTGTATTGTTATTTACTCAATGAAAACGTCGTGCTTCTTTCAAGAATCTGTATTGTTACTTACTTAATGAAAACGTCGTGCTTCTTTCAAGAATCTGTATTGTTATTTACTCAATGAAAACGTCGTGCTTCTTTCAAAGATCTCTATTGTTATTTACTCAATGAAAACGGCGTGCTTCTTTCAAGAATCTGTATTGTTATTTACTCAATGAAAACGTCGTGCTTCTTTCAAGAATGTGTATTGTTATTTATTCAATGAAAACGTCGTGCTTCTTTCAAGAATCTGTATTGTTATTTACTCAATGAAAACGTCGTGCTTCTTTCAAGAATCTGTATTGTTATTTACTCAATGAAAACGTCGTGCTTCTTTCAAGAATCTGTATTGTTATTTACTCAATGAAAACGTCGTGCTTCTTTCAAGAATCTGTATTGTTATTTACTCAATGAAAACGGCGTGCTTCTTTCAAGAATCTGTATTGTTATTTACTCAATGAAAACGTCGTGCTTCTTTCAAAGATCTCTATTGTTATTTACTCAATGAAAACGGCGTGCTTCTTTCAAGAATCTGTATTGTTATTTACTCAATGAAAACGTCGTGCTTCTTTCAAGAATCTGTATTGTTATTTACTCAATGAAAACGTCGTGCTTTTTTCAAGAATCTGTATTGTTATTTACTCAATGAAAACGTCGTGCTTCTTTCAAGAATCTGTATTGTTATTTACTCAATGAAAACGTCGTGCTTCTTTCAAGAATCTGTATTGTTATTTACTCAATGAAAACGTCGTGCTTCTTTCAAGAATCTGTATTGTTATTTACTCAATGGGAATTGTCTTTTTTGTACTCATTGTACTTTGTAGGATCTCAAGCATAGTATTACGCGTCTCATGCTGTATCAGAGATCATGAGATGAGTTTAAGATGAGCCATACATAATCGAGGGCGATCATCCGTTTTATTCATAACAATAGTTTTACTGAGTAAGGATATTATAATACAGACAACAAAGTTTCATTTATCTCCAAAATGAGCAAAATCGCTGACAACGCGAAGATGAAACAATTATGTATTGATTTAAATACTGAGGCGAATAATTGTTTGGAACAGTTTGCGTGATGTTATGAAAAAAACGAAGGTCTCTATATATCGGCGTTTATTATATACAAGGGCAATCAATGATTAACTCTTAGAGAATCAGTTAGATTTATGGGAATGGGGAGATGAGAGGTTTCGGGCAGCCAATATGCTATAGCACTACATGCACTACAGATACGCCTACAGTTAAAACTAGAAGTCCTGTCATGAAATGCGCACAAATAGCACGTTGATCTCCGCGTTAATCTACGCGTTATGACCAAAGTGAGGCTATCAAATTCTGTACATGTGGCCTGTGCACAAGCAATGTTTCAGGCAAAAACATTGCCTGTGTTTGCAATGAGTAACCAGGAGAACCTGCCGTGCTTTGAATGATATTCGATATGGCAATTGCGCGCAATTCCTACGCGCAATTAAGCCCTGATAAGCGCACAGTTCGTGACAGGCCTTCTAGTTTTAACTGTATTACCACGAGACACGTGGTTAGTTCATTTCGCCCCAGGCACCGTCGGGTGGAGGTGGGATGGGGGGCGAGCTTTAGCTATGTGTTGTAAGTAACACAGTCCATTTGGTATAGACCTTTCATAATAAATCACCCCCATGCTTAGTAACAGGTAGAAGCAACTCACATTCATCGTTTTGCAACCTTCGACTATATCACAACTGTGGTGTTACATTGATCCCCCAGAATTCACGTCTTTATGACGAAATCGCTTTGCATCGCATCAAACTTGGGGTGAATTTGTCCACTTGTCCACTCATATGAACGTGTGAGTGGAACGTCAAGTTAAAACACCTGTGTAGAAGCGTTATTACCGCGGTAACAACGGCTGTAAACAAACATTCCACTAACACGTTAATTCTAGTAGAGGAGATAAAGAAAAACTAAAACTTTGCCTACCTTTTCACCGTATTTTTAGCACTAAGTTTTTATTGTGTAATTTTTATTTTGTTTGTGGCCTGGTAAACGTTTGCTAACACACAAGAAACATCCTGTTAGAGATTAAGCTGAAAGAAAAGTTACACGTGGAGGATTTTTTTACATTTTAAAAAATTACATATGTTGGGAAGTGCACGATGAGCCCGTATGTTAATACATTCCTAATTCAGATTCGTTATCCACAGTATACATAGTCCTTATTCACAGTATACATAGTCGTTATCCACAGTATACATAGTTGTTATCCACAGTATACATAGTCGTTATTCACAGTATACATAGTTGTTATCCACAGTATACATAGTCGTTATCCACAGTATACATAGTCGTTATCCACAGTATACATAGTCGTTATCCACAGAATACATAGTCGTTATCCACAGTATACATAGTCGTTATTCACAGTATACATAGTCGTTATCCACAGTATACATAGTCGTTATCCACAGTATACATAGTTGTTATCCACAGTATACATAGTTGTTATCCACAGTATACATAGTCGTTATACACAGTATACATAGTCGTTATTCACAGTATACATAGATGTTATCCACAGTATACATAGTCGTTATCCACAGTATACATAGTCGTTATCCACAGTATACATAGTCGTTATCCACAGTATACATAGTCCTTATTCACAGTATACATAGTTGTTATCCACAGTATACATAGTCGTTATTCACAGTATACATAGTCCTTATTCACAGTATACATAGTCGTTATCCACAGTATACATAGTCCTTATTCACAGTATACATAGTCGTTATCCACAGTATACATAGTCGTTATTCACAGTATACATAGTCGTTATTCACAGTATACATAGTCGTTATCCACAGTATACATAGTCGTTATCCACAGTATACATAGTCCTTATTCACAGTATACATAGTCCTTATTCACAGTATACATAGTCGTTATCCACAGTATACATAGTCGTTATTCACAGTATACATAGTCCTTATTCACAGTATACATAGTCCTTATCCACAATATACATAGTCGTAAAGGTGTTGTACATACACATATCGTCGGCTGAGTGCTAGAATGTTCTATGTCCCAAAGAGGAGATAATATATAGTCCCAAAGGGGAGATAATATATAGTACCAAAGAGGAGATAATATATAGTACCAAAGAGGAGATAATATATAGTCCCAAAGAGGAGATAATATATAGTCCCAAAGGGGAGATAATATATAGTACCAAAGGGGAGATAATATATAGTCCCAAAGAGGAGATAATATATAGTCCCAAAGAGGAGATAATATATAGTCCCAAAGAGGAGATAATATATAGTCCCAAAGAGGAGATAATATATAGTACCAAAGAGGAGATAATATATAGTCCCAAAGAGGAGATAATATATAGTACCAAAGAGGAGATAATATATAGTACCAAAGAGGAGATAATATATAGTCCCAAAGGGGAGATAATATATAGTACCAAAGAGGAGATAATATATAGTACCAAAGAGGAGATAATATATAGTCCCAAAGGGGAGATAATATATAGTACCAAAGAGGAGATAATATATAGTACCAAAGAGGAGATAATATATAGTACCAAAGGGGAGATAATATATAGTCCCAAAGAGGAGATAATATATAGTACCAAAGAGGAGATAATATATAGTCCCAAAGAGGAGATAATATATAGTACCAAAGCGGAGATAATATATAGTCCCAAAGAGGAGATAATATATAGTACCAAAGAGGAGATAATATATAGTCCCAAAGAGGAGATAATATATAGTACCAAAGAGGAGATAATATATAGTCCCAAAGAGGAGATAATATATAGTCCCAAAGAGGAGATAATATATAGTACCAAAGAGGAGATAATATATAGTCCCAAAGAGGAGATAATATATAGTCCCAAAGAGGAGATAATATATAGTCCCAAAGAGGAGATAATATATAGTACCAAAGAGGAGATAATATATAGTCCCAAAGAGGAGATAATATATAGTCCCAAAGAGGAGATAATATATAGTCCCAAAGAGGAGATAATATATAGTCCCAAAGAGGAGATAATATATAGTACCAAAGAGGAGATAATATATAGTCCCAAAGGGGAGATAATATATAGTACCAAAGGGGAGATAATATATAGTCCCAAAGAGGAGATAATATATAGTCCCAAAGAGGAGATAATATATAGTACCAAAGAGGAGATAATATATAGTACCAAAGAGGAGATAATATATAGTCCCAAAGGGGAGATAATATATAGTACCAAAGAGGAGATAATATATAGTACCAAAGAGGAGATAATATATAGTCCCAAAGGGGAGATAATATATAGTACCAAAGAGGAGATAATATATAGTACCAAAGAGGAGATAATATATAGTACCAAAGGGGAGATAATATATAGTCCCAAAGAGGAGATAATATATAGTACCAAAGAGGAGATAATATATAGTACCAAAGAGGAGATAATATATAGTCCCAAAGAGGAGATAATATATAGTACCAAAGAGGAGATAATATATAGTCCCAAAGAGGAGATAATATATAGTCCCAAAGAGGAGATAATATATAGTCCCAAAGAGGAGATAATATATAGTACCAAAGAGGAGATAATATATAGTCCCAAAGAGGAGATAATATATAGTCCCAAAGAGGAGATAATATATAGTCCCAAAGAGGAGATAATATATAGTCCCAAAGAGGAGATAATATATAGTACCAAAGAGGAGATAATATATAGTCCCAAAGGGGAGATAATATATAGTACCAAAGAGGAGATAATATATAGTCCCAAAGAGGAGATAATATATAGTCCCAAAGAGGAGATAATATATAGTACCAAAGAGGAGATAATATATAGTACCAAAGAGGAGATAATATATAGTCCCAAAGGGGAGATAATATATAGTACCAAAGAGGAGATAATATATAGTACCAAAGAGGAGATAATATATAGTCCCAAAGGGGAGATAATATATAGTACCAAAGATGAGATAATATATAGTACCAAAGAGGAGATAATATATAGTACCAAAGGGGAGATAATATATAGTCCCAAAGAGGAGATAATATATAGTACCAAAGAGGAGATAATATATAGTCCCAAAGAGGAGATAATATATAGTACCAAAGAGGAGATAATATATAGTCCCAAAGAGGAGATAATATATAGTACCAAAGAGGAGATAATATATAGTCCCAAAGAGGAGATAATATATAGTCCCAAAGAGGAGATAATATATAGTCCCAAAGAGGAGATAATATATAGTCCCAAAGAGGAGATAATATATAGTCCCAAAGAGGAGATAATATATAGTCCCAAAGAGGAGATAATATATAGTACCAAAGAGGAGATAATATATAGTACCAAAGAGGAGATAATATATAGTCCCAAAGAGGAGATAATATATAGTCCCAAAGAGGAGATAATATATAGTACCAAAGAGGAGATAATATATAGTCCCAAAGAGGAGATAATATATAGTCCCAAAGGGGAGATAATATATAGTCCCAAAGAGGAGATAATATATAGTACCAAAGAGGAGATAATATATAGTACCAAACAGGAGATAATATATAGTCCCAAAGAGGAGATAATATATAGTACCAAAGAGGAGATAATATATAGTACCAAACAGGAGATAATATATAGTACCAAACAGGAGATAATATATAGTACCAAAGAGGAGATAATATATAGTACCAAAGAGGAGATAATATATAGTACCAAAGAGGAGATAATATATAGTACCAAAGAGGAGATAATATATAGTCCCAAAGAGGAGATAATATATAGTACCAAAGAGGAGATAATATATAGTCCCAAAGGGGAGATAATATATAGTACCAAAGAGGAGATAATATATAGTCCCAAAGAGGAGATAATATATAGTCCCAAAGAGGAGATAATATATAGTCCCAAAGAGGAGATAATATATAGTACCAAAGAGGAGATAATATATAGTCCCAAAGGGGAGATAATATATAGTACCAAAGAGGAGATAATATATAGTACCAAAGAGGAGATAATATATAGTCCCAAAGGGGAGATAATATATAGTACCAAAGAGGAGATAATATATAGTCCCAAAGAGGAGATAATATATAGTCCCAAAGAGGAGATAATATATAGTCCCAAAGAGGAGATAATATATAGTACCAAAGAGGAGATAATATATAGTACCAAAGAGGAGATAATATATAGTCCCAAAGAGGAGATAATATATAGTCCCAAAGAGGAGATAATATATAGTACCAAAGAGGAGATAATATATAGTCCCAAAGAGGAGATAATATATAGTACCAAAGAGGAGATAATATATAGTACCAAAGAGGAGATAATATATAGTCCCAAAGGGGAGATAATATATAGTCCCAAAGAGGAGATAATATATAGTACAAAGAGGAGAAAATATATAGTCCCAAAGAGGAGATAATATATAGTACCAAAGAGGAGATAATATATAGTCCCAAAGAGGAGATAATATATAGTACCAAAGAGGAGATAATATATAGTCCCAAAGAGGAGATAATATATAGTCCCAAAGGGGAGATAATATATAGTCCCAAAGGGGAGATAATATATAGTCCCAAAGAGGAGATAATATATAGTACCAAAGAGGAGATAATATATAGTACCAAAGAGGAGATAATATATAGTCCCAAAGAGGAGATAATATATAGTCCCAAAGAGGAGATAATATATAGTACCAAAGAGGAGATAATATATAGTACCAAAGAGGAGATAATATATAGTCCCAAAGAGGAGATAATATATAGTACCAAAGAGGAGATAATATATAGTCCCAAAGAGGAGATAATATATAGTACCAAAGAGGAGATAATATATAGTACCAAAGAGGAGATAATATATAGTCCCAAAGAGGAGCTAATATATAGTACCAAAGGGGAGATAATATATAGTCCCAAAGGGGAGATAATATATAGTACCAAAGAGGAGATAATATATAGTCCCAAAGAGGAGATAATATATAGTGCCAAAGAGGAGATAATATATAGTCCCAAAGAGGAGATAATATATAGTCCCAAAGAGGAGATAATATATAGTCCCAAAGAGGAGATAATATATAGTCCCAAAGAGGAGATAATATATAGTACCAAAGAGGAGATAATATATAGTCCCAAAGAGGAGATAATATATAGTACCAAAGAGGAGATAATATATAGTCCCAAAGAGGAGATAATATATAGTACCAAAGAGGAGATAATATATAGTCCCAAAGAGGAGATAATATATAGTACCAAAGAGGAGATAATATATAGTCCCAAAGAGGAGATAATATATAGTACCAAAGAGGAGATAATATATAGTCCCAAAGAGGAGATAATATATAGTACCAAAGGGGAGATAATATATAGTACCAAAGGGGAGATAATATATAGTACCAAAGAGGAGATAATATATAGTCCCAAAGAGGAGATAATATATAGTCCCAAAGAGGAGATAATATATAGTCCCAAAGAGGAGATAATATATAGTCCCAAAGAGGAGATAATATATAGTCCCAAAGAGGAGATAATATATAGTCCCAAAGGGGAGATAATATATAGTCCCAAAGAGGAGATAATATATAGTCCCAAAGGGGAGATAATATATAGTCCCAAAGGGGAGATAATATATAGTCCCAAAGGGGAGATAATATATAGTACCAAAGAGGAGATAATATATAGTACCAAAGAGGAGATAATATATAGTCCCAAAGAGGAGATAATATATAGTCCCAAAGCGGAGATAATATATAGTCCCAAAGAGGAGATAATATATAGTCCCAAAGAGGAGATAATATATAGTCCCAAAGAGGAGATAATATATAGTCCCAAAGGGGAGATAATATATAGTACCAAAGAGGAGATAATATATAGTACCAAAGAGGAGATAATATATAGTCCCAAAGGGGAGATAATATATAGTCCCAAAGGGGAGATAATATATAGTCCCAAATAGGAGATAATATATAGTCCCAAAGGGGAGATAATATATAGTCCCAAAGGGGAGATAATATATAGTCCCAAAGAGGAGATAATATATAGTCCCAAAGAGGAGATAATATATAGTCCCAAAGGGGAGATAATATATAGTACCAAAGAGGAGATAATATATAGTACCAAAGAGGAGATAATATATAGTCCCAAAGGGGAGATAATATATAGTCCCAAAGGGGAGATAATATATAGTTCCAAAGAGGAGATAATATATAGTCCCAAAGAGGAGATAATATATAGTCCCAAAGAGGAGATAATATATAGTCCCAAAGGGGAGATAATATATAGTCCCAAAGGGGAGATAATATATAGTCCCAAAGAGGAGATAATATATAGTCCCAAAGGGGAGATAATATATAGTCCCAAAGAGGAGATAATATATAGTCCCAAAGAGGAGATAATATATAGTCCCAAAGAGGAGATAATATATAGTCCCAAAGGGGAGATAATATATAGTCCCAAAGGGGAGATAATATATAGTACCAAAGAGGACATAGAACATTCTAGCACACAAGCGACGATATTACACTCAGATAATAAGTAATGTAACGTGGCCAACACGAGGTAACCCTGGCTGTAAAAAGTATCGTTAAACCCCAATAAATAAATAAATAAATAAATAAATAAATAAATAAATAAATAAATAAATAAATGTGGTGTGGGAGTTGGCATAGCTATAATGACTGACTACACCCTGAAAGAAAGAATAATTGCAAACAGACTGTCACGAATTAAATCAACTTTGAACAATTTAAGGGACGCACAATGGGAATGGAGCACGCGTTATTTTATTGCAGGGGTCAAAGATAAGGTCCATCCTAAACGCGGTAGGAGGTTGGTGGTTCTGAGTTGACAAGAAGCAATCTGCTTATTGAGTTCACTCTGCATAACACACGGGAGTGACGCAAAATATCACGGTGAACTCGGTATCTCAGACATCGACAAAAGGATACCGGTAGGTCATTATGTTTGACGCATCACATGCTTAGAAGTGTCTGACAGGTTATCGATCTACTTGTCTTCCTTATTGTCAACGGTCACTTAATTGTGCACTAACAGTACTAGGAGGTGTTTGTTGGGCAACTGGAGAAAAGAAGTGTAGCAGGTTTGCACAAGACGAACGTTCTACTGATACAGATTGTCTCAATATAGTCAACTCCCCCAGACTAGAGTTATAGGGCTAAATGTAAAACCACAACTCGATATAGTCAACTCTCCCAGACTAGAGTTATAGGGCTAAATATAAGACCATAACTCGATATAGTCAACTCTCCCAGACTAGAGTTATAGGGCTAAATGTAAAACCATAACTCGATCTAGTCAACTCCACAGACTAGAGTTATAGGGCTAAATGTAAAACCATAACTCGATATAGTCAACTCTCCCAGACTAGAGTTATAGGGCTAAATGTAAGACCACAACTCGATAACTGATAACTGATCAGTAGTCGAAGAATGTTTGTCAGAGCGAGGCTATAACATCTCTCTTTTTAACCATTTAACACATAATAACGACTTAAGCAAACCAGTACGGTCTACAAAAACCGCCATTAAAATGATTTGGATGTCTATGATTTAGATGTCTATGATTTAGATGTCAATGATTTAGATGTCTATGATTTAGATGTCTATGATTTAGATGTCTATGATTTAGATGTCTATGATTTAGATGTCTATGATTTAGATGTCTATGATTTAGATGTCAATGATTTAGATGTCTATGATTTAGATGTCTATGATTTAGATGTCTATGATTTAGATGTCTATGATTTAGATGTCAATGATTTAGATGTCAATGATTTAGATGTCTATGATTTAGATGTCTATGATTTAGATGTCTATGATTTAGATGTCTATGATTTAGATGTCTATGATTTAGATGTCTATGATTTAGATGTCTATGATTTAGATGTCAATGATTTAGATGTCTATGATTTAGATGTCTATGATTTAGATGTCAATGATTTAGATGTCAATGATTTAGATGTCTATGATTTAGATGTCTATGATTTAGATGTCTATGATTTAGATGTCTATGATTTAGATGTCTATGATTTAGATGTCTATGATTTAGATGTCAATGATTTAGATGTCTATGATTTAGATGTCTATGATTTAGATGTCTATGATTTAGATGTCTATGATTTAGATGTCTATGATTTAGATGTCTATGATTTAGATGTCAATGATTTAGATGTCTATGATTTAGATGTCTATGATTTAGATGTCAATGATTTAGATGTCTATGATTTAGATGTCTATGATTTAGATGTCTATGATTTAGATGTCAATGATTTAGATGTCTATGATTTAGATGTCTATGATTTAGATGTCTATGATTTAGATGTCTATGATTTAGATGTCTATGATTTAGATGTCTATGATTTAGATGTCAATGATTTAGATGTCTATGATTTAGATGTCTATGATTTAGATGTCTATGATTTAGATGTCTATGATTTAGATGTCTATGATTTAGATGTCAATGATTTAGATGTCTATGATTTAGATGTCTATGATTTAGATGTCTATGATTTAGATGTCAGTGATTTAGATGTCAATGATTTAGATGTCTATGATTTAGATGTCAATGATTTAGATGTCAATGATTTGATGTCTATGATTTAGATGTCTATGATTTAGATGTCTATGATTTAGATGTCTATGATTTAGATGTCTATGATTTAGATGTCAATGATTTAGATGTCTATGATTTAGATGTCTATGATTTAGATGTCAATGATTTAGATGTCAATGATTTAGATGTCAATGATTTAGATGTCTATGATTTAGATGTCTATGATTTAGATGTCAGTGATTTAGATGTCAATGATTTAGATGTCTATGATTTAGATGTCTATGATTTAGATGTCAATGATTTAGATGTCTATGATTTAGATGTCTATGATTTAGATGTCAGTGATTTAGATGTCTATGATTTAGATGTCAGTGATTTAGATGTCAATGATTTAGATGTCAGTGATTTAGATGTCTATGATTTAGATGTCTATGATTTAGATGTCAATGATTTAGATGTCAATGATTTAGATGTCTATGATTTAGATGTCTATGATTTAGATGTCTATGATTTAGATGTCAATGATTTAGATGTCAATGATTTAGATGTCTATGATTTAGATGTCAATGATTTAGATGTCTATGATTTAGATGTCTATGATTTAGATGTCAATGATTTAGATGTCTATGATTTAGATGTCTATGATTTAGATGTCTATGATTTAGATGTCTATGATTTAGATGTCAATGATTTAGATGTCAATGATTTAGATGTCTATGATTTAGATGTCTATGATTTAGATGTCTATGATTTAGATGTCTATGATTTAGATGTCTATGATTTAGATGTCTATGATTTAGATGTCTATGATTTAGATGTCAATGATTTAGATGTCTATGATTTAGATGTCAGTGATTTAGATGTCTATGATTTAGATGTCAGTGATTTAGATGTCTATGATTTAGATGTCTATGATTTAGATGTCTATGATTTAGATGTCTATGATTTAGATGTCTATGATTTAGATGTCAGTGATTTAGATGTCTATGATTTAGATGTCTATGATTTAGATGTCTATGATTTAGATGTCTATGATTTAGATGTCTATGATTTAGATGTCTATGATTTAGATGTCAGTGATTTAGATGTCTATGATTTAGATGTCTATGATTTAGATGTCTATGATTTAGATGTCTATGATTTAGATGTCTATGATTTAGATGTCAATGATTTAGATGTCTATGATTTAGATGTCAATGATTTAGATGTCTATGATTTAGATGTCTATGATTTAGATGTCTATGATTTAGATGTCAGTGATTTAGATGTCTATGATTTAGATGTCAATGATTTAGATGTCTATGATTTAGATGTCTATGATTTAGATGTCAATGATTTAGATGTCTATGATTTAGATGTCAGTGATTTAGATGTCTATAATTTAGATGTCTATGATTTAGATGTCTATGATTTAGATGTCAGTGATTTAGATGTCTATGATTTAGATGTCTATGATTTAGATGTCTATGATTTAGATGTCTATGATTTAGATGTCTATGATTTAGATGTCAGTGATTTAGATGTCTATGATTTAGATGTCTATGATTTAGATGTCTATGATTTAGATGTCAATGATTTAGATGTCAATGATTTAGATGTCAATGATTTAGATGTCTATGATTTAGATGTCTATGATTTAGATGTCTATGATTTAGATGTCTATGATATAGATGTCAATGATTTAGATGTCAATGATTTAGATGTCTATGATTTAGATGTCTATGATTTAGATGTCTATGATTTAGATGTCTATGATTTAGATGTCTATGATTTAGATGTCTATGATTTAGATGTCTATGATTTAGATGTCTATGATTTAGATGTCAATGATTTAGATGTCTATGATTTAGATGTCAATGATTTAGATGTCTATGATTTAGATATCTATGATTTAGATGTCTATGATTTAGATGTCAGTGATTTAGATGTCTATGATTTAGATGTCAATGATTTAGATGTCTATGATTTAGATGTCTATGATTTAGATGTCAATGATTTAGATGTCTATGATTTAGATGTCAGTGATTTAGATGTCTATAATTTAGATGTCTATGATTTAGATGTCTATGATTTAGATGTCTATGATTTAGATGTCTATGATTTAGATGTCTATGATTTAGATGTCTATGATTTAGATGTCTATGATTTAGATGTCAATGATTTAGATGTCTATGATTTAGATGTCTATGATTTAGATGTCAATGATTTAGATGTCTATGATTTAGATGTCTATGATTTAGATGTCAATGATTTAGATGTCAATGATTTAGATGTCTATGATTTAGATGTCTATGATTTAGATGTCTATGATTTAGATGTCTATGATTTAGATGTCAATGATTTAGATGTCTATGATTTAGATGTCAATGATTTAGATGTCAATGATTTAGATGTCTATGATTTAGATGTCTATGATTTAGATGTCAATGATTTAGATGTCAATGATTTAGATGTCTATGATTTAGATGTCTATGATTTAGATGTCAATGATTTAGATGTCTATGATTTAGATGTCAATGATTTAGATGTCAATGATTTAGATGTCTATGATTTAGATGTCTATGATTTAGATGTCTATGATTTAGATGTCTGTGATTTAGATGTCTATGATTTAGATGTCAGTGATTTAGATGTCTATGATTTAGATGTCTATGATTTAGATGTCTATGATATAGATGTCAATGATTCAGATGTCAATGATTCAGATGTCAATGATTTAGATGTCTATGATTTAGATGTCTATGATTTAGATGTCTATGATTTAGATGTCTATGATTTAGATGTCTATGATTTAGATGTCAATGATTTAGATGTCTATGATTTAGATGTCTATGATTTAGATGTCAATGATTTAGATGTCAATGATTTAGATGTCTATGATTTAGATGTCTATGATTTAGATGTCTATGATTTAGATGTCTATGATTTAGATGTCAATGATTTAGATGTCAATGATTTAGATGTCTATGATTTAGATGTCTATGATTTAGATGTCAGTGATTTAGATGTCAGTGATTTAGATGTCAATGATTTAGATGTCAATGATTTAGATGTCTATGATTTAGATGTCTATGATTTAGATGTCTATGATTTAGATGTCAGTGATTTAGATGTCAATGATTTAGATGTCTATGATTTAGATGTCAATGATTTAGATGTCAATGATTTAGATGTCTATGATTTAGATGTCTATGATTTAGATGTCTATGATTTAGATGTCTATGATTTAGATGTCTATGATTTAGATGTCTATGATTTAGATGTCAGTGATTTAGATGTCTATGATTTAGATGTCTATGATTTAGATGTCTATGATTTAGATGTCTATGATTTAGATGTCAGTGATTTAGATGTCTATGATTTAGATGTCTATGATTTAGATGTCTATGATTTAGATGTCTATGATTTAGATGTCAATGATTTAGATGTCTATGATTTAGATGTCAATGATTTAGATGTCTATGATTTAGATGTCAATGATTTAGATGTCAATGATTTAGATGTCTATGATTTAGATGTCTATGATTTAGATGTCTATGATTTAGATGTCTATGATTTAGATGTCTATGATTTAGATGTCTATGACTTAGATGTCTATGATTTAGATGTCTATGATTTAGATGTCTATGATTTAGATGTCAATGATTTAGATGTCTATGATTTAGATGTCTATGACTTAGATGCCTATGATTTAGATGTCAATTTGTGTATGATTTAGATGTCAATGATTTAGATGTCTATGATTTAGATGTCAATGATTTAGATGTCTATGATTTAGATGTCTATGATTTAGATGTCTATGATTTAGATGTCTATGATTTAGATGTCAATGATTTAGATGTCTATGATTTAGATGTCAATGATTTAGATGTCAATAATTTAGATGTCTATGATTTAGATGTCTATGATTTAGATGTCTATGATTTAGATGTCTATGATTTAGATGTCTATGATTTAGATGTCTATGATTTAGATGTCTATGATTTAGATGTCTATGATTTAGATGTCTATGATTTAGATGTCTATGATTTAGATGTCTATGATTTAGATGTCTATGATTTAGATGTCTATGATTTAGATGTCTATGATTTAGATGTCAATGATTTAGATGTCTATGATTTAGATGTCTATGATTTAGATGTCTATGTTTTATAAATCTATGACTTGGATGTTCCTTTAGATAATGATATACTGATTTTCTACAAATACAGTTTCCACTACCATCACCAACGTTCTGTTTTATTATCTTTTAGAATTGGTTTTCTTAGTCATTGCTTGATAGCAGTCCTATTTTGAAGGCTATATCTTAGAATTGCCCGGGTTTTTCAATATTCATTCCTTCAATGTCGTTAACGTATGTAGGGCCGTGGGCAAGTTAATGATAGTATAGCACGTATGAGTCATGTTAAATTTCCATAGGAACCAGACTTTGAGTATACCTGACAGGAGATGTGTTTTACGATCGACCGGAATGGATCTTGCAAGTGGCATATCTACTGCATATATACAATAACCATTACATACCTGGGTTGTCGTCTGAGCCCGTTTTGTCCGTAGAAAATCGAAGAGTCGTATGTGGAGTCCTTCGTTCAAGCAGTTTTTCGATAGCTCATTTGCACGATAATATTCGTATCGTCCGAACAATATTAGTTATCCTTGTGTTTTCCAGGATGTATGGGAATTTACACCGGTTTGGGAACTCATACACCCTGAGGCGAAGCCGAAGGGTGTATGGGTTCACAAACCAGTATAAATTCCCATACACCCTAGACAACACAAGGATAACAGATTTATTCCCAAGAATTTTGGTGTACTTAATACTTTAACCTACATTGTGGGCAAAAACTGACAGAAAATTTGTACTTTGCAAGTTTCCTAAATAAAGCCAAACGAATATGGATGTCATTGAAACTGGCTCAATGAGCCAGTTCCAATGACATCCATATCTGTAATATTTTATTGCACATTAATATTAAATTTCCTGTATTTTTTTTGTTCTAACATAACCGAGCAGAAGGTTTGAAATAATAATTAAAAATGGGTAGTTTTTTTAGCCATATAGCTTGGTCTTGTATATTCTAGTTTTTACACCGTGGTTAAACACGGTGTAAAAAGCCGCTGTGGATTGCAAGTTACACTGTACCTCTCAGCCAATCAAAATGCAGTATTTTGTTTCATTTGGAAATAATGCATGTTGCAGTTTCATCTCGATTGACTCTTGGACTTATTTGTATTGATGTGACAATGTGTAAGGTTTAGATGAATGGAGTGATCTGATTGGTTAGCTAGCTGCAGTAAAGAGATCTGATTGGATGGTCCGGATAAAGGAAATATGACCCATGCTGTTAGAAACAAGAGCATTAGTAACCGGAATAGGGCTAGAACTAGTCAGAACAGGGAACTTTCAGCTTATTGATACGTCACAACGTCATTATTAAAGTCAACCGTTTTTTGAGGAAAATTTTCAAGAAAACTCAACTTCCCCATCAATTTTCCACTGCATATCCATATTATATGACCAGAGCCATATACGTACATGCATACCTTACTGTGCTGTGTTGTACATGTAGTACATATACAGAACAACACTTATGGTTGAATGAGTTAACGATTACTGGGCGAGAACGAGTGGCGCAGGGATACCACGAGAGCCAGTAGGCTCGAGTGGTATCCCGGCTCCACACACTGGAGTCCAGTAATCGTTAACCCTTTCAAATATAAGTGTGGTTCTGAATTTATTACACACCCAACCTTGAAAAATAATTCAATGTAATTAATCGCTAATTGAATTAATAGTCGACGATTTGAATGGTTAAAAGAATTTTACTGAGAATCGGGCAATTTTGTCAGAAAACCAGTCTTAAGTCTTTAACCTTGCCACCTGTAGAATCGATGTTGATTCATTTTATTCGCAGAAAATGTCGGTCCGAACACTCAAAACTCAAAAGATTGCATTCAACATATCAGACATCACATATTATGGGATCTCAAATGTGGTTTGAAAAGTGTATGTGCAGGCGTCATTAAATATGGAAGATGGAAAATGTACAAGGATTTTAATTTAAATACGGTGCGAATTGACCGCTCTGTTTAAATTTCGTACTTTTAAACTGAAACTAAAATAAAACTCGGCTTGACAATACATGCACCAGGCTATCGCATGTGGACATCCGTCATTTCTGTTCTGCACTGTAACAAAATTACACACTGGACGAGAAAAGACATTTTTGTGCAATAATTAACCTTCCGAGGTATTCATTCGATCGTTTAGAGTAACTGAGGCAGTTTGAGATTCCATTCTGAGTGAACTCTGCAGTCTTGGTAAGTTACTAGTTAGCTCTTTATTTTTGAGCATTATAAAGTTTCTGACTTGAAATTTAGCCTTCTTTTTATTTTACCTCAAGTCTTGATAACCTTTGTTTTAAATGGGCTGCACTTACAATAAAGGCTTAATTTGTCCACATTTACTGCACAGATATACAAAGGGGGAAATATATTGTACGATAACTGCAAGAAAATGTCATGTCTTGCCTCCACAAGTAATTTAGTTTGTACACCTTTACAACCTCCCCATCCATCTATAACCTGACAGCATTTTCTCGAAAGCTCATGAAATGAGTATCCAAAAGTCTTAGTCAGAGGTTGAAAGAGAAATAAGGGGGTGGGGTGGGTGGGGGTTCCCACCAGTAAGTAACAACTTATTTTGGTTGATAACATTTTCAAACATTGATAAATAGGCCTGTTTATATTATTTTATACTAATAGTACTATACTTCACCAGTTTGTTATCTGAAGGTTCTATCAATATTTTTTTCCTGGTTCAAACAAAATAATATTAGTTACACAGTTTGTTGGTGGCCTAATATGGTATATATGGTGTCAGTTAATTTCATATTGGACGAGAGCTTAACTGACACCATATATACCATATAGGCCACCAACAAACTGTGTAACGTATATATCTTACCAACTGCTGCATCGATGCACAGAACTAATAACAACAGCGATCAAAATTAAATGAGAGAATTCTCACAATGTGTTCACGTGACTTTGCCTTGTTACAATTTATGGGAGACTGCCCACAGGCACTCTCCTACAAGTTGTAACAAGGCAAATTCATACATACCAAACAGTTTCATTTCGAAGGTAACATGACACACATCCACAGAATATGAAGCCTTTTAAGTTGCCTAACCTGCACTTCAGACGAAATATGGGCTTCCAACACTCAATCTTTCAACTTGAAGCGTTTATCGGCTGCCGCCATTTCGAATAATCAATGAACAAAGGGGAGATTACCCATAGCTGTCAGTGTATATTGATGTTGACAGGCAGTATATCGTTTTATATGCAGTCTGCATGTAACGTCTTTGAACCAATGACATTCACAGATACTTGTAGGAGGTAAGATATTCTTTTATTTGTCTGCTCCTTTTTCTTGTCAGTTTTAAATTTGGAATTAGATATTCTGAATTTGCATTTAGTAAGTAGTTTTAAAGAGGACTGATAGAATGTGGCTAATGAAAGGCTTTTGGAGAACATTTTCTTGGGGATGGGGGCTGACCAATCAAACTGCCCTGAACTGGTGTTTCAAAATCAGTTTGAATTTAACCATGAAAATGTTCTTCCCACTGCCCTGATATCTGACAAAATTAGAAAATACCCCCTCCCTCTGAACAATTTGTTTTGAAAATACCAATCCCCTGCAATGAAAACTGCAAAATTAGCTGGTTGCTGGTGGAGGGGGATGAGAGTGCCGCAACCCCCACCCATTCCATACACCCATGTAGCTAAATCATATAGGTGACTTTCTATTTAAGTTTTATTGCTGGAAATTAAGGCAAAATAATATCCATGGGAAAACAGAAATACTAGCAAAAATCCTAAATTAATCATTTAAAAATACACATCAATCTGTGTCTGGAAAATATTGTCATATTGTCTGTGTTTTAAATATTCTAATAATTATTTTTTGAATTTCATGGATTTCATCTCATAAATATACAATGACAATATATTGCATCAGACCACATTTATTTACCACTCTTACCATTTTCGTGATCTCGTTCCACCCTACTCAATACTTTTCAGAATTTCAGTAGTCGGTAGGTGGCAACATTTTTTAATTTCCCCAGTACAAACTCCAGAAAGTCATATTTTATCAATACTACATCACCCCCCCCCCTTAAAAAAGTTCCCCACCCCCACTAAATTCTAAAATAATAATAAAAAAAACCCTGTTGCCCCAGCACCCACTAACACGTAAAAAAATCATTGGTTCCCACATATGTAAAGTACAGCGTTTTTCTTAAACCAGGCTTTTCATTCTTCGGAACTTATTTTCTTTATTCAGTTAGTGCTCATGTGGGGGTGGGGGGAGGGGTGGTCATCTAGTAAGGGTGGAATTGGTGATAGTCAATCAGCAACTTCATGTACTAGCTGTCAAACATCTGCAGGCGCTGTCGGCGTGTCGCCGTCTGTTTTTCCGCTTCACAATAACCAGTTTTCAAGATTGATTTAGTTCTGCTTCCTAAGAACTACTTCAACTTAACATGCTCTTCAAAGTCTGTTAACGTTGGCAAATATGTCGTCGGCTGAGTGCCAGAATGTTCTATGTCCCATAGGGAAAATAATATGTAGTCCCATAGGGGACATAGTACTCCCATAGGGGAAATAATATGTAGTCCCATAGGGGACATAGTACTCCCATAGGGAAAATAATATGTAGTCCCATAGGGGACATAGTACTCCCATAGAGGAAATAATATATAGTCCCATAGGGGACATAGTACTCCCATAGGGGAAATAATATGTAGTCCCATAGGGGACATAGTACTCCCATAGGGAAAATAATATGTAGTCCCATAGGGGACATAGTACTCCCATAGGGAAAATAATATGTAGTCCCATAGGGGACATAGTACTCCCATAGGGAAAATAATATGTAGTCCCATAGGGGACATAGAACAGTTCTTGCACTCAGGCGACGATGTGCTGCTTCATTACCGAAGTGTGAATCGAATAAGATTACACAGTAGACCTCGTATCGACTCGTCGGCAGCACACAGCGATGTGAATCGAATAAGATTACACAGTAGACCTCGTATCGACTCGTCGGCAGCACACAGCGATGTGAATCGAATAAGATTACACAGTAGACCTCGTATCGACTCATCGGCAGCACACAGCGATGTGAATCGAATAAGATTACACAGTAGACCTCGTATCGACTCGTCGGCAGCACACAGCGATGTGAATCGAATAAGATTACACAGTAGACCTCGTATCGACTCGTCGGCAGCACACAGCGATGTGAATCGAATAAGATTACACAGTAGACCTCGTATCGACTCATCGGCAGCACACAGCGATGTGAATCGAATAAGATTACACAGTAGACCTCGTATCGACTCATCGGCAGCACACAGCGATGTGAATCGAATAAGATTACACAGTAGACCTCGTATCGACTCGTCGGCAGCACACAGCGATGAGGGCAACATTGTTACAAAATTTGATATGAACTGTAGCAGCGGCTGGCTCCAATATCGAACCAAATTGGACTTTTTTGCCCTAAAATTAATTAAGGTTTCCTCGGTTTTCAATAACGAAAGCAAAGGTTGAGTTTCACTGTTCAATGTCGTGGCAGAGATTATGTATGTGTCTTTTATCACTATAAATAGTTTTAGCATAGTTGTGCATAAAACATTTTGTAATGAGAATCGGTAATTCCGACAGATAAATATAGCCGATGGTTCTCATTGGTTGTGTTCCACTGAACGCTACAAACTATAAGAACCAGTCTAACCAGAGAACTTGTGCACGCGAAGGGTACTTTTTATCGGATCGCACTAGAGCTTTCTGGTTAAAATTACCGCATGCCCCTAAAATTCAGGTGGTCGTGACAAATACAGTTGCAGGTGCGTAATAAATATACCACCTACCAGACCCAACTGGATGGATCGTAGAACACGTCTCGTCTCGGCTCAACCAAAAGTCCGTTTACTATGGAAATGTAACACTGGCGGCCAAACCAAAGGTCCAGATAATGAGGGATGATTCATATTGCTATACTACTGTTAACACTGGCGGCCAAACCAAAGGTCCAGATAATGAGGGATGATTCATATTGCTATACTACTGTTAACATTTGCACGTTGCCAAGTGCTGTAGTGTAAGAATAATGTCGACTGAAATGTGGACAAGATAATATTTTTTGGCGCGAGCATGTTTAGATTCAGATTTTTTTTTAGTAGTGCGGGGAAGAATAATATCGACAGGGATAAGGGCAAGTTAATATTTTGGGGCGAGCACGTTGCCCAGTAGTGTGGGACAAGAATAATGTCGACGGGGATGTGGGCAAGTTAATATTTTGGGAGAGTACGTTGCCCAGTAGTGTGGGGCAAGAATAATGTCGACGGAGATGTGGGCAGGTTAAAATATTTAGGCGAGGTCGTTACCCAGTGGTGTGGGGCAAGAATAATGTCGATGGGTATGTGAGGTCTGCTGCAGGCCATTTTCGGACAGTTCAATCTATTTCGTTAGTTTCAGGCAGCTTCCAGCTCAAAGTTGTCAGTCTGGAAATGGCTGAAGCAGAACAAATGAACCGAACGCCGACCAGGCGATGACATACATACACCAAAAGAATGACAATAGACTATCCATCCATTCGCGCAGATATATACTGAGTCAAAAAAGAAAGTATAATAGAAACAAATGGGAAAAAATAGCATAAAGGATGAAATATAATAGTTCTATTGTTGCATGTTTGTGGACAAGAAGTCGTGCAAAGAGTTTAATGACATGTTGTTGTTGTCCACCCATCCGTATGCAATTTTGCTACGTATTTCAAAATAGCACGTGCTACCCGAGAATGTCAAATTGAATGTGTGACCGATGATTTTCTTTTTGTTATGTTGTGCTAGAGAGCCTGGGTTATTGAGAAAACACGTTAGTTTTTGTCTTCCAACATTTTAAAAAATGCCAAGGTTAACCGAAAATCAGGGGTTGCGTGCCATTGGTATCCATGAGGCTAGGATACCTCCAGATGAGCTTGCTGCTGAGTTCGGAGTCACTGTCGCCACTAATTACTGTCTCATTGGAAGGTACGTCTCACTTGCGGGATCGCTTCCTTCCGGCGACGAGGACAGCAGCAATTACTCCCGATAGAACTAACAATAGAATCAGTGAACAAACTCTCCGCAACAGACTCGCTGAACACGGCACCCGCAGTAGGCGTCCATACCAGGGACCAATCCTTACCCGACGTCATCGTACCGTCTGGATGGATTGGGTACGTCAGCGTGTTTGCTGGACTCAGCAGCGTTGGAGTACAGTTCTTTTTAGTGATGAATCACGATTTTGTCTACGGCGCGCGGATGGTAGGGCAAGAGAGTATCGCCGACGTGGAGAACGGTTTTCTGATGCTTGCTTGCGTGCGGGAATGCGACCGTTTCGGCGAGGGTAGTGTAATGGTTTGGGCAGGAGGAATTTCCTTGTACTATCGAACGCAGTTGATCTTCATCGATGGTAATCTGAAAGGACAGCGATATAGGGACTTAATTCTTAACGCTGTTAATTGCAGTTATTCCAGCAAGACAATGCCCAGTGTCACGTGGCGCGTTTCTGTCATGACTTTCTTGAGGAGCAGAGCATCGAACTTCTTCCCTGACCCCCACTTCCGCCAGATTTGTCGCCAATCGAGCATCTTTGGGATAACTGGACCGTCTGGTACGACGTCATGATCTTCAGACGTCAGACGATTTACGTAATGTTCTAAGGCAGGAGTGGAACGCAATACCACAGGGTGCCATCCAGAGAATTATCAGGTCCGTGCACCGCTGATGTCTTTCCATCCAAGAGGCAAACGATGGACATACACACTATTGAGTGCATGTGTGAACTTTTCATTTCACCCCACGTCTGAATTGCGACGTCCTGACGTGACGCTGGCAACAGTACGAACATGAAATTATGCAAATTCATACAGCTAGACTAAAAACATTGCTCCTCAAAGTTTATTATACTTTCTTTTTTGACTCAGTATATTATAAATATTATATGTTTTGGAGTTGATTGTGCCAAAATAGTGCTCTTCGATGAAGAACAGTTCATGCGGGCCAGAGTCGGGAGGACTATTCTTCCTCAAGGACCACCATGTTTCATATTGATCGACAAGCTGTGCAATAATTAGTATATCATATCAACTAAACTAAGGAATAATCTTACTACTCACCAGTACACTGCCTATCGACTGAAACGAGGAATAATCTTACTACTCACCAGTACACTGCCTATCGACGAAACCGAGGAATAATCTTACTACTCACCAGTACACTGCCTATCGACTAAACCGAGGAATAATCTTACTACTCACCAGTACACTGCCTATCGACGAAACCGAGGAATAATCTTACTACTCACCAGTACACTGCCTGTCGACTAAACCAAGGAATAATCTTACTACTCACTAGTACACTGCCTATCGACGAAACCGAGGAATAATCTTACTACTCACCAGTACACTGCCTATCGACTAAACCAAGGAATAATCTTACTACTCACCAGTACACTGCCTGTCGCCTAAACCAAGGAATAATCTTACTACTCACTAGTACACTGCCTATCGACGAAACCAAGGAATAATCTTACTACTCACCAGTACACTGCCTATCGACTAAACCAAGGAATAATCTTACTACTCACTAGTACACTGCCTATCGACGAAACCAAGGAATAATCTTACTACTCACCAGTACACTGCCTATCGACTAAACCAAGGAATAATCTTACTACTCACCAGTACACTGCCTGTCGCCTAAACCAAGGAATAATCTTACTACTCACTAGTACACTGCCTATCGACGAAACCAAGGAATAATCTTACTACTCACCAGTACACTGCCTATCGACTAAACCAAGGAATAATCTTACTACTCAACAGTACACTGCCTATCGCCTAAACCGAGGAATAATCTTACTACTCACCAGTACACTGCCTATCGACTAAACCAAGGAATAATCTTACTACTCACCAGTACACTGCCTGTCGCCTAAACCAAGGAATAATCTTACTACTCACTAGTACACTGCCTATCGACGAAACCAAGGAATAATCTTACTACTCACCAGTACACTGCCTATCGACTAAACCAAGGAATAATCTTACTACTCACCAGTACACTGCCTGTCGCCTAAACCAAGGAATAATCTTACTACTCACTAGTACACTGCCTATCGACGAAACCAAGGAATAATCTTACTACTCACCAGTACACTGCCTATCGACTAAACCAAGGAATAATCTTACTACTCACTAGTACACTGCCTATCGACGAAACCAAGGAATAATCTTACTACTCACCAGTACACTGCCTATCGACTAAACCAAGGAATAATCTTACTACTCACCAGTACACTGCCTGTCGCCTAAACCAAGGAATAATCTTACTACTCACTAGTACACTGCCTATCGACGAAACCAAGGAATAATCTTACTACTCACCAGTACACTGCCTATCGACTAAACCAAGGAATAATCTTACTACTCAACAGTACACTGCCTACCGACTAAAACGAGGAATAATCTTACTACTCACCAGTACACTGCCTATCGACTAAAACGAGGAATAATCTTACTACTCACCAGTACACTGCCTATCGACTAAACCGAGGAATAATCTTACTACTCACCAGTACACTGCCTATCGACTAAAACGAGGAATAATCTTACTACTCACCAGTACACTGCCTATCGACTAAACCGAGGAATAATCTTACTACTCACCAGTACACTGCCTATCGACTAAACCAAGGAATAATCTTACTACTCACCAGTACACTGCCTATCGACTAAAACGAGGAATAATCTTACTACTCACCAGTACACTGCCTATCGACTAAAACGAGGAATAATCTTACTACTCACCAGTACACTGCCTATCGACTAAAACGAGGAATAATCTTACTACTCACCAGTACACTGCCTATCGACTAAACCAAGGAATAATCTTACTACTCACCAGTACACTACCTATCGACTAAAACGAGGAATAATCTTACTACTCACCAGTACACTGCCTATCGACTAAACCAAGGAATAATCTTACTACTCACCAGTACACTACCTATCGACTAAAACGAGGAATAATCTTACTACTCACCAGTACACTGCCTATCGACTAAAACGAGGAATAATCTTACTACTCACCAGTACACTGCCTATCGACTAAACCAAGGAATAATCTTACTACTCACCAGTACACTACCTATCGACTAAAACGAGGAATAATCTTACTACTCACCAGTACACTGCCTATCGACTAAACCAAGGAATAATCTTACTACTCACCAGTACACTACCTATCGACTAAAACGAGGAATAATCTTACTACTCAACAGTACACTGCCTATCGACTAAAACGAGGAATAATCTTACTACTCACCAGTACACTGCCTATCGACTAAAACGAGGAATAATCTTACTACTCACCAGTACACTGCCTATCGACTAAACCGAGGAATAATCTTACTACTCACCAGTACACTGCCTGCCGACTAAACCGAGGAATAATCTTACTACTCACCAGTACACTGCCTATCGACTAAAACGAGGAATAGTCTTACTACTCACCAGTACACTGCCTACCGACTAAACCAAGGAATAATCTTACTACTCACTAGTACACTGCCTACCGACTAAAACGAGGAATGGTCTTACTACTCAACAGTACACTGCCTATCGACTAAAACGAGGAATAATCTTACTACTCATCAGTACACTGCCTATCGACTAAAACGAGGAATAGTCTTACTACTCACCAGTACACTGCCTGTCGACTAAACCGAGGAATAATCTTACTACTCACTAGTACACTGCCTATCGACGAAACCAAGGAATAATCTTACTACTCATCAGTACACTGCCTATCGACTAAAACGAGGAATAGTCTTACTACTCACCAGTACACTGCCTATCGACTAAACCAAGGAATAATCTTACTACTCACCAGTACACTGCCTACCGACTAAACCAAGGAATAATCTTACTACTCACTAGTACACTGCCTATCGACTAAACCGAGGAATAATCTTACTACTCAACAGTACACTGCCTATCGACTAAAACGAGGAATAATCTTACTACTCACCAGTACACTGCCTATCGACTAAACCAAGGAATAATCTTACTACTCACCAGTACACTGCCTACCGACTAAACCAAGGAATAATCTTACTACTCACTAGTACACTGCCTATCGACTAAACCGAGGAATAATCTTACTACTCAACAGTACACTGCCTATCGACTAAAACGAGGAATAATCTTACTACTCACCAGTACACTGCCTATCGACTAAACCGAGGAATAATCTTACTACTCACTAGTACACTGCCTATCGACGAAACCAAGGAATAATCTTACTACTCATCAGTACACTGCCTATCGACTAAAACGAGGAATAGTCTTACTACTCACCAGTACACTGCCTATCGACTAAACCAAGGAATAATCTTACTACTCACCAGTACACTGCCTACCGACTAAACCAAGGAATAATCTTACTACTCACTAGTACACTGCCTATCGACTAAACCGAGGAATAATCTTACTACTCAACAGTACACTGCCTATCGACTAAAACGAGGAATAATCTTACTACTCACCAGTACACTGCCTATCGACTAAACCAAGGAATAATCTTACTACTCACCAGTACACTGCCTGTCGCCTAAACCGAGGAATAATCTTACTACTCACCAGTACACTGCCTATCGACTAAAACGAGGAATAATCTTACTACTCACCAGTACACTGCCTACCGACTAAACCAAGGAATAATCTTACTACTCACTAGTACACTGCCTGTCGCCTAAACCGAGGAATAATCTTACTACTCACCAGTACACTGCCTGTCGCCTAAACCAAGGAATAATCTTACTACTCACCAGTACACTGCCTATCGACTAAACCGAGGAATAATCTTACTACTCACCAGTACACTGCCTATCGACTAAAACGAGGAATAATCTTACTACTCACCAGTACACTGCCTATCGACTAAACCGAGGAATAATCTTACTACTCACCAGTACACTGCCTATCGACTAAACCAAGGAATAATCTTACTACTCACCAGTACACTGCCTATCGACTAAACCTAGGAATAATCTTACTACTCACCAGTACACTGCCTATCGACTAAACCAAGGAATAATCTTACTACTCACCAGTACACTGCCTGTCGACTAAACCGAGGAATAATCTTACTACTCACCAGTACACTGCCTATCGACTAAACCGAGGAATAATCTTACTACTCACCAGTACACTGCCTATCGACTAAACCGAGGAATAATCTTACTACTCACCAGTACACTGCCTATCGACTAAACCGAGGAATAATCTTACTACTCACCAGTACACTGCCTATCGACTAAACCAAGGAATAATCTTACTACTCACCAGTACACTGCCTATCGACTAAACCAAGGAATAATCTTACTACTCACCAGTACACTACCTATCGACTAAAACGAGGAATAATCTTGCTACTCATCAGTACACTGCCTATCGACTAAAACGAGGAATGGTCTTACTACTCACCAGTACACTGCCTATCGACTAAACCAAGGAATAATCTTACTACTCACTAGTACACTGCCTATCGACTAAACCAAGGAATAATCTTACTACTCACCAGTACACTGCCTACCGACTAAACCAAGGAATAATCTTACTACTCACCAGTACACTGCCTGTCGCCTAAACCGAGGAATAATCTTACTACTCACTAGTACACTGCCTATCGACTAAACCAAGGAATAATCTTACTACTCACCAGTACACTGCCTATCGACTAAAACGAGGAATGGTCTTACTACTCAACAGTACACTGCCTGTCGACTAAACCGAGGAATAATCTTACTACTCACCAGTACACTGCCTATCGACTAAACCGAGGAATAATCTTACTACTCACTAGTACACTGCCTATCGACTAAAACGAGGAATAATCTTACTACTCACCAGTACACTGCCTATCGACTAAACCGAGGAATAATCTTACTACTCACCAGTACACTGCCTGTCGCCTAAACCAAGGAATAATCTTACTACTCACCAGTACACTGCCTGTCGACTAAACCAAGGAATAATCTTACTACTCACCAGTACACTGCCTGTCGCCTAAACCGAGGAATAATCTTACTACTCATCAGTACACTGCCTATCGACTAAAACGAGGAATAATCTTACTACTCACCAGTACACTGCCTGTCGACGAAACCGAGGAATAATCTTACTACTCACCAGTACACTGCCTGTCGACGAAACCGAGGAATAATCTTACTACTCATCAGTACACTACCTATCGACTAAAACGAGGAATAGTCTTACTACTCACCAGTACACTGCCTGTCGACGAAACCGAGGAATAATCTTACTACTCACCAGTACACTGCCTGTCGACGAAACCGAGGAATAATCTTACTACTCACCAGTACACTACCTATCGACTAAAACGAGGAATAGTCTTACTACTCACCAGTACACTACCTATCGACTAAACCGAGGAATAGTCTTACTACTCACCAGTACACTGCCTATCGACTAAACCGAGGAATAATCTTACTACTCACTAGTACACTGCCTATCGACTAAACCAAGGAATAATCTTACTACTCACTAGTACACTGCCTATCGACTAAACCAAGGAATAATCTTACTACTCACCAGTACACTGCCTGTCGACGAAACCGAGGAATAATCTTACTACTCACCAGTACACTGCCTATCGACTAAAACGAGGAATAGTCTTACTACTCAACAGTACACTACCTATCGACTAAACCGAGGAATAGTCTTACTACTCACCAGTACACTGCCTATCGACTAAACCGAGGAATAATCTTACTACTCACTAGTACACTGCCTATCGACTAAACCAAGGAATAATCTTACTACTCACTAGTACACTGCCTATCGACTAAACCAAGGAATAATCTTACTACTCACCAGTACACTACCTATCGACTAAAACGAGGAATGGTCTTACTACTCAACAGTACACTGCCTGTCGACTAAACCAAGGAATAATCTTACTACTCACCAGTACACTGCCTATCGACTAAAACGAGGAATGGTCTTACTACTCAACAGTACACTGCCTATCGACTAAACCAAGGAATAATCTTACTACTCACCAGTACACTACCTATCGACTAAAACGAGGAATAATCTTACTACTCATCAGTACACTGCCTATCGACTAAACCAAGGAATAATCTTACTACTCACCAGTACACTGCCTATCGACTAAAACGAGGAATGGTCTTACTACTCAACAGTACACTGCCTGTCGACTAAACCGAGGAATAATCTTACTACTCACCAGTACACTGCCTATCGACTAAACCAAGGAATAATCTTACTACTCACCAGTACACTGCCTATCGACTAAAACGAGGAATAATCTTACTACTCACCAGTACACTGCCTATCGACTAAACCGAGGAATAATCTTACTACTCACCAGTACACTGCCTGTCGCCTAAACCAAGGAATAATCTTACTACTCACCAGTACACTGCCTGTCGACTAAACCAAGGAATAATCTTACTACTCACCAGTACACTGCCTGTCGCCTAAACCGAGGAATAATCTTACTACTCATCAGTACACTACCTATCGACTAAAACGAGGAATAATCTTACTACTCACCAGTACACTGCCTGTCGACTAAACCAAGGAATAATCTTACTACTCACCAGTACACTGCCTATCGACGAAACCGAGGAATAATCTTACTACTCACCAGTACACTGCCTATCGACTAAAACGAGGAATAATCTTACTACTCACCAGTACACTGCCTATCGACGAAACCAAGGAATAATCTTACTACTCACCAGTACACTGCCTGTCGACTAAACCAAGGAATAATCTTACTACTCAACAGTACACTACCTATCGACTAAACCAAGGAATAATCTTACTACTCACCAGTACACTGCCTATCGACTAAACCAAGGAATAATCTTACTACTCACTAGTACACTGCCTATCGACTAAACCAAGGAATAATCTTACTACTCACCAGTACACTACCTATCGACTAAAACGAGGAATAATCTTACTACTCACCAGTACACTACCTATCGACTAAAACGAGGAATGGTCTTACTACTCAACAGTACACTGCCTGTCGACTAAACCAAGGAATAATCTTACTACTCACCAGTACACTGCCTATCGACTAAAACGAGGAATGGTCTTACTACTCAACAGTACACTGCCTGTCGACTAAACCGAGGAATAATCTTACTACTCACCAGTACACTGCCTATCGACTAAACCAAGGAATAATCTTACTACTCACCAGTACACTGCCTATCGACTAAAACGAGGAATAATCTTACTACTCAACAGTACACTGCCTATCGACTAAACCGAGGAATAATCTTACTACTCACCAGTACACTGCCTGTCGCCTAAACCGAGGAATAATCTTACTACTCACTAGTACACTGCCTATCGACTAAACCAAGGAATAATCTTACTACTCACCAGTACACTGCCTATCGACTAAACCAAGAAATAATCTTACTACTCACTAGTACACTGCCTATCGACTAAACCAAGGAATAATCTTACTACTCACCAGTACACTGCCTATCGACTAAACCAAGGAATAATCTTACTACTCACCAGTACACTGCCTATCGACTAAAACGAGGAATAATCTTACTACTCACTAGTACACTGCCTATCGACTAAACCAAGGAATAATCTTACTACTCACCAGTACACTGCCTATCGACTAAACCAAGGAATAATCTTACTACTCACCAGTACACTGCCTATCGACTAAACCAAGGAATAATCTTACTACTCACTAGTACACTGCCTATCGACTAAACCAAGGAATAATCTTACTACTCACCAGTACACTGCCTATCGACTAAACCAAGGAATAATCTTACTACTCATCAGTACACTGCCTATCGACTAAACCAAGGAATAATCTTACTACTCACCAGTACACTGCCTATCGACTAAACCAAGGAATAATCTTACTACTCACTAGTACACTGCCTATCGACTAAACCAAGGAATAATCTTACTACTCATCAGTACACTGCCTATCGACTAAACCAAGGAATAATCTTACTACTCACCAGTACACTGCCTATCGACTAAACCAAGGAATAATCTTACTACTCACCAGTACACTGCCTATCGACTAAAACGAGGAATAATCTTACTACTCACCAGTACACTGCCTATCGACTAAAACGAGGAATAATCTTACTACTCACTAGTACACTGCCTATCGACTAAACCAAGGAATAATCTTACTACTCACTAGTACACTGCCTATCGACTAAACCAAGGAATAATCTTACTACTCACCAGTACACTGCCTATCGACTAAACCAAGGAATAATCTTACTACTCACCAGTACACTGCCTGTCGACTAAACCAAGGAATAATCTTACTACTCACCAGTACACTGCCTATCGACTAAACCAAGGAATAATCTTACTACTCACTAGTACACTGCCTGTCGACTAAACCGAGGAATAATCTTACTACTCAACAGTACACTGCCTATCGACTAAACCGAGGAATAATCTTACTACTCACCAGTACACTGCCTGTCGCCTAAACCGAGGAATAATCTTACTACTCACCAGTACACTGCCTATCGACTAAACCATGGAATAATCTTACTACTCACCAGTACACTGCCTGTCGCCTAAACCGAGGAATAATCTTACTACTCACTAGTACACTGCCTGTCGCCTAAACCGAGGAATAATCTTACTACTCACCAGTACACTGCCTGTCGCCTAAACCGAGGAATAATCTTACTACTCACCAGTACACTGCCTATCGACTAAACCATGGAATAATCTTACTACTCACTAGTACACTGCCTATCGACTAAACCGAGGAATAATCTTACTACTCAACAGTACACTGCCTATCGACTAAACCAAGGAATAATCTTACTACTCACCAGTACACTGCCTATCGACTAAACCGAGGAATAATCTTACTACTCACCAGTACACTGCCTATCGACTAAACCAAGGAATAATCTTACTACTCACCAGTACACTGCCTGTCGCCTAAACCGAGGAATAATCTTACTACTCACCAGTACACTGCCTATCGACTAAACCATGGAATAATCTTACTACTCACTAGTACACTGCCTATCGACTAAACCAAGGAATAATCTTACTACTCACCAGTACACTGCCTGTCGCCTAAACCGAGGAATAATCTTACTACTCACCAGTACACTGCCTATCGACTAAACCATGGAATAATCTTACTACTCACTAGTACACTGCCTATCGACTAAACCAAGGAATAATCTTACTACTCACCAGTACACTGCCTGTCGCCTAAACCGAGGAATAATCTTACTACTCACCAGTACACTGCCTGTCGCCTAAACCGAGGAATAATCTTACTACTCACTAGTACACTGCCTATCGCCTAAACCGAGGAATAATCTTACTACTCACCAGTACACTGCCTGTCGACTAAACCGAGGAATAATCTTACTACTCACTAGTACACTGCCTGTCGCCTAAACCGAGGAATAATCTTACTACTCACCAGTACACTGCCTGTCGACTAAACCGAGGAATAATCTTACTACTCACCAGTACACTGCCTGTCGACTAAACCAAGGAATAATCTTACTACTCACCAGTACACTGCCTGTCGACTAAACCGAGGAATAATCTTACTACTCAACAGTACACTGCCTGTCGACTAAACCGAGGAATAATCTTACTACTCACTAGTACACTGCCTGTCGCCTAAACCGAGGAATAATCTTACTACTCACCAGTACACTGCCTGTCGACTAAACCGAGGAATAATCTTACTACTCAACAGTACACTGCCTGTCGACTAAACCGAGGAATAATCTTACTACTCACCAGTACACTGCCTGTCGCCTAAACCGAGGAATAATCTTACTACTCACTAGTACACTGCCTGTCGCCTAAACCGAGGAATAATCTTACTACTCACCAGTACACTGCCTGTCGACTAAACCGAGGAATAATCTTACTACTCACCAGTACACTGCCTGTCGCCTAAACCGAGGAATAATCTTACTACTCACTAGTACACTGCCTGTCGCCTAAACCGAGGAATAATCTTACTACTCACCAGTACACTGCCTGTCGCCTAAACCGAGGAATAATCTTACTACTCACCAGTACACTGCCTGTCGACTAAACCGAGGAATAATCTTACTACTCACCAGTACACTGCCTATCGACTAAACCAAGGAATAATCTTACTACTCACTAGTACACTGCCTGTCGCCTAAACCAAGGAATAATCTTACTACTCACCAGTACACTGCCTATCGACTAAAACGAGGAATAATCTTACTACTCATCAGTACACTGCCTATCGACTAAACCAAGGAATAATCTTACTACTCACTAGTACACTGCCTGTCGCCTAAACCGAGGAATAATCTTACTACTCACTAGTACACTGCCTGTCGACTAAACCGAGGAATAATCTTACTACTCATCAGTACACTGCCTATCGACTAAACCAAGGAATAATCTTACTACTCACTAGTACACTGCCTGTCGCCTAAACCAAGGAATAATCTTACTACTCACCAGTACACTGCCTATCGACTAAAACGAGGAATAATCTTACTACTCACCAGTACACTGCCTATCGACTAAACCGAGGAATAATCTTACTACTCACCAGTACACTGCCTATCGACTAAAACGAGGAATAATCTTACTACTCATCAGTACACTGCCTATCGACTAAACCGAGGAATAATCTTACTACTCACCAGTACACTGCCTGTCGCCTAAACCGAGGAATAATCTTACTACTCACTAGTACACTGCCTGTCGCCTAAACCGAGGAATAATCTTACTACTCACTAGTACACAGCCTATCGACTAAACCGAGGAATAATCTTACTACTCACCAGTACACTGCCTATCGACTAAACCGAGGAATAATCTTACTACTCACCAGTACACTGCCTATCGACTAAACCGAGGAATAATCTTACTACTCACTAGTACACAGCCTATCGACTAAACCGAGGAATAATCTTACTACTCACCAGTACACTGCCTATCGACTAAACCGAGGAATAATCTTACTACTCACCAGTACACTGCCTGTCGCCTAAACCGAGGAATAATCTTACTACTCACTAGTACACTGCCTGTCGCCTAAACCGAGGAATAATCTTACTACTCACCAGTACACTGCCTATCGACTAAACCAAGGAATAATCTTACTACTCAACAGTACACTGCCTGTCGACTAAACCGAGGAATAATCTTACTACTCATCAGTACACTGCCTATCGACTAAACCGAGGAATAATCTTACTACTCATCAGTACACTGCCTATCGACTAAACCAAGGAATAATCTTACTACTCATCAGTACACTGCCTATCGACTAAACCAAGGAATAATCTTACTACTCATCAGTACACTGCCTATCGACTAAACCAAGGAATAATCTTACTACTCAACAGTACACTGCCTATCGACTAAACCGAGGAATAATCTTACTACTCATCAGTACACTGCCTATCGACTAAACCAAGGAATAATCTTACTACTCATCAGTACACTGCCTATCGACTAAACCAAGGAATAATCTTACTACTCATCAGTACACTGCCTATCGACTAAACCGAGGAATAATCTTACTACTCATCAGTACACTGCCTATCGACTAAACCAAGGAATAATCTTACTACTCACCAGTACACTGCCTGTCGACTAAACCGAGGAATAATCTTACTACTCAACAGTACACTGCCTATCGACTAAACCGAGGAATAATCTTACTACTCACCAGTACACTGCCTATCGACTAAACCGAGGAATAATCTTACTACTCACCAGTACACTGCCTGTCGACTAAACCGAGGAATAATCTTACTACTCACCAGTACACTGCCTATCGACTAAACCAAGGAATAATCTTACTACTCACCAGTACACTGCCTATCGACTAAACCGAGGAATAATCTTACTACTCACCAGTACACTGCCTGTCGACTAAACCGAGGAATAATCTTACTACTCAACAGTACACTGCCTACTGACTAAACCAAGGAATAATCTTACTACTCACTAGTACACTGCCTACTGACTAAACCAAGGAATAATCTTACTACTCATCAGTACACTGCCTATCGACTAAACCAAGGAATAATCTTACTACTCACTAGTACACTGCCTATCGACTAAACCAAGGAATAATCTTACTACTCACCAGTACACTGCCTGTCGACTAAACCGAGGAATAATCTTACTACTCACCAGTACACTGCCTGTCGACTAAACCGAGGAATAATCTTACTACTCACCAGTACACTGCCTACTGACTAAACCAAGGAATAATCTTACTACTCATCAGTACACTGCCTATCGACTAAACCGAGGAATAATCTTACTACTCACCAGTACACTGCCTGTCGACTAAACCGAGGAATAATCTTACTACTCAACAGTACACTGCCTATCGACTAAACCAAGGAATAATCTTACTACTCAACAGTACACTGCCTGTCGCCTAAACCAAGGAATAATCTTACTACTCACCAGTACACTGCCTGTCGACTAAACCAAGGAATAATCTTACTACTCACCAGTACACTGCCTGTCGACTAAACCAAGGAATAATCTTACTACTCAACAGTACACTGCCTGTCGCCTAAACCAAGGAATAATCTTACTACTCACCAGTACACTGCCTGTCGACTAAACCAAGGAATAATCTTACTACTCACCAGTACACTGCCTGTCGCCTAAACCAAGGAATAATCTTACTACTCACCAGTACACTGCCTATCGACTAAAACGAGGAATAATCTTACTACTCAACAGTACACTGCCTATCGACTAAACCAAGGAATAATCTTACTACTCACCAGTACACTGCCTGTCGCCTAAACCGAGGAATAATCTTACTACTCACCAGTACACTGCCTGTCGCCTAAACCAAGGAATAATCTTACTACTCACCAGTACACTGCCTATCGACTAAAACGAGGAATAATCTTACTACTCAACAGTACACTGCCTATCGACTAAACCAAGGAATAATCTTACTACTCACCAGTACACTGCCTGTCGCCTAAACCGAGGAATAATCTTACTACTCACCAGTACACTGCCTGTCGCCTAAACCAAGGAATAATCTTACTACTCACCAGTACACTGCCTGTCGCCTAAACCGAGGAATAATCTTACTACTCACCAGTACACTGCCTATCGACTAAACCAAGGAATAATCTTACTACTCACCAGTACACTGCCTGTCGCCTAAACCAAGGAATAATCTTACTACTCACCAGTACACTGCCTGTCGCCTAAACCAAGGAATAATCTTACTACTCACCAGTACACTGCCTATCGACTAAACCAAGGAATAATCTTACTACTCAACAGTACACTGCCTGTCGCCTAAACCAAGGAATAATCTTACTACTCACCAGTACACTGCCTGTCGCCTAAACCAAGGAATAATCTTACTACTCACCAGTACACTGCCTATCGACTAAAACGAGGAATAATCTTACTACTCAACAGTACACTGCCTGTCGCCTAAACCGAGGAATAATCTTACTACTCACCAGTACACTGCCTATCGACTAAACCAAGGAATAATCTTACTACTCACCAGTACACTGCCTGTCGCCTAAACCAAGGAATAATCTTACTACTCACCAGTACACTGCCTATCGACTAAACCAAGGAATAATCTTACTACTCAACAGTACACTGCCTATCGACTAAACCAAGGAATAATCTTACTACTCACCAGTACACTGCCTATCGACTAAACCAAGGAATAATCTTACTACTCACCAGTACACTGCCTGTCGCCTAAACCGAGGAATAATCTTACTACTCACCAGTACACTGCCTATCGACGAAACCAAGGAATAATCTTACTACTCACCAGTACACTGCCTATCGACTAAACCAAGGAATAATCTTACTACTCACCAGTACACTGCCTGTCGCCTAAACCGAGGAATAATCTTACTACTCACTAGTACACTGCCTATCGACTAAACCAAGGAATAATCTTACTACTCACCAGTACACTGCCTATCGACTAAAACGAGGAATAATCTTACTACTCACCAGTACACTGCCTATCGACTAAACCAAGGAATAATCTTACTACTCACCAGTACACTGCCTATCGACTAAAACGAGGAATAATCTTACTACTCACCAGTACACTGCCTATCGACTAAACCAAGGAATAATCTTACTACTCACCAGTACACTGCCTATCGACTAAAACGAGGAATAATCTTACTACTCACCAGTACACTGCCTGTCGCCTAAACCGAGGAATAATCTTACTACTCACCAGTACACTGCCTATCGACTAAAACGAGGAATAATCTTACTACTCAACAGTACACTGCCTATCGACTAAACCAAGGAATAATCTTACTACTCACCAGTACACTGCCTATCGACTAAACCGAGGAATAATCTTACTACTCACCAGTACACTGCCTATCGACTAAAACGAGGAATAATCTTACTACTCACCAGTACACTGCCTGTCGCCTAAACCGAGGAATAATCTTACTACTCACCAGTACACTGCCTATCGACTAAAACGAGGAATAATCTTACTACTCAACAGTACACTGCCTATCGACTAAACCAAGGAATAATCTTACTACTCACCAGTACACTGCCTATCGACTAAAACGAGGAATAATCTTACTACTCAACAGTACACTGCCTATCGACTAAACCAAGGAATAATCTTACTACTCACCAGTACACTGCCTATCGACTAAACCGAGGAATAATCTTACTACTCACCAGTACACTGCCTATCGACTAAACCAAGGAATAATCTTACTACACACCAGTACACTGCCTATTGACTAAACCAAGGAATAATCTTACTACTCACCAGTACACTGCCTATCGACGAAACCAAGGAATAATCTTACTACTCACCAGTACACTGCCTATCGACTAAACCAAGGAATAATCTTACTACTCACCAGTACACTGCCTGTCGCCTAAACCAAGGAATAATCTTACTACTCACTAGTACACTGCCTGTCGCCTAAACCGAGGAATAATCTTACTACACACCAGTACACTGCCTATCGACTAAACCAAGGAATAATCTTACTACTCACCAGTACACTGCCTGTCGACTAAACCGAGGAATAATCTTACTACTCACCAGTACACTGCCTACCGACTAAAACGAGGAATGGTCTTACTACTCAACAGTACACTGCCTATCGACTAAACCAAGGAATAATCTTACTACTCAACAGTACACTGCCTATCGACTAAACCAAGGAATAATCTTACTACTCACCAGTACACTGCCTATCGACTAAAACGAGGAATAATCTTACTACTCACCAGTACACTGCCTATCGACTAAACCAAGGAATAATCTTACTACTCACTAGTACACTGCCTATCGACTAAACCAAGGAATAATCTTACTACTCACCAGTACACTACCTATCGACTAAAACGAGGAATAATCTTACTACTCACCAGTACACTGCCTATCGACTAAAACGAGGAATGGTCTTACTACTCAACAGTACACTACCTATCGACTAAACCAAGGAATAATCTTACTACTCACTAGTACACTGCCTATCGACTAAACCAAGGAATAATCTTACTACTCACCAGTACACTACCTATCGACTAAAACGAGGAATAATCTTACTACTCACCAGTACACTGCCTATCGACTAAAACGAGGAATGGTCTTACTACTCACCAGTACACTGCCTATCGACTAAAACGAGGAATGGTCTTACTACTCACCAGTACACTGCCTATCGACTAAACCGAAGAATAATCTTACTACTCAACAGTACACTGCCTACCGACTAAAACGAGGAATAATCTTACTACTCACCAGTACACTGCCTATCGACTAAAACGAGGAATAATCTTACTACTCACCAGTACACTGCCTATCGACTAAACCAAGGAATAATCTTACTACTCACCAGTACACTGCCTGTCGACTAAACCGAGGAATAATCTTACTACTCACCAGTACACTGCCTATCGACTAAAACGAGGAATGGTCTTACTACTCAACAGTACACTACCTATCGACTAAACCAAGGAATAATCTTACTACTCACTAGTACACTGCCTATCGACTAAACCAAGGAATAATCTTACTACTCACCAGTACACTACCTATCGACTAAAACGAGGAATAATCTTACTACTCACCAGTACACTGCCTATCGACTAAAACGAGGAATGGTCTTACTACTCAACAGTACACTGCCTGTCGACGAAACCGAGGAATAATCTTACTACTCACCAGTACACTACCTATCGACTAAAACGAGGAATAATCTTACTACTCACCAGTACACTGCCTATCGACTAAAACGAGGAATGGTCTTACTACTCACCAGTACACTGCCTATCGACTAAACCAAGGAATAATCTTACTACTCAACAGTACACTGCCTATCGACTAAACCAAGGAATAATCTTACTACTCAACAGTACACTGCCTATCGACTAAAACGAGGAATAATCTTACTACTCACCAGTACACTGCCTATCGACTAAAACGAGGAATAATCTTACTACTCACCAGTACACTGCCTGTCGACTAAACCGAGGAATAATCTTACTACTCACCAGTACACTGCCTATCGACGAAACCAAGGAATAATCTTACTACTCACCAGTACACTGCCTATCGACTAAACCAAGGAATAATCTTACTACTCACCAGTACACTGCCTATCGACTAAACCAAGGAATAATCTTACTACTCACCAGTACACTGCCTATCGACTAAAACGAGGAATAATCTTACTACTCAACAGTACACTGCCTATCGACTAAACCGAGGAATAATCTTACTACTCACCAGTACACTGCCTATCGACTAAACCGAGGAATAATCTTACTACTCACCAGTACACTGCCTATCGACTAATCCAAGGAATAATCTTACTACTCACCAGTACACTGCCTATCGACTAAACCAAGGAATAATCTTACTACTCACCAGTACACTGCCTATCGACTAAACCAAGGAATAATCTTACTACTCACCAGTACACTGCCTACCGACTAATCCAAGGAATAATCTTACTACTCACCAGTACACTGCCTGTCGCCTAAACCGAGGAATAATCTTACTACTCACCAGTACACTGCCTACCGACTAATCCAAGGAATAATCTTACTACTCACCAGTACACTGCCTATCGACTAAACCAAGGAATAATCTTACTACTCACCAGTACACTGCCTACCGACTAATCCAAGGAATAATCTTACTACTCACCAGTACACTGCCTGTCGCCTAAACCAAGGAATAATCTTACTACTCACCAGTACACTGCCTATCGACTAAACCGAGGAATAATCTTACTACTCACCAGTACACTGCCTGTCGCCTAAACCGAGGAATAATCTTACTACTCACCAGTACACTGCCTATCGACTAAAACGAGGAATAATCTTACTACTCACCAGTACACTGCCTGTCGACTAAACCAAGGAATAATCTTACTACTCACTAGTACACTGCCTATCGACTAATCCAAGGAATAATCTTACTACTCACCAGTACACTGCCTGTCGCCTAAACCGAGGAATAATCTTACTACTCACCAGTACACTGCCTGTCGCCTAAACCAAGGAATAATCTTACTACTCACTAGTACACTGCCTATCGACTAAACCAAGGAATAATCTTACTACTCACCAGTACACTGCCTATCGACTAAACCAAGGAATAATCTTACTACTCACCAGTACACTGCCTATCGACTAAACCAAGGAATAATCTTACTACTCACCAGTACACTGCCTATCGACTAAACCAAGGAATAATCTTACTACTCACCAGTACACTGCCTGTCGACTAAACCGAGGAATAATCTTACTACTCACCAGTACACTGCCTATCGACTAAACCGAGGAATAATCTTACTACTCACCAGTACACTGCCTATCGACTAAAACGAGGAATAATCTTACTACTCACCAGTACACTGCCTGTCGACTAAAACGAGGAATAATCTTACTTCTCACCAGTACACTGCCTGCCGACTAAAACGAGGAATAATCTTACTACTCACCAGGGCAGGACTAAACCGAGGAATAATCTTACTACTCACCAGGATATCAATCCTAATTACACTTCCTATTGTAAATGACCACGCCCAGGACAGATACTTCAAAATAGCGCAACCTAATTGAGCAAAATCTCTTATAAGAGCGTTTTGTGGTTCGTCAATCGAACATCCTTTAAACATTTTACTGCTACGCCCACTTTAGCCATATATGGAGGACATCTATGTATGCCTGGATGTGAGGAAATTTAATAAAATTTATGGCATACTTAAAACTCTATCAACTAATTAATTAATTACTTTTGAGCCCTTCCCAACATTTAATCAGATGCTAGGTTTGATCTGCCCATGCCAAAACGTCCAAATATTCATCGTAAAATAGGTGACAATAGTCGCTTTCAGCAGTGGAAGTCTTAATATCCCACGACGGCTGTTTATAGAAAGTGTTTGTTAATATCTTTCGACGGCTATTTGTAGAAAGTGTTAATATCCCACGACGACTATTTGTAGAAAGTGTTAATATCCCACGACACCTATTTGTAGAAAGTGTTAATATTCCACGGCGGCTATTTATAGAAAGAATTAATATCCCATGGCTATTTGTAGAAAGTGTATATATCCCACGGCGACTGTCTATAGAAAGTGTTAATAACCTACGACGGCTATTTATAGAAAGTGTTAATATCTCACAACGGCTATTTATAGAAAGTGTTAATATCCGACGGCGGCTATTTATAGAAAGTGTTAATATCCCACAACGGCTATTTATAGAAAGTGTTAATATCCCACGACGGCTATTTATAGAAAGTGTTAATATCCCACGTCGATTATCTATAGAAAGTGTTAATATCCCACGACGGCTATTTATAGAAAGTGTTAATATCCCACAACGGCTATTTATAGAAAGTGTTAATATCCGACGGCGGCTATTTATAGAAAGTGTTAATATCCCACAACGGCTATTTATAGAAAGTGTTAATATCCCACGACGGCTATTTATAGAAAGTGTTAATATCCCACGTCGATTATCTATAGAAAGTGTTAATATCCCACGACGGCTATTTATAGAAAGTGTTAATATCCCACAACGGCTATTTATAGAAAGTGTTAATATCCGACGGCGGCTATTTATAGAAAGTGTTAATATCCCACAACGGCTATTTATAGAAAGTGTTAATATCCCACGACGGCTATTTATAGAAAGTGTTAATATCCCACGGCGATTATCTATAGAAAGTGTTAATATCCCACGACGGCTATTTATAGAAAGTGTTAATATCCCACAACGGCTATTTATAGAAAGTGTTAATATCCGATGGCGGCTATTTATAGAAAGTGTTAATATCCCACAACGGCTATTTATAGAAAGTGTTAATATCCCACTTCGGTTATTTATAGAAAGTGTTAATATACCACGGCGGCTATTTGTAGAAAATGTATAGTGCACAGGAATAGTGCCCAGTTATTTCTAGAACCCGCGATAGGTAAAATTATGAGAAATGAGCCAATCAGAGAAAGGGAAAGTCACGTGAGGTATAATATATGATTATAATGTGTGGTGTGACTCGAAAGCAGTCTTGACACAATAGTACAGAATATTTATTGATTGGTGTCTTTCCTTTCCCATCCCAATCTCTCTACAGTCTACAGACTTGAATGAACGAATGAATGGAAATTTATTCAGCAATATACCAGCTGGCAAACAATATCAAATGTTAATAATACTAAAACGAATAGTTAAAATAATGTTGAGATAAGCGAGATGTACTTGAAATCAAATTAGTTTTCTTTTTCTCTTCCAGGGTGTATGGGAATTTACACCGCTTTGGAAACTCATACACTCTGAGGCGAAGTCGAAGGGTGTATGAGTTCCCAGACCGATATAAACCCCCATACACCCTGGAAAACACAAGTATAACGGATTTATTTCCAAGAATTTTGTTGTACTTAATACTTTAACCTACATTGTGGGCAAAAACAGACAGAAAATTTGTACTTTGTAAGTTTCTTAATAAAACCAGACAAATATGGATGTCATTGGAACTGGCTCAATGAGCCAGTTCCAATGACATCCATATCTGTAATATTTTATTGCACATACATATTAATTCCTGTATTTTATTTTGTTCTTACATAAGGAAACAGAAGATATGAATTAATAATTAAAAATGGCATTTTTTTTAGCCATAGAGCCTGCTATTGTGTAGTTTTGTTTTTACACCGTGGTTAACCACGGTGTGAAAAAAGCTACAGTGGATGGCAAGTTACACCGTACCTCTCAGCCAAACAAAACACAATATTTTGTTTCATTTGGAAATAATATATATTACACATAATGGAGTTAGGAAGCACATTGCTTGCTAACGTCATAGAGAGACTGGCTATCTTCCTTACATCTCGATGTAGCCCCCAATAATTCTGTCTCGAAACCGACTTTTTCTGTGCGCGGGATGCCACAATCCCTGTTTCAACTTGTAGGCGCAGACACGGAATTTCTGTGGATATATGTTTTAACATTTTCACACTGGGACGTACTATAACTTGCCCGCGACGACTTGGCCGTTTTCCACGCCCCCTCCCCGCCCCAGCTCCAAGACACAAACGCCACTTGTTTTAGGCTGCACCACCTTCCAACAGTTGAGAAGTTTTCTTGGGAAAAGTGAGTCCATATTCTTGTCAAATACTGGCTGGGATGCAGTGAATTCAATAGCTTTCACAGTTTGCTGTCATCTTTTATCTTTTCCACAGTAGGTACAACCCTGCTACAGTGGGCTTTATATCCTCTTTAACCCTAACCCTAATCAGATATATACTGATAAGGGCTAGGGACTGTCCACCTTGTCCACTCGCATGCCACGGCCATGTAGAAGGCTTGTGGATACTGTTAGAAAGATATTAGAGGACAGCAAACTGTGAGAGAATACTAACAATTAGCCATTTAGTTTAACCCTACATCCAGTACCAATTTATTTATTTATTGGGGTTTAACGACACAGCCAGGGTCACCTCGTGTCCGACAGTTTCACGGGTGGAGGAAGTCGGAGTACCCGGAGAGAACCACTGAGAACGATGGCAGACCCCCAACGTACTAACTCCACACAAGCAGGTTTAGCATTGGTTGAAGACAAGTGCACCATCGACTCACTGTACGCCCCCACTAGGGCAATCAGGATTAAGTGTCTTTCCTAAGGATACAACGCGGTTGCCGCAGGTGATATTCGAACCGATTACCTCTCGGCGTGCAGCCTACATCTCTGTCTACTGAGCCACCGCGCTCCCACCAGTACCAATATATTCTCACTAAATCGTATATGACATGAACATGACGAACAAAACGCCCTGTCGCGTTATTATTATATCAGATTTGTAAGACAACTCCCATGTGCTTTTAAAGAATACAAGGAAGCTGATTTACAGAGCACTCGGCTGACTGATCAGTGCTGTCGTTTTCCGTATCCTGCTGATACGTATATGTATTCATTACGTATTGATTATGCTACGAGAAATATAAATATGTAATGCGGTTATTGTACAGGTGGTTTGTCAATTCTTCTCGATTTTAATGAGACTTTACCCTTTCAACTCGGTGTGCATAATTTTTCCGTGAAGAAAAAAAAATTGGTAGTGGACGAGCAGACGAGAAAGAGCAAAAAATCCGAAGCGAGGCTCGGTAATAATTTAAATTAAAATGGATTAAATCATTACTGAACCTCCCAACAAACCAGGATGGTTTGTCCCATTTCGCCGTTGACAGTATTAACTGAAATGGCGTCTTCCAGGGCTCAGGTGTTGAAAGGGTTAATCTTTTACCCAACGAATCGGTTGCATCCGCCCGCAATATATGCAAATTCAGTAGTTGAAAAAATATTATTTTTCAAAAAATCTCAACAAAACCATATCATGTGACCCCTCGTTGGAACGAGCTTGTCGAGCTCGTTCCAAAGAGGGGTCACATGATATGGTTTTGAACGCAGTCAAGTCTGCGTTGGTTAAAGGGTAATACACAGAATATACAGAAGTCTATTCAATCTTCAAATGCGAAATGACAATTCACCCAAAAAGCCTCGTGTGTTGTGAGAGCGACCAACAACTCATTAAACCGAGTTGTAAACGAGCATAGCGCACTCATAACAAAAAATTCAACTTGAATAAAGGAATGAATGAATGAAAGGTTTTAGCGCGCCGAAGGCGCGCAGGGACGATGTGGGATTTACAAATCCCTTGCGACCCGGTTAACCTTATTTTTTTCCCTTGGATCACACAGGCCTAGCTTTCCTATTGCCCAAAATGGAGTCTGAGGGGGTTATGCACGCGGTTAGAATACCCGGCAGTTTACGTTGGAGTGTTAGATGGTCAATACTCAATCCCTCAACGCCTTTAAAACTATTAGAGAGCGAGCTCTATTCGGTTCCAGTTCGGCGATGGTAGAGGTTTGAGTCCCACCATGGTGGCGAGCCAGAATGTAATGTTGTGTGATGGCAAGTTTAAGGGAAGAAGAGAAAAGAAAACCAAACAGCAACGCCGGTTTGGTAGCGGCCCCGGTATGTGACCATAACGGTTAAAAAAAGGAATGGAGAAAGCTCCAACAGTTTAGTTTTAAAAAACCGGGAGTCATCCATCAAGCCTTCTGGGAGATAGGATGCCGTATGTGATTTTGAGGTATCTGGTTATCCTTCGCGAATTCCAAATGACCTCCTCCACCCCCCCCCCCTCCCCCCGCCAAAAAAAGCGGCAACTGCAAAAACTCAACTTGAATAGATTTCTTCTTATCCCTTTTGAGTCGGATGGAAGAAATCTGGACTGCAAAGGGGTCGTGTGGAAGAAATCTGGACTGGAGAAGGATAAGAAGCATGTCGGTTTTCAAGATGTGTAATCCCTTTTGCAAGATGCATTTCTCAAACACTTCACTCAGGTGACCCACGAAAGTAATTGGACGGTAAGTTTTTAATAGCCAACTCTCGTCTTGTTTATAAACAGGGGTTACGTTTCCTCGTTTCCATTCTTTTCACCACTACTTGATTGCTTTCAAGGCGATATTTTTCCTATGAGAGTGGAGTGTTTTTTTTTGCTTTGGGCCAACGGTACGCCCACTAGAGTAGAACAAAACTTTCACCCATATCTGTCGAGTCTTTCCCGCGTACTTCGAAACGAATGGACGCTTATTGTGAATGATCCAACCTTACCCAGCACACTTCCTAAGCCTTCTGTCGTGGCTTTTAAACGTCGAAAAAAGTACAAACAGCCGCGATATCCTTGTTTCGTGCCAGGCTCGGTACAATCAATTTAGATCTTGGTGTCAGCCAGACCTGTGAAAAGTCAATGATGTCAAACATTAACCAAGATGTCTGTGGCTGAATCATTCACCAGCATCAGCAGTGAGGAAATATTTAGAATTTTTTTTGAAGTGGCAACTGCAAAAACTCAGATGTGTTTTATCTACTTCGATGTGGTGTTTGTCAAATCCAGTATGTTTTTTCACAAACGTGTGAAGAACCACCGGTCAACATCCACCGGTCAACAACCACCGGTCATTCAAAAAATGGAGCGTAACTCAGTATTTATATTTATGGCTAGGTGATAGGGTGCCGGAGACCCGGGATCAACTTCGAAAACCTTTATAGTTTTTCGTTCAGTGACTCGGACCCAACGTAATGCTTAATGAAATTCTGGCTTGGCTAAGTGAAATTCAGGCTTGGCTTAGTGAAATTCAGGCTTGGCTTAGTGAAATTCAGGCTTGGCTTAGTGAAATTCAGGCTTGGCTTAGTGAAATTCTGGCTTTGCTTAGTGAAATTCTGGCTTGGCTTAGTGAAATTCAGGGTTTGCTTAGTGAAATTCAGGCTTTGTTTAGTGAAATTCTGACTTGGCTTAGTGAAATTCAGGCTTAGCTTAGTGAAATTCTGGCTTGGCTTAGTGAAATTCTGGCTTGGCTTAGTAAAATTCGGGCTTGGCTAAGGCAATTTAAAATTAAATTGAAGCAGTTGCATCTTCACAGATCTTCCATTAATTGAGATTCCTGTGTTTAAAAGTTGAAACCATAGACCATTTTATTCCATAAATGGACGTTTATTCGAACAATAAAAGTCTTGGATAATTTTTTTTGCTTTATTCACCTAGTAGCAGCTGCTAGTAGGATGATAAATTTACCCCGTAGGTTTAACACTGAAAAAAATTATTCCTATAGTAGATCTGTTGACCTCTGACCTCTACCGCATTCACGTTGTTGTTGTTGTTCGCATTCCTGTTTTACGTTTGTGGGAGACAAAATGAACAGACGTTTATCAAACGTTGACCGTCGCTGAAATGTTTAGTTTTAGAATATATGACACATTTCAACTCTGTCTAACAATAAAACGAACAACAATTAACAAAGAAAACACAAAGTGAATCAATCGAAATCAAGTGTTGAAAAACATTCAAGTTCGATTGTAAAAGGCGGGGGCATGATGAGTGATGTTTCATTTTTCAAATTAGGAAAGTGTAAATAAACAAATGCACGTATCGTCTGCTTTGTTGATAAAACTGAAGTTGAATCGACGACGATAAAACAATAAACAACGAAAATAAGAAAGATTAACATTGTTCATTTAATAAAGTATTTTTGCATCTTTAGCTCAAGTTTGTAGGGGAAGTATTTTTAGACAGAAATGTATCACCGCGCCTTATTTTTGGCAGTTTGGCTTGTCGATCGAACTGGACGAACGTGCTCCTCACTTCTCGCAGTGTTTTGCAGCGAGTAGCAGCACGATTTCACCGTGGCTGTTCTGTAAATGATTTATGGGATAAACAAAATAAACGTTTAGTGTTTTCAAGTAAAACATTTATTCTACTCGTAGGATTAAGAATGAAACCGACGAGCCTTTGGCTCGTCAGTTTCATTCTTAATCCTACGAGTAGAATAAAATGAAAACCGACTTGCCAGAGGCTCGTCGGTTTCATTCTTAATCCTACTCGTAGAATAATGTTTTTACTTGAAAACACGTATAGTGTTTATTCTATATATAACAGTAATCTGTTCTAGTTGTATTGAATGTTCAGACAAATGATTGGCATGTAAATCTCACAATAAATACACGCGCTTTGTGGACAATTGCTAAGCACCACTACAGCAATTCCAAAAAATTTAATAACAGTCAGCTCTCGAATATCGGCCTGGGATCGGGTTATGAATGTGAACCGACGTACTGCGTGAGTTAATTACAACCTTTTTGGGGGTGGGGGTTGCCGTTAACTCAGTTGGTATGATGGCAGAGCAGTTATGGCTAGGCGATTGGATGCCAGAGAATTGGGATAGACTCCTGTCAGGGCCAACTTCCAAGAAACAGATGCCGTATAGGAAATGTCGGTAGTTCGGGAGACAGGATTAATTCCCGTTGCATCTGTATATTTCTTGTTACAATTGATCGAGCCACTTGGGAGTCGTTGATCAATATAATAGGATTGTCTAGAGCTTTTCCACCACGACGTGTTGTTAAGGTTCAGTTTCAATCTAATTATTGTAAACAAGGAAAGTCACTTCGAAAAACACAGAGACGAAAATGAAATCCTCACTTCTTAAACTGATTACATGCTTTTTGTTAAAAATCTGCTGGGATCATGGCGTGGAAACATTTACTTCCCAATCCCTCTCGGATAGAGAAACAATGAAGTTAGTATCAATATCGTGGACTGTCTCGTAAAAGAAAACTAAATTATGAAAGACATGTTGGGGATATTTTATCAGGGTTTTAACCCCACAGTGATCAGTGTTGGGTTATCCGTTTGGCAGGGCAGACCAGGAATCCCGTACAATTCTGCATTATTTAACGCTCGTGATGTCAAACACGGAAAACCTGCTTAATAATAATAATCTCGACAAACAATTCGTCCAAGCACATAGCCAGGATATCAAAGTTAGGGGGGCAAAAGTAAGATCTGGGAGGAGGGGGGGGGTGCATACAGAATATCATTCGTTGCATCGACCGAGTCCCGTAGCGGCTATATGGGGCGAGGGGGGGGGGGCGAGGACAAGAGAGGGTAACCCCTCTCGTTGGAGGCGCCCCCCCCCCCCGCCACGGAAAACATTTTGAAACTCGAGACAATCCCCCCTTCCCCAACTGCCTCGACTCTGAGTCCATCTGTGTCCATAATTGTGGACACATATGGACTCAGAAGCAAGGAAATTGCTTTGCCTGATTCTCCCTATGTGGGTTAACATTGGGGGCGAGGGGGCTGGCTGAAATATTGGGGAGGGGTGCATGTGCCCCCCCCCCCCCCCCCCCCCCCCCCCCCCCCCCACCTGGCTACGCCACTGAGTTCGTCTCACTTGTTTGTTTTTTTCTTTTTTGGGTGTACAAATATTTTCATGACAGTTCCAATGTTGGAAACATTTAGACAAAACCTTCCAATGAGACAACACTGGTTATCACATGTGAGGTATCCGACCATACTTTTCTTTTACATCAAGAAAAGATGTTGGCCTTTAACAGATATTACATTAACCCAGGTAAAAAGCAATTATTGATAATTTTGTCGTTGTTTTGATAGGAACCTTGATATGGAATATAACGCCTGTGCTGAGGGAAAGCTAGATTGGACAACATCTTACCACTTCTTCTTAGAAGTACGATAGGTTGGATAGGTTTGCCAGGCCGATTATGTCCGCAAACAAATTAAAGTTCACAAAACGCGATACAAATGCGTCCGCAAAGGCACAATCGAGCAGATTATATCTACAAGTAGACGTCGATTACGCCGATTATATCAGCAAGCCGATTGTGTACAGGTCGATTGTGTCGACAGGTCGGATTAATTACAGGTCGATTGTGTCGACAGGTCTGATTACGTACATGTCGATTGTGTCGACAGGTCTGATTACGTACAGGTCGATTGTGTCGACAGCCCTAATTACGTACAGGTCGATTGTGTTGACATGCCTGATTACGTGTAGGTTGATTGTGTCGACAGGTATGATTACGTACAGGTTGATTGGGTAGACAGATCTGATTACGTACAGTTCGTTTGTGACGACAGGTCTGATTACGTACAGTTCGATTGTGCCGGCAGGTCTGGTTACGTACATGTCGATTATGTCGACAGGTCTGGTTACGTATATGTCGATTGTGTCGACAAATCTGATTACGTACAGTTAGTTCGATTGTGTCGACAGGTCTGGTTACGTACATGTCGATTGTGTCGACAGATCTGATTACGTACAGGTCTATTCTGTCGACAGGTCTGCGTGAGGAGATAATAAGCTCTTGGTTTACGGATACAGTCGGCCTTTGGAATCCATTCTTTGGAAACTCACGTCGCAAACAATGGCACATACGAAACGTTTTACCTTCATTGAAGCTGGGATTACTGTCTCCACGGCTTTCACTCCTCTAATATTTTGAGACAATTAATACTTTACAGCAAGAATGTTTTTGTTGTTCTGCGAACGTCAAAAACCTGTTATAAAAGAATAAATATCTCGCAAGGCAAAAGTGTAAAAATCTATCAGGACACAAGAAAGGCTGCTTAACTGGAAGAGTGCTAGAAGCCCATATTGCGCTTTATTCTGAACTGCAGCTACCTGAAGTTAAAGGCTTCATATTCTGTGGATGTCCTTCATGTTATCTTGTAAGTAAAATTACTTAATCTCTATCGATTTGCATTGTTACAATTTATGGGAGAGTGCAGGCACACTGCAAAAAATATAGGTTCTCTTTAGAACCAAAACTGGTTCTAATCTTGTCCCTGAGATGGAACCAGTTCTGTTTAAACAGTATTTATTTCAAATCAAATAAATTTATAAAGATTAACATTAATTATTAACAGAATTAAACATAAATTGAGGGGGGTTTCAGCCGTAAGTTTAGAGCTCATACGAGGTTGTCTCAAATCATTATTAAGCAAAGGAGATATGTTCATATCTCCTTTGTTTCAAAATGTTTGACGACTGCGTTCAATAAGCTCCAAGTTTACTGCTGAATCTACGTCAGTTCATGTAATATTCTGTTACAATTGAACGCTAATCTTGGTAAATTTATTTGATTTGAAATAAATACTTTTTAAACAGAACTGGTTCCATCTCAGGGACAAGATTAGAACCCGTTTTGGTTCTAAAGATAACCTATATTGTTTTGCAGTGCACTCTCCCATGAATAGAAACAAAACAAAAATGTGTGAACGAATCTTGAGGCTGAGAAAAAAATTAGCACTCTACCAGTTACGTGACTCAAACTTTACCATTCAAGATGCAATTTTTGACTAACCGGTTATCCATTCGTGTAGATTTAAATTTGCGTAATCACCACACGAACGAAACGAGCGTTCTTGTCAAATTTTGTACACTGTGAAGCTCATATATTTGCAGCAGAAACTAAGAGACCCGTTATTTATAAACTGTAGACAACAAACATATGTAATCATTCTTTCGTTAGAGTCCGCAAAGTTAAATGAAGAAAAGGTTGTCAGGATGAAATTTCACAAGCTTATGGCAATATGATGATCTGTAGAACATTGACACAGTTGTGACCATACTGTGGTAGGTAGCAGAAAAAATCGGAACTTTGAAAAGACGAAAGAAAACTCTATTTCCCTGTGATAAGATTCCCCAGATCTTACAAGAGCCGGAATCGTATCAACGGGACCTAGACTTTTCTCTCCACCTTTGTAAGTTTGTCCTTCCTGGTACTTAGCGCTTTGTAGGCAAAATGCAGCGCATAATATGGCGAGTTCGTACGCTGAACCCTTGCCATAATCAATTGTCGGGGGCGTGATTTATCACACACCTATTAATGTAAAACACGGGATTTCCACTGTTCTGCCTGCAGGATAAAAATAAAGTTGCATCGCACATGCGCTGATACAAAACACGTTCGATTTTGTTTCCAACGAAAACAGAGAAAGAACCTGTCAAATAAATCACGCCATCATTGGTCGAATGCACCGCAGTCGAGATCGCTTGGAAATTCCTCATCTAGATTTGTTTACATGGGATATTTTAAACGATTCGAGTCAGAAATCTACAAAACAAAAATAACATGCTGACTGCTTGTTCCTTGACAAATACTTTCCACACCTGGTCATATAATGATGGAGTGTGCTAAACTTATTAGCTATTTAAAAAGATTTTGTGTTATTCCCTGCAGTTTTGTCAATATTTGAAGTTCGATCATCGTGGCCGTGACACTGATCGGTGTCAATTGTTTTCGACCAATGGAATGGCGTAAAACTTAAAAAGCAAATTAGGGTTGATACCTAGCCAAGTAACAGTGACGTCTTCTTGGCAACGAAGGAAACTCGGCAATTATCCAGTTGAAAGGTGCTTTTAGTTCAATTTTCGGGTTGAGAGGTATGTGATAAATACAGAACCGCACATACGCTTGAATGGGTTAAGAATTATCGCACTCGATTGCTTTGGCACAGGATATCACGAGAGCCTTCGGCTCTCGTGATATCCTCGACCAAAGCAATCTCATGCGATAATTCTTAATGCATTCAAACGTACGTGCGCTTCTGTATGTGTATCACTGGTTACACAACTGAACCCCACAAGGAAAACCAAGAGCCTCCACCCTGACACTCACATTGTGTGCTGTGTTCTTCAGCATAAATTTAATCTCAGTTGCCGTAGTCTGAGCATGGTGGCACAGTTCACTAAACATTACTGCACGTCGATGATACATGTGTCTTCAACCGATCCTTGTTGGGGTTAGTATGTTGGAGACTCTGACAGTTACGGCCACAGCTCGATGATTCTCTTCGGGTGCCCCCTCTTTTTCCATTCTTGAAGCAGCCCTACACGATGTAACCCTGGCTGTTGCAAGTGTCGTTAAACACCAGCGGTTGAGCAGTTGTAAAAAAAACATTTTTTGAAAAACATTCAACAAAACCATATAATAATAATAACAACAGGTAAGAAGGTCTTGGTTACCCCTGTGATCCCAACTGCCCCCCTGTTCCCACGCCTCTTCTCTCCTCCCAACACCCGGAGACGAACTGCTTGATGACATCCCGTGCCCCATTCTTTCCAATCTCCCCGATAAGCATACTAATCCTCATCTTTGTATCACTCGCTAACCACACGTCCTTCATTCTCCAATCCCACTTCCCCAGTATACTCCCAGTGAATCTTGTTCTGTTAGACTGGCAGGGCTGGGAGGAGTTAAAATTTTCCTTAACACGTTAACGTGTTAAATAATTCTGCGTTAACGAGTTAAATGACGTTAAATGTTAAAATGAACAATATTTTAATAACTTCGACCATTTTTATTGATTTGAGTTATGTGCCTACTGGCAGCCTACTGGCACATAGAACACATTGGAACTCAGGGGACGAGTAGTTAATGTAGTTCTCTCAGGTTATCGTAAATTCTAACATTCAGCGATGTTTTCATTTCCCGAAGAGATTCATACAATTTGTACCCATTCCCACACGTTCATACTCCAATAAAGATTATAAAAAATGCATTCAATTCTTATAATTACATTCTGTAACTGATTAAACTACTCTCCACCAAACAACAAAGCAGAAAGACGAAATAAAACATGTACGAACGAACGAGACGAAAAACCACCCTCACACAAAAGACAAAGCGCACAACTCTGAGTTTTCACAACTTTAGAAATGGAAACGAGTATTTTAGTAACGGGCTTTATGCCACAGTTGGGAAATGTCACCAAAGAAACAGCAACGGAGTTGATAACTGCGAGAGGCGCTAAAAGTTAAAAACCCGCCCAATCAGCGCCCGAATTACATTCTGTCAACTGAGCTCTGCCGTAAATGCGGGTCAAAGTTCGACCAAATGTATTCATTGGAAAATGAATTACATTTGGTCATGACGTTTTCATCCAGCTGACCAATGGGAATTGAGTATTTGGACCCAAAACGTATAACAACATTAACAATGTAATTATTTAAGAATACAATCGCTGCGGCGTGTCCTTACAAAGAGACATTCGCCATTGCTCGAATACCAGTCCTCACATGGAAAACAGGCGTTCGGATGAAACTAATATTGCTGTATCGTCAAATATCGGCGGGCCAACTTCGCCAACGTTGGTAGTAGGGCTACGGACATATAAATTATAAGTGTTCTGCAATTTCGTCAAATGGCGCAAAATTCAACGTCTTCGGCACGCGCGAACCGGCTTGGGTAAACACAAGATAACGACGCAATGCTACATATTATATATGCAATTATAATCTTCAAAGTTAAACGTTATAAATTTGGTTAAATTTTTTTAACTCTTTTTAACGTTGTTAAAATAATTTAACACGTTAACGTTTGAAACGTTAACCGTTCCCAGCCCTGTAGACTGGTATTTTGGACATTCTTGTTTTAAGTGTTCCAGGGTCTCCACTTCGTCTAAATTACACATCTGGGACTCCTTTTCACTGCTTTTTCCTAATTTTTCCCCTAAGCACCAGGGATCGCGACCCCAGCTTGAACAACAGTTCATCTAATCTCATCTGTATCTCTGTATACACGTATTCATATTTGGATATCAAATTTTAGGTCTTTGACGTGAAAACTGTCAATATGTACATTTTGTAAATTGTTTTGTGTTTATGTTTACTGGCGAATAAAAAATACATCTACTGTGACCCCTGAAGGAGCTATCAAGGTACTCTTCAAATTGGTCTTCTCTTTATCACGCAGGCCACCCAAAGACCTCTTTGCTATGACCTCCTCTCACAGATTAAGGTTACCATCCTCCATGACTCTTTCTCTGACGATTGTTTTACATAAGTCTCCATCGACTAGTTCTCTATTAACTCCCTCACGTGGACCATCCACCCTGTCTTTGTATTTAAATTCCAAATCGTCGCCTGAGTGCTAGAATGGTCTATGTCCCCTATGGGACATAGAACATTCTAGCACTCAGGCGACGAAATATTCTGGAACATTAGTTCACACCATCCGCTGTCGGGGAGATTTACCAAACAGTTTCGATCCTGTCCTTGATCATCCTTCACCCAAGCTCACCCATGATTGCTTCTAGTGCTGCGGCATTACTGGGCCCCGTTAACCATAGGCCTGTATCGCACTACAGGGTTTCCAAGCACTTTAAAGTCGTTTAAGTAAGAGGTACCATATGTTATATGTGGTACACCCTCCATTTCCCAAATGATTTTCCCCACGAAAATCTTATTGAAACTGTTTCTCCCTATGAGTTTCATTTGGTTCAGGATTCGCCTCCCCTCCACAGTTAGTTTATTCGTGTGATTTCGGTAGATGCTTCTTCCAGTAATGTTTATATTTACACCCAAATACTCATAGGCTCCTGTCCCTCCCACACTCCCTCCCAGAATACAGAACTCCCCCACTCCCCACCTTCGAGTAGGTTCTACTTTACGGCCCATGGGTATAACTTTGTTTTTGCTCCCAACGATTGCCAGTACCATGTCGTCCGCGAAAAATCGCCTTGGGATCTTCAAGTCCCCAACTGCTACCCCCCTCGTCGTTATGCAGGAGTTCATTTCCTAAATCTTTGATGTACAATGCAAAAGAATTGGCGAAATGATACACCCCTGTTGTAGGCCTATCTCCATAGGCACTCGTTCTGTTGTTATGTTTCCCAGGCTTAGTTCACTCTGTACATTTTTATATAATGCTTTCAGAATTCCAACAAACTAGCCTCCCAGGCTTTCGCCGCATACCCTCCCTCCATTCTATATAGTATGCCATTTTAACATCCGGAAAGGCCATAAACATCTTTTTTCTGTTTTGGTTTTCCCAGATTCTACCATTTGTCAGTGTCTCTCCTTCCCGTCTCTTCCTAAAGCCATTCTGGATCTCTCCCAGAAACCCTTTCTCTTCGATCACATCCTCTAACCTCCCATACAGGACTTTGTAGAAAACTTCTACAATGTTGCTACTGACAGAAAGCAGCCAATAATTGTCCAAACCAATCCTTTTCTCCCCTTTTTGTGTATAAATATAACCTTGTTTTCCTTCCATTCTTTTGAAGCCTCTTCTTTTTCTATGACTAAATTGAATAGGGCCGTTAAGCGTTTACAGAGTTCCTCTCCTCCATTTTTAGGAACTCGTTAGGAATTTAGTCCATCCCTCCCACTTTTCCGTTCCTTATTTTGAGGCCACTTTTTGTATCTTCTCGGTTATTATTTCCGGTAGATTCCTCATGCCGCATCTCTTATCGTTTATCTTTTCCAGTGGTTGACTAGTTCTGATGCCATTTAGTCTTGGTCTTATGTATTTACTGCCCTTTACTTTAATATTCTGTGAATTACATCCTTTGTTTCTTTTATTCACCCATTTCCAAAATACGTTCGAACTCGATCCCTTTGTCATTCTTATCGCTCTAATAAAATTGCAGATTCGCACTCACCGATTAACATCTTTAATCTTATTTCCTTTATTTCGTGCTTGTTGGTATTCTTCTTTTGCCACCCTGGCCTCGGTGCTTTTCACCCCCTTAAGTTTTATATTCCTTCTGTACGCAGCACATTTGGCTTTTCTGCCCTTTATGGCCTTTTTTCAATTCGTAGTAGCCTTAGTATCCCTACGCTGGTTCTGACCTCCTGTCTCTACCCTTTCCTGATCTGGCCCTACCCTCCGAATTTTCCTACTGGACCTACCCTCGTCAGCTGCATCCTCCACATCAAGCGTCTTCCCTCCACGTTTCCCCCTCCCACTTCCTTTTTGAATCCACAACCACCTTCCACCCACCCTCCACCTCACCATCCTCAGTAACTTTCATCGGAGCTACCCCAGCTAAACAAGCGCCCAGCCTCCCCTTAAGCTCTGCAATTTCTCACTCGAAACCAACACACTTCCTCTAACAATTGTAAGATATCTCTGTAATTTTGACACACCCGACCACTGTCCATTTGCCGACCACTCCCGTAATTCTTATTACCCTGCCTGTAAGCCCCTGCCTCCTCCACATCCACCCCTCTAACACAAGCATCAGTCTCCACCACCTGCACAACTCGACTGACCCCCGACCATTGGACCTCCCTTGCACCCCTCTGCTAACCATACTTACCTCAGTCTTGACATCAGCTGCACACTTACCAACCATGTTTACAAATGCAATAATCACTGACCCAAAATCAAAAACAACACACACGAAAAAGGCAACGTAAAATAAATTAATAAAAATTCCCGAAAACCAGTGACCTAAATCTTCTTGCTTCATCCAATATTACTCCCCAATACACAAACAAAATCAAAAATATCTATTTAAATCCTCCTGAATAAAATAGATAATTACAAAATACTTATAATTTAATCATTTGCCCCGCCTCTGCGTTTGATTGGTTGAAAGCATACAGCGTGAAATTTGTCAAAATCGTATAAACCAAACACGTCATGATTTGGAATGTATACACGTTCGCACACATCCGATCCAACTTTGAAGACTCTGGAAGCCCCGCCCACTCAACTCAAATTGTCACCGTGAGGGCGTGACGGCAGACTGATAGATGGATAACAAGCTTGTAAACAAAGATCAATGATCGAGTTTTCATCGCCTCCATTCAGCGAGAATATAATGATAATTTCTCGGAAACAATTGAATTTAATAAAATATACCGAAGTGGGAGACGAATAAAAAGACCATACATCCAAACGTGATTATGGGGGAACTTAAAAAAATGTTTTTAATGCTATTGTTACGTGACTTGCTAAATATCTGTCGTCTGCGATCGAAAATCAAAACAACAAACAATTTGATAATGATTGACGTGACCTGTTTGTGACACACTTTCCTGAGTTTGACTGTTGTCTTTTGCGAAAAGTAAAAGTTTTTCGTTCTACACATAGTTTTTATATTTTACCATTACAGCCGGATTAAATTATAAGAACTAACTGTTGTTTTCCTTCGGTTTATGCGATATAAACCGAAAATTTTCAGCACAAGCTTAATCATAACTCGCTACGCGAGCTATGAAGCTTGTACTGAAAATTTTCGGTTTATATCGCATAAACCGAAGGAAAACAACAGTTATTTCTTAAATAAACAGCTCAGCAAATAATTCAGTCTCGTCTTCGTGAGTAGTAATCACTTATGTGACCCATTATTGGAACGATCTCGACGAGCTCATTCCATTAAGGGGGTCACATAATATGGGGTTTAAACAAATAATTAAAATAAGAAATGTTGGGTAAAGGTTAAAGTTGAATCCATTGAATCCATCCCATAATTTATAATAATTAATTCCTGAAAAAGTAAATATGAACAACTGAAAAATAGACACCCTTGAATATGAGGAAATAGAACACATTTCTCAGTTCCATGTTAGAACCCCAGGAAATAGAGTAAAAGTCCTTTGAAGTGGGAATTGTGCTGCGGCCATGATATAGTCACATATACTGAAAGTGTCCTTAAACACTAATAAATAAATAAACAAATAAATAAATAAATAAATAAATAAATAAATAAATAAATTTACAGTCAATGGCGATTTCTTACTTTCTCTTCCACACAAACGCTAATATTTTTGTTTGGGAAATTCAAGAGTTTCAACAGTTATATTGTGACGCCATTATCCCCTTGAACACGCTTTTCCGGCCCAAGAACAGGAAGTGTCATAATTTCAGAAAGTAGGATGGCCGCTAAATGAATGTGTCGGAAGTCCTATTAATGTTTTCAACGTGCAGCCTTGCGGCTGCACGTTCAAAATATTAATCGGACTACCCTAAATAATGAATAGAATAGAATAGAATAGATTTATTGCAATATTACACCCACATGGGCAGTATGGACAAATACAGTAGACAATGTTAGGCCTACATTTATCATTTAAAACTGACAACAAATATTTCTTACGAATTTTTACGAAAGAGAAAAAACTCACGCACGGCACAGCAGATCACATTGCAAAGGGCAGGATCTGCATTTCCTATGATGTAGAGGAACTTATTATTGTTATTCATACCAAGGAATGTTCGCTCCCCATGTTGTATAAAACCCCACAACTTCTGTCGTGCGACATTATACTTAGGGCATTCCATCACAAAGTGGCGTTCGTCTTCAATCACTTTGTGGTCACAGAATGAACAAGTTCGGTCTTCTAGAGCTACTGGTGGCTGTGCGTGCCTACCCTTTTTTATGGCTAAGGAATGATTACTTATCCGTAGCCGAGTAAATAGATGCCTACTCATTACAGATTTAGTGTGTATTAGATACGGCTCGAGTGTGTATTCATTCTTAAATAACCTATAAGTACGAAGTTTACTTCTGCCACAAGATCGATTATCGTTGTGCATAGACTCGTACAACTAAGAAATATGTTCGTCCCTTAATCTGTCTCGTATTTCGAATACGTCACGGGAATTCAGATTTTCTGTTTCTACTTGGAACTGATCCCCCAACACAGCTAATCGTTTCTGTAAAGAATCAGTACCTGCATACTTGATTGATTCAGTAAAAGCATTATTGAGTACGGTGTTAACCGAACCAGTCTGTAGTTTCATGACATATTTCAGCATTGAAGTCGTAGCGGAAATATATAATGGGAAGAGACCAAGTTCAGCCCGCACCGCATGATTTGAGGCCTTCCTATTCACCCCGAGGACAGATTTACAAAATTGTAGATGTACATTTTCGCAAGCGGAATTATCCATTGCGGTTAGATCGGGAGACCATATCTCACATCCAAAGAGTAATATTGGCTTAATTAACATGTTGAATAAATTAATGTAAACACTCACTGGCGGTGTGTATGTTTTAGAGTATGTTTTAGAATATGTACTCTTCCAACTGCTTCCTTTGAACTGAGATGGAAGATACCACTAGGGTTCGAAGGGTTAAACTAGTGTGTGTAAAATAGTGTGTTTTAGAGGATATCTTCTTCCATAACTATTGTTTGTAACACACAGGCATTATTAACTTTGTTGTTGTAACGTTAGATGCAGATCGAAAATACAAACCATTTTTAAAAGATGATTATATTATGTGAGAACTATTTCGGTATACCAATATGATGACGGTAATTATCATTGATAGGTGTTTAAACTCGTTATAAACCTGTGATATTCTTCCTCCGTAAGCCCGTATTATTTGCCTATCGATCTGCTTCCAACTGCAAGGTTTCATCTACTCTTTGTTGGTACAGCTTCTAACATAAAAAATAGAAAAATAGAGTTGAAAAACTAATCAAAAACATCGAGTTTAACATTTTTATGTTTAGGAGAGGTTTCGTTTACAATTAGTTGCACACATAGGGTTTGGGAAATCAATTCAGTTTGTCTCCCTGAGAGGTTTTTTTTTCCAAAATGACGGAATTTCATGTCACGTAATTGGCAAGTAATCCCAATTACGGAATCATTTTTTTTTTTTCTTTCTGTCTATCTCAGTCGAATCCTTTCTTTGCCAGTAAACTGAATTCGATTGTTAGTGGTAGTGAAAGACAACTATTTATTTATTTATTTATTTATTTCTTTATTTATTTATTTATTTATTTATTTATTTATTTATTTATTTATTTATTTATTGGGGTTTAACGACACTTTCGACAGCTAGGGTTATTACCTCGTGTCGGATAGTTTTACGGGTAAAGGAAGCCGGAGTACCCGGAGAGAACCGCCGAGCAACGGCAAGCAACTGTCAGACTCCTCAACAAACTAACTCCGCACAAGCAGGGTTAGTATTGGTTGAAGACAGGTGCTCCATCGGTGTGCCCTGGTACAAAAACGCCACCGTTCCTCCACGTGGACAGTTGGGATTAAATGTTTTGCCCAAGGACGCAACGCTGTTACCGCAGGATCAATCGGGACCCTTACCGACAGTAGTGTAATGATAGGGAGTAAGAGCCTTAGCTACAACCATAGCACTGAGTGGTAAGGATGGAAGATAGTACTGGTTGGTCCCAACAGTAGTAGAGATGGTAGATAGTACTGGTTGGTCTCACAGTATCCGAGATGGTAGATAGTACTGATTGATCCCAACAGTAGTAGAGATGGTAGATAGAACTGATTGGTACAAACAGTTTTAGGGATGGTATATAGTACTGATTGGTCCCGACAGTAGTAGGGATGGTATATACTACTGATTGATCCCAACAGTAGTAGGGATGGTATATAGTACTGATTGGTCCCAACAGTAGTAGAGATGGTAGATAGTACTGATTGGTCTCACAGTAGTAGAAATGGTAGATAGTGTTGGTTGGTCCCACAGTAGTAGAGATGGTAGATAGTACTGGTTGGTCCCAACAGTAGTAGAGATGGTAGAAAGTACTGGTTGGTCCCAACAGTAGTACAGATGGTAGATAGTACTGGTTGGTCCCCACAGTAGTAGGGATGGTAGATAGTACTGGTTGATCCCCACAGTAGTAGGGATGGTAGATAGTACTGGTTGGTCCCAACAGTAGTAGAGATGGTAGATAGTACTGGCTGGTCCCAACAGAAGTTGGGATGGTAGATAGTACTGGTTGGTCCCTACAGAAGTAGGGATGGTAGATAGTAGTGATTGGTCGCAACAGTTTTAGGGATGGTAGATAGTACTGGTTGGTCCCAACAGTAGTAGAGATGGTAGATAGTACTGATTGGTCCCAACAGTAGTAGGGATGGTAGATAGTACTGACTGGTCCCAACAGTAGTAGGGATGGCAAATAGTACTGGTTGGTCCCAACAGTAGTACAGATGGTAGATAGTACTGGTTGGTCCCAGCAGAAGTAGGGATGGTAGATAGTACTGGTTGGTCCCAACAGCAGTAGGGATGGTAGATAGTACTGATTGGTCCTCGCAGTAGTAGGGATGGTAGATAGCACTGGTTGGTCCCAACGTAGTAGAGATGTTAGATAGTACTGTTTGGTCCCAACGTAGTAGGGATGGTAGATAGTATTGGTTGGTCCCAACGTAGTAGAGATGGTAGATAGTACTGGTTGGTTCCAACAGAAGTAGGAATGGTAAATAGTGCTGGTTGGTCCCAACAGCAGTAGGGATGGTAGATAGTACTGATTGGTCCCCGCAGTAGTAGGGATGGTAGATAGCACTGGTTGGTCCCAACGTAGTAGGGATGGTATATAGTACTGGTTGTTCCGAACGTAGTAGGGATGGTAGATAGCACTGGTTGGTCCCAACGTAATAGAGATGGTAGATAGTACTGCTTGGTCCCAACAGAAGTAGGAATGGTAGATAGTACTGGTTGGTCCCAACAGCAGTAGGGATGGTAGATAGTACTGATTGGTTCCCGCAGTAGTAGGGATGGTAGATAGCACTGGTTGGTCCCAACGTAGTAGGGATGGTAGATAGTACTGGTTGGTCCCAACGTAGTAGGGATGGTAGATAGCACTGGTTGGTCCCAACGTAATAGAGATGGTAGATAGTACTGGTTGGTCCCAACAGAAGTAGGAATGGTAGATAGTACTGGTTGGTCCCAACAGCAGTAGGGATGGTAGATAGTACTGATTGGTTCCTGCAGTAGTAGGGATGGTAGATAGCACTGGTTGGTCCCAACGTAGTAGGGATGGTAGATAGTACTGGTTGGTCCCAACGTAGTAGGGATGGTAGATAGTTAGATAGTACTGGTTGGTCCCAACATAATAGGGATGGTAGATAGTACTGGTTGGTCCCAACAGTAGTAGGGATGGTAGATAGTACTGATTGGTCCCCACAGTAGTTGGGATGGTAGAGAGTACTGGTTGGTCCCAACGTAGTAGGGATGGTAGATAGTACTGGTTGGTCCCCACAGTAGTAGGGATGGTAAATAGTACTGATTGGTCCCCGCAGTAGTAGGGATGGTAGATAGTACTGATTGGTCCCAACAGCAGTAGGGATTATAAATAGTACTAGTTGGTCCCAACAGCTGTAAGGATTATAGATAGTACTGGTTGGTCCGGATGGCAGTAGGGATTATAGCTAGTACTGGTTGGTCCCGATAGCAGTAGGGGTTATAGATAGTACTGGTTGGCCCCAACAGCAGTAGGGATTATAGATAGTACTGGTTGCCCTCAACAGCAGTAGGGATTATAGATAGTACTGGTTGGTCCCGACAGCAGTAGGGATTATAGATAGTACTGGTTGGCCCCAACAGCAGTAGGGATTATAGATAGTACTGGTTGCCCTCAACAGCAGTAGGGATTATAGATAGTACTGGTTGGCCCCAACAGCAGTAGGGATTATAGATAGTACTGGTTGCCCTCAACAGCAGTAGGGATTATAGATAGTACTGGTTGCCCTCAACAGCAGTAGGGATTATAAATAGTACTGGTTGGTCCCGACAGCAGTAGGGATTATAGATAGTACTGGTTGGTCCCAACAGCAGTAGGGATTATAGATAGTACTGGTTGGTCCCAACAGTAGTAGGGATTATAGATAGTACTGGTTGGCCCCAACAGCAGTAGGGATTATAGATAGTACTGGTTGCCCTCAACAGCAGTAGGGATTATAGATAGTACTGGTTGGTCCCGACAGCAGTAGGGATTATAGATAGTACTGGTTGGTCCCAACAGCAGTAGGGATTATAGATAGTACTGGTTGGTCCCAACAGTAGTAGGGATTATAGATAGTACTGGTTGGCCCCAACAGCAGTAGGGATTATAGATAGTACTGGTTGCCCTCAACAGCAGTAGGGATTATAGCTAGTACTGGTTGGTCCCGATAGCAGTAGGGGTTATAGATAGTACTGGTTGGCCCCAACAGCAGTAGGGATTATAGATAGTACTGGTTGCCCTCAACAGCAGTAGGGATTATAAATAGTACTGGTTGGTCCCGACAGCAGTAGGGATTATAGATAGTACTGGTTGTCCCAACAGCAGTAGGGATTATAGATAGTACTGGTTGGCCCCAACAGCAGTAGAGATTATAGATAGTACTGGTTGCCCTCAACAGCAGTAGGGATTATAGATAGTACTGGTTGGTCCCGACAGCAGTAGGGATTATAGATAGTACTGGTTGGTCCCAACAGCAGTAGGGATTATAGATAGTACTGGTTGGTCCCAACAGTAGTAGGGATTATAGATAGTACTGGTTGGCCCCAACAGCAGTAGGGATTATAGATAGTACTGGTTGCCCTCAACAGCAGTAGGGATTATAGATAGTACTGGTTGGTCCCGACAGCAGTAGGGATTATAGATAGTACTGGTTGGCCCCAACAGCAGTAGGGATTATAGATAGTACTGGTTGCCCTCAACAGCAGTAGGGATTATAGATAGTACTGGTTGGCCCCAACAGCAGTAGGGATTATAGATAGTACTGGTTGCCCTCAACAGCAGTAGGGATTATAGATAGTACTGGTTGGTCCCGACAGCAGTAGGGATTATAGATAGTACTGGTTGGTCCCAACAGCAGTAGGGATTATAGATAGTACTGGTTGCCCTCAACAGCAGTAGGGATTATAGATAGTACTGGTTGGTCCCGACAGCAGTAGGGATTATAGATAGTACTGGTTGGTCCCAACAGCAGTAGGGATTATAGATAGTACTGGTTGGTCCCAACAGCAGTAGGGATTATAAATAGTACTGGTTGGTTCCGATAGCAGTAGGGATTATAGATAGTACTGGTTGGTCCCAACAGCTGTAAGGATTATAGATAGTACTGGTTGGTCCCGATTGCAGTAGGAATTATAGATAGTACTGGTTGGTCCCGATAGCAGTAGGGATTATAGATAGTACTGGTTGGTCCCAACAGCAATAGGGATTATAGATAGTACTGGTTGGTCCCAACAGCTGTAAGGATTATAGATAGTACTGGTTGGTCCCGATGGCAGTAGGGATTATAGATAGTTGTAGTTGATTCCAACAGCTGTAAGAATTATAGATAGTACTGGTTGGTCCCGATAGCAGTATGAATTATAGATAGTATTGGACGGTCCCAACAGCAGTAGGGATTATAGATAGTATTGTTTGGTCCCGACAGCAGTAGGGATAATAAATTGTATTGCTTGGTCCCAACAGCAATAGTAGTACTGGTTGGTCCCGACAGCAGTAGGGATTATAGATAGTATTGGTTGGTCACAACAGTAGTAGGGATTATAGATAGTACTGGTTGGTCCCAACAGCTGTAAGGATTATAGATAGTACTGGTTGGTCCCAACAGCAGTAGGGATTATAGATAGTACTGGTTGGTCCCAACAGCTGTAAGGATTATAGGTAGTACTGGTTGGTCCCGATGGCAGTAGGGATTATAGATAGTAGTAGTTGGTCCCAACAGCTGTAAGGATTATAGATAGTACTGGTTGGTCCCGATAGCAGTAGGAATTATAGATAGTACTGGTTGGTCCCAACAGCTGTAAGGATTATAGATAGTACTGGTTGGTCCCGATAGCAGTAGGGATTATAGATAGTACTGGTTGGTCCCGACAGCCGTAGGGATTATAGATAGTATTGGTTGGTCACAACAGTAGTAGGGATTATAGATAGTACTGGTTGGTTCCAACAGCAGTAGGGATTATAGATAGTATTTTTGGTTCCGACAGCAGTAGGGATTATAGATAGTACTGGTTGGTCCCGACAGCAGTTAGGATTATAGATAGTACTGGTTGATCCCTACCGCAGTAGGGATTATAGATAGTACTGGTTGGCCCTGACAGCAATAGGAATTATAGCTAGTACTGGTTGGTCCCGACAGCCGTAGGGATTATAGATAGTATTGGTTGGTCACAACAGCAGTAGGGATTATAGATAGTACTGGTTAGCCCCAACAGCAGTAGGGATTATAAATAGTACTGGTTGGTCCCGACAGCAGTAGGGATTATAGATAGTACTGGTTGGCCCCAACAGCAGTAGGGATTATAAATAGTACTGGTTGGCCCCCAACAGCAGTAGGGATTATAGATAATACTGGTTGGCCCCAACAGCAGTAGGGATTATAGATAGTTCTGGTTGGCTCCCAACAGCAGTAGGTATTATGGGTAGTATTGGTTGGTCCTGACTGCAGTAGGGATCATATATAGTACTTAGTTACTTAGTACTGGTTGGTCCCAACAGCAATAGGGATTATGGATAGTACTTAGTTACTTGGTACTGGTTGGTCCCAACAACAGTAGGAATTATAGATAGTACTTAATTACATCTACATTGATCTCACCAGATATGCCTAGAGAGTTTCCTTGCGGGCAATGTTTGTTACCAAAGCATGTTGAGGACTCCCATGCTTCATGTTCCACGTGCAAAGGGTGTTCGGCCAAAGGATCCTGTGGGCTGTGTGGCTCTTGGTATTCCATCTTTTGGTCTTCAGTAAACCGTGCAGTACGTGCCCGTAGCCGTTCCTTCCGCGCCCGTGGGAGAGGGGAAGGCACTTTTCTTTAAAAGGGCTTAGACTTTTGTGGCTGACCCTAAGATGGAATCGTTCTTGGGTGCTTCTTTGCTTGGGGTTGGGGGAAGTCTTTCGAACCGTTTTCTCCATCTCGGTTGATCTTACTTTTTCGAGGAGCTCCGCCAACAGTGTTACTGTTACCACTGACTGGTCCGTTTTAGCCAGGAATCAGATACCAGACACATCCCCGCCTCCTATCTGTATCAGGACTCTTCGTTCAGTTGAGGGTAGTCGCCCTTTGCTCTGTCCGGTTCGTGTCATTCGTATTTGCCTCAACCGGACACAGTTTATTACAAAAGGCAGGAAGCGATTATTTCGGTTCCTCATCCCTGGTCGACAGAAGATCTCTCCTCAATCCATCCCTATGCGGATTTGTTGCTATTAGAGTGTCATCCACTCGCCTGGCGAGAGGCGATTGTATTACAAATCGTATTTCTGCCCACGAGGTGCGCGCATTTTCTACGCCCTAGGCTTACGCTAAGTCCGTCAGTTGTCACACGTTATGGAGACAGTCAACTTCTGCTCAGGCTGTTATCAACCCTAGCCATTAGCCTTTTCTTTCAGGACCAGTTCCAGCCTTGTGCATTGTTACTGTCTGTTATGTCTGTGTGTCACACATGGCCATACGCCTCACCTCTCATTTTTTATATCGATGTTTGTCATGCGTTAGCTTTATAGGCTTTGGGAACTCTTCTTCTGCCCACGGTTCCAGCGCCGTCGGGTTATGCGGGGGTTGGTTATGTGATTCCCACCTCCTATTGTCTATTCAACCTGTTGTAAACAGTTGTGAGGTGGGTTGATGATAAGAAATTTAAATTTTATAGTAAATTTTCTTTCTTATTAGTTTAAACAATATTTATTTCCAACCTCAGTGAGTACAGTATACAACATGAAGATGTTTGTGGATTCGACAGTAAGCCTTTGGCTTGTACAAGGTCGTTTCTTTCTTATTATACCTACCACAATTGTTTACCCGGAGGCCCTCCCGTTTTCTTATTCGGGTTAGAATCCTTCCTCCCCGCTGATTACTTATGTCCAATGTTGGCGGCTTCACATAGAATGCCACATAGGTTATAGGTCTGCGCACTGGTACTGGAAGCCGTGGATTGGTACAGATAGGAGTATCCCCTACAGAGTGTGCGCCGGTAGCACTCGACCCATTTTTGGGGCTTATTTTTTCTTGGTGCTTTTGCACCACTTTTTCTTTCCCAAATCGCTTGGGAAAGAACACAATAGAGAGTATACTTCCGAGTAAAGGACCCCACTGTAATGCAAGCCTGTTGTAAAGAATTGTGGTAGGTATAATAAAAAAGGAAATTTACTATAAAATTTAAATTTCCTTAATTATATAACATTTCAGTCATCTGTACACTCTATCCATGCAGGTCGTCGATTTCTTAATTATATAACATTTCAGTCACCTGTACAGTCTATACATACAGGTCGACGATTTTCTTAATTATATAACGTGTCAGTCACCTGTACAGTCTATACATACAGGTCGACGATTTTCTTAATTATATAACGTGTCAGTCACCTGTACAGTCTATCCATACAGGTCGACGATCTCCTTAATTATATAACATGGCAGTCATCTGTATACTCTATCCATACAGGTCGACGATCTGCTTAATTATATAACATGTCAGTCATCTGTACTCCCTACCCATGCTGGTCGCCGATTTCCTTAATTTTATTTGAGAAGAGCGGGACCTCGAAAGTGCCACTAGTCATGTGATCCTGAAAAACTATGTTAGGTAAATCGTTCAACTTGTACTTAGTGACTGGTCTATGCAGGGTGGTCATGTTCACTCGCATTTCATTAACACGCTGGTTTGCTTCGTAGTCAAAGGAATTTTTACTCAGTGGACACACTAATTTGTTGGTAATTATGTACTTCTTAAAGTCGTTTGTCGGTCCACTATAAATCAGTTTGCACACCATCATGTAAACACTTACTAGAAATAATTGGTAGTCATAAATAACTCGGCAGGTGGGTTTTGTATTCTTCCGATAATATCTTACTTTGTAATTTTTCTTTCCTAAGTGGCGTTTTTCTTTATCGACCCTTCTACAAATCAATATAACAGCAGAGGTAGTGAGTAATGTACCCTAGTGTAAGGATAATAAACGTCATTCAAAATAGTGTTAGTGGTGAGAGTAGCGAAATACGTAGCAATCGAGTGTTATATTTCCCTATACAATGTAAAATGTGTCCAAAGTTTTGTATAAAACCAGGCTACAAGGGTTTATGAAATACTTTAGTTTTACCAATATTTATTACACACCTGTTCTATGACATCCCCATCTACAGCAACACTAAACTATGAGGAAAATGAAAAGCTGTTCCTCACATATGTGCGGAACGGAAATCGTTGTCACACTATTTTTATAAAAAAGCGAAATTTCACAGGACTTTTCGACAAATCATTCTCCGCAATTACAATTTCAATCCCCAGCGTGAGCTAAAATCGTCCCCTGAGTTCCAATGTGTTCTATGTGCCAGTAGGCACACAGAACACATTGGAACTCAGGGGAGAATATTAGCCGAGTGTCTGGACCAAATGTCTTGTCCCGAGGGTGAGATTTTCCCATCCCACACCCGTACCCATCAGGGATTATTTTTCTCCCGCCACCATACAGCGGTTAAGTTAGCCAGAGATAATCGGCGGTCACGTGCTGATATAATCAACTCATTTGGTATTCGTTGTTTTGAAAAACTAATGACACCATCAGAAAGAGCATGCAAAAGTTATGTATATACCAAAGGTATATACCACGAAATTGATTAGGAACGGTGGCAGCTTGAGGGTTGAAGAGTTTTAGAGCATCAAACTTTGATCACACTGCATTCCGATGACGTCAATATGAATTAGTTGGTAGCAAAAAACTGATACGATATGCATAACGTCATAATAACGTTATATATACGATAATACCATAGTGTGTTTTGATACGTTTGATATCTCAACGAGTTGAAAGTGAGTTTTTTTCGCGAGGCTTGCCGAGCGAAAAAAAACTCACTTTCAACGAGTTGAGATATCAAACATATCAAAACACACTATGGTATTGTTGTATTTGTCTTATACCGACCATTTTTGTTCTTTTCTGCATTTTTAAAAGGGTTTTGGGGATGATTTCGTGTCAAAATGTCGACTCATCTGGAGTCTCCAATCTATATGACATAGGGGTACAGTCATTCAGGCAGTAACGGGTCACAGGCAGTAACGGGTCAGGCGATGTTGAGCTTTAAAAAAATCGAATTTGAAGAGCATTTCAAACTAAAATTTTATTCCAGTTCCAGTTAGAAGAAGTAATTTGTTGCCCGTCGTCGTAGAAAGTTTCGCAAGTTTATTGTTGTTTTTTGTTGACGAAAGTGATTTTTTTAAAAAGACTGAATGTGCACCGGAAGAAAATTTCGACACGCGAAACCGCAAAAAAAGTTTACGTCTCAGTTACGGGAAGAGAAATATAAAGAGTGTGAATGTAATTATTATTATTTGAACAGGTTTGTCTACGCTTCAAATTCACGAAAAAGTAATTGGGATAAATATCTGGCATCATGATATATTCATTCCGTTTCAACAGCGAGTCGAGTTGTCAATACCGGGTCACTGTCAGACATGCGCATTAAAACCCATTGAAACACTGCTCCAGTTGAACTATTTTTAGAAAATTAACGCAAAACTACTGCATTTGATACACTTCGTTTTCACTTCTTTCCACTGTAAAAGTTGTGAAAAAGTGTGGTGAAATTAATTCAGAGAAGACAAAAAAGACTTTTTGTGTCCAATAAATACATATAAATTGGGAAAATAGATCGCCAGTGGGTGCCAAAGAGGGTGATTCTTTATAGACGCAAGCGACCCGTTACTGACCAAATCGCGACAGGCAAACGATCTAATTTTATAAAATAAACAGAAGCTTTATCTGAATATTTCCGCTGCAATAATGAGTGTCAGATACCTGTCTGTCAATAACAAAAAACAAACTTTGGATAACTTATTTTATTTGAGAGAAATAAACGAAAATATGAAAGGTGACCCGTTAAACCCTGACTGACTGTATGTGTTATAGATAATCTATAACACATGGGCTATATCTTCAACAGGTATAAGATAAAAATGTATAACGTCACGTGGGTGGGGTGGGATAACACCTGTCTCTCCCTGCTATCTCACCCTGGACAGACGTATGATACAGACGCAGTGGGGGGAGAAAATAGTAACACGGGTTCCCCTCACATATTTGGTCGGCGATACAATGTGTTCTTTTTGGTGATAGTTGTTAAATGAATTGCTGAGTGTCCTAATAATTGTTTCTATAGACGTGAAGGCGTGTAATAAACACAGAACGACATGTGTGTGTGAATGTGCTATCACTTGTGCCATCTCAGAAGGATAAAGCTCGAGGCCTGCGGCCTCTCGTTCTTCCTTCCGTACTGGCACTCGTGCCATATCGATTAACCCACTCACACACGTGTGTCGTTCTGTGTTTGTATTGGACTCCCGACGAAAGAGTTTCTGGCGACACCATTCATCAAGTGGGAGGGTACCAGAAACTGTCAAAGAGGGCGCGTTGGCCGCGAATCAAGGGAACATGCACAGATCACTCATTTTTTTATAAGCTCCGCTTTGACAAAATTAGCGATTAGTTTGTTTGTAGTCCCCCGTCAATATTTTGTTTGTCCGGAATATAATTTCTTAACTCCTGAATATGTTTCAACAAAAGTTTATCAACATTTGTAACAGAAATTTCTTCAATCAAGGAGAAGTAGGTAAAGTGTTCATCTCCAACCAAAAAATAATATCATTCAACACATAAATGATAATAGATGTAAGTGCCCACTTTTTAAATAACAACTTGTGTCGGGTGTCGGGTGTATTACATTAGTTTTATAATATGTAATAACAGGATGGTATCTCCATAGTTCAGTGGCGGCCACAGGAATTCGATTGGGGGGGGGGGGGTGTTTAAGTAAGATATGGGGGTCCAAGGTCTAGATACCGAAGGCTTCTCCCGAAGGCCTAAGCTGGGGGAGAGTATCGGAGGAGTGTCCCTCTTCCATTGGCAGGGGTCTGGGGGATCTCCTCCAGGAAACATTGTCACATTTGGACGCCATGGGAGCGATATCTGAGCATTTCTACAACACCTGACTTGATGTGTATTGTTGTGTGCCGTTTGCGGATGTGATTTTGTGTGAAAAAACCACCGTCAAATAGGAATTTGAAGTTTGAATTTTTTATTTATTTTTTTTTTTTTTGGGGGGGGGGGGGGAGGGAAGTGTAAGGGGATGGGGAGTACGCCCCCTATAACGTCGCCTCTGCCATAGTTTGAATAATATTACATAATTCTGAGAAATTCATCCGGTATTACCACGACCATCGAACTTGCGATCTGGATGGAAACACTCAAGGTGGCTATTAAAGGTAACTATCATATTATTTCACTAAACTAATACAAACTATCACTTCGACGTTACTACGAAACTGCGTTAACCCTTTACCTAATGAATCGCCCTTATCCGCTCGCGTAATATGCAGTTGAAAAAATATTATTTTTCAAAAAGTTTAACAAAACCATATCATGTGACCCCTCGTTGGTACGAGCTCGTCGAGCTCGTTCCAACGAGGGGTCACATGATATGGTTTTGTTGACATTTTTTGAAAAATCTAAAAAAAATGATATTTAAAATAATAAATTTTGATATCGTCTGCGTTGGGTAAAGGGTTAAACCTTTATACCCTTTATACCCTTAACATGTCATAAATTGACTCATAAATATTTCAGAAGTGTCAACCATTCAAAACAATCAACGCATTTCAGTAGAAGGGTCAATATTGAACTGATCATAGTGGAAGGCTCAATATTGAACTGATCACAATAACATTGCTAATGACCCTAATTAAGTGAATTCAAGCTAGTAACTGACGTAAATCTACGCCGTAACATAAGAACATATCAGCATATCAGTCATACATAAAACACACCAATATTCATGACGTCACCTCCTGACATGCCCTGTTGTCAGGTGTGCGTTTCAGGGTAGTTTATGCGAGCTACACTACTCTGGCCCTACCATGTAGATGCGTAGGAGCGTCGCAGTGCAGTGGTAGTGCAGCTATTGCATCAGGCCGTATGTGCCCATGTGCTAATCACGTTCATTACTATAAGGGTATTTGAGGGAAAGGACTTAAAATATACATTTGAGATGCCAGAAACCTGCAGTTCCGGTCGTTTCCGTGACTATTTTAGATAATTCTCAGGATTCTTTGTGTAATCGAAGCCCTGCGCAAGGCATTATGGGACGTCCAGTTAGAGGAAAAGGGTAATAGTTTGTTTCACAGCCACACACAGGGGAGAGCCTATGGCTGTACCACCCTAACTGGCTGATTTTAAGCAATTTGAGGGTTGTTTTGGGTAATTCGATGGAAATGGGATAGATAGATAATTTTTTTAGATAGATAATTTATTTGCAGTATACAGAGTATACAACAACAAACAATAAATACGAACATGGCAAATATATATATACTGCATTGGATGGCATAGCCCGACAGGCTGTCTTCCTGCCATTCCCACTGGAAGAGCCCTGATAGGTGTCCTGACAGCAGAGTTACCAAATACTGTGACGGTTTGCTCTTTATTAAATGGTGAGGTTGCTTAACCCCAAAGTGCAGAGACGCGACTGGTCCCGATCATAAGCAATGATGCTTCTTTTTACGGTCTGACGGTGTAAGGGAAATGCAAGTAATAACTCAGTTCGTTGATTTGTCTATACTATAGACGAGAGAGTCCAGAAAAGAGTGCAAGTAAAAGAGAAACAAGGAAAACGGAGGAAAATTATCTAAAAAATTTTAAAAAATGAATAAAGTTATCGGCGACAATCCGGGCACATAGTGTTACTACAAGAAACATTAGATAAGTAGGTGTTCAAATACTGAGCAGTTATGGCATTTTTAAAACGTGGTCTAGGGTAGTTTTGTAGAGCTGATACAAAATTGGCCTAAAAAATAAATGCCCACCGGACAGGGGAGAGTATTGTTACAGCCATAACTACCCCCGCCTTGTTGAACGAGTGCAAAAATCAAAAAGAGTTTCCCTAAAACAAAATGTCGGCCCGCATGGTTCGGAAATCTTAAGAGATTTCGGGAAAATTAAACACCTCAGAATTACATGCGTGCATGGTAATGACGTAACAAGATGGCCGCTCGCGCGCCTTACGCATAATACATCACTTCCCATGTCAGTTCCGGACATGCACACCACGATAAATACATGTAATTAGAATTTACAAATGGGGTTCAAAACCTGACCTGCTACTTTCGTTGAATAGTTTAGATACACCCTTGTCTTGTGCCTTCCGGCCCTCAATGGGATGGTTTATGCAAACGATTCAAGTCAGACTCGTTCTTTACCCACGATTCAAACATTCAAGAAAATATTGACACCTTTAGCCAAAGGCCAGTTTAAATTTAAGTCCTGCTCACTAAATCAAGATAATGGCTTTCAAAAATGTATTCTGCACGCTAAAAACTAAAGTGTTAAAAACTACACTTGAAGTGCTGTATTTAACACTTACTAAGTGCTGAACTAGCACTATGTTCAAGTGTAGATATCCCAGAACTTGACAGGTGTTACAATAATACCACTTGACAAGTGTAATGTCTTTTTTAAACAGTAATTTTATTTCTTTCAAATATGAAATAGGGTTTGGCGAACAGGCTAAGCCTATTTAAACGCCTCCCCCTTACAACAATATTCAATTCTGATACAAAAACATTCAAACGGGTGCAGGTGCTGGTGAGGAGTTACACTTTGACTTAGATGATATTACAAATCATTGCACTCTAAAATTGTCATACAATAATAGTAAGTGTGTGAAACTCAACTTCTTGATAAATTGTATGTATGTCTGGACAGAAACTGGCTGCAACTTGTTTATAGAGTGAATGGTGGGCACTATGGTATCTGGCAAGATTTTCGAGCAAGTAAACATGCCTATTATTCCTATTTTAGATAGCCTGTTACGTAGGGAAGGTCACCATGTACAAAAAGATAAGACAAGTGTAATGTCGCGACACTTAAAAGGAAACAACGCAGATGACGCGGATCAGGCTCGAACTCTCGAGCCTGATCCGCGTTATCTGCGTTGTGTCCTTTTAATTATCTACCCATCAAGCGCAAATCAAATTATGGACGATTCTGGAAGAACCACCAATGCTAGACACATGGGAAGTGCCATCCATTCAAGTTTCAGATGTCTGACGATTGTAATGTCTAAGTGATTAAAGCATTACACTTTTGTGTTAAAATCAAACCCTAAGAGTTAGAATGGGTTTAACACCTTGAAAGTGTCAGTTTTAACACTTCAGTTTTTAGTGTGTGCTTGAAAACAGAATTGTAGGTTTTCAATAATGTCGCGAAACAAATAACATTCGAAAAAGTAATAAATTTGATGAGGATTGCGCTGCAAAGTTGCTCGTTTCGTCCAAATAGTTTTTTCTTGGGAGAGCATCGGAATCGTCAAAATGCATTCGGTAGAGCACCTGAGTCGCTCGACAGAGCACCGGAATATTTTACTTTTTCCTGGTTCCTCGATTCCTCGCTTTCTCGAAACAATAATACATTTTTCTTGTCCGAATTTTTTGAAAATTGAACAAGGGGTTTTTATTATACGCTAAACGATAGAATATCGAAAACAAATGCGGAAAGATAGAAATCGTATCCCCCATTATGAAGATATAGGAAGTTTCACTTTCACGGTATCAACCAAAAATAGCGACTTTCAAAGCATCACCTCAAGGTGAATAAGAATCAAATTATTACTGGAAATGATTAATTTCTTCTAAAAACGTATAACGAAAATAAAATCTAGTGTTTTTTAGTGGATACCGATCATTTCCAGCAATACTTCAACACGTATTCACCTTGAATTGATGCATGAAACCCACCAGCTGAATCAGAGCGGAAGACGCTACCTGTTCCAAGTATAGATCGAATCACTTCCGTGTATCAATGCGCATCAACTGTTTACTTTCATGCATCAATTCAAGGTTGAAACGAGTGAAATTATCGATGGGAACGGTCAGATTCTAATAAAAAAGTGTATAATAAAAAGAAAATCTAGTGTTTTTGAGTGGATACCGAAAATTATCTCACTCGTAACCGAGATAAAGGGTGATTTTAAAAATAAACCTTTCTCTCTGTCACTCATGAGATAATGTTTGGTATCCACTCAAAAACGCTAGCTATCGTGTATATATTCAATGCTGTAATGCACAGCTTCAGTTTTTAATTGGAAAAATGTTCCAACGAATGGATAGGTTTCCGAAATACAGTACGTGGAGAGTGGATTGCAACAAAATCACCCACAGAGTGGAGGTATCACCCAAAGTATCACTTTCAAATTCTGCACATATGGACAAAAACACAAGCAATGTTTCGGCCAATGGACCTCCGGGTTTAACCCGGAGGTCCATTGGCTGGAACTTTGCTTGTGCTTGTTATGGTTTGCAACAAATCTGCAATTATTGCTTGGATGGAATCGCCACTCCGCGGGCGATTTAGTGATAATACACTCTCCACGTACTGCATACACTTAAACTCGTCTACTTTCCTGACATTATTGGAAAATCGTGAGTTATAACGGCATTTTGATACTGTATTTATTACTTACCTTGTTGTGACGTCCATGGGGGTGTCGTTTTTCGCTGTGCATGCGCATACAAGATGTGGTTGTGACTACTGTTGCGTTTTGAGGAAATTTGAACAGAGCACCGGGATATATGCTCAAAGAGCACCTAAACACCGCTCGAGAGAGCACGCAATATCAAGGAGTGGTTCCTCCCCAGTGGTCATACTCGACAACTGATTGACACGCATTCCAAGTTTGAACTCTATTCACTCAGCCCTTATCGATCAGTTTATCTGAGCATGGGTTCTTTAACCACACATCTCCGATATCCAGAACCCAACAACGCGAAGACTTCAAGCAGTACTTTAACCCTTGCACTACGCTTACTTATATATCGGTGCTAAGAAATTCCAACATTTTCTCTGTCTGGGGCATAATGTCCTGACACCTGAATATTCTTCAACCGAACCGCGTAAACATTTTTCTTATGAGAAGAGGTGATGTGTTGAGTTTCACAATAAAGTCTGTAGCTCTAAGGCCAAGGTATCGGGTCAATAGTTTGTTCCTCTGGACTAGAAGAATTTATTCATGTCAATTTTGTGTTTGTCTAAGGCATAATGTCTTAGCCATTTGATATCTTTAAAGAAATTTACGTTTTCTCGGCGGAGAAGTGCCAAACATCATAAGTTCTGTACCCCTCAAATGTTAGAGGTTAATTTTTGGTTCATTTTGTCGAACGTTGTCAATAAATTGTATTTCTGATACATAACGGAATTTAGAATGACCATATATAGAACATTATAGTCTATGTATCAGGGGCGGCGGAAGCTCGATAAAAGTGGAGGGGCACAAATTTACAATGCTACCAGGGTTCGATCCAGTGTGAGAATGGTTACAATCGTATTTCGGTAAATGTAACATGACTCGATATAGTCTCTCGTTTAGATAAATATGCCGCTGTGTGTAGTACTGAAATGGTTAACCGGATAACCGGTTTGAAACCGGTTACCTACCTAACCGATTTGAAAAAAAAACTTCAACCGGTTATCCGAAATATCGATAGTGATCGTCATTCCACGGTTAAAACGAAGTAAATCTGCCGTTTCTCCTTTGGGATAGATACACCTCGAAGCCGCATTGTATATATTGAGAAGTAATCGACTTTGGCGTTCAAGACTTCGTTAATGGTCGGCAGTTTCAGTGAGTAACCGCAGAAACTATTCCGTAGTATGTATACAAACGAACGTTGTCGAGTACTCGACAACGTTCGTTTATATACACACTACGGAATAGTTTCTGAGAATACTGCTTTCCAATTCCTATAGTTTTGATCCCAGATATTCGGTGAAATAATGGTTACGGATAACCGGATATTAACCGGTTATAGTTCTCGGTTCGTCGATTGTGAAAATGAGCCAACCGTTTCAGCCCTAGTTGTGTGGTCACTGTCCTGTCCGTTTCTTCTACTTCAACCATCTTCCAACCGAAGGCCAGCCTTCATATCTACAGTAAGGCCAACCTTCGGGTTGGAAGATAATTGAAGTAGAAGGAACGAACCGAAGCAACCGAACGTGGGATTATTTGGCTAAATATTGTTTGGATTTGCAAATAATCTTACAGGAATATATTGAAATGTTCAAGCGCCCATTTTACCTCAGTGTATAACTGCGAAACATATCTGTGGTAAAAAGTGGAGGGGCACGTGCAGCCTGTGCACCCCTGGCTCCGGGGCCTCTGTATATACCCAACGGAAAGATCACTTTGAGGGGACAAATGCCAAATCATCATCATTTTAATCAACTGCCTGTTCTTTTGTTTTGGCAGTGACAGCCCATGAGTTTGTAAAATTATCATCTTGTGGGGAAGGAGGGACTATATTTGAAACTTTGGTATTTCATTTCCGGAAGCCCGTGGGAAATAGAACAGTGCTTGTGTACTGTAGTCAACAAATTCTGTCTTACTGAAAAAAATATTACGGAATAACCAGAGTCTGGATGGAAACCTTCTAACGGTGACAGTGTGGGTATTGGCTAAACTGGTCTTCATACTTTTGCTTCAGTGATGATAGACAGATAAAGTGACCTCAAAGGCCACTAAATAAATAAATAAATACATTACTAGGTGCAAAGCTAAGAGACCTCCAGTTATTTATAAAGTTAGATATTACCCAGTTACGTATTATGTACTTCACTACATGCCTGTTGGAATTCAGCAACGATATGCACTTATTTTTCTTTTTGCAAGCATCAAACATTATTACCTAATGCACCAACACATCCACAAACACACACAAGCACACAAATAAACCCACCCTCATTGAAATACACACCTACAGACCCACAAACACCTCCACAGCGTCACTCACCCCTCAGCCTCACCCCACTCAGCCTCACACCCACCCAGCCTCAAACACCCTCAGCCACAGACACACCCTGAATTGTCATGTGTGTCAACCGGGGACAAGTATATGCACAAACATACCATATATGAAAACTCTCGCGCTTTTTAACGAAAAACATGGGTAAGTACTCTATAAATAACAACTGGGGCACTGACAAATGGAGACGTTATTTATTTATTTATTTATTTATTTATTTATTTATTTATTTATTTATTTATTTATTTATTTATTGGGGTTTAAGATCACATACTTATGCACAATGGCTAATCGTGTATCGTAGCGATGATTTTCATATGAGTCCAATTTCAATTTCGATGATTTATTCAATGTTATTAGATTCATTTCAAAGACTATGTCCTCCATTTCTGTGTTTCATTATATTCTAATTCTATCAAATGTCAAATTACAAAGAGTTAAGTTGATTTCATAAGAACCTTATTTATGACAAGTTTGAACAACTCACGGTAGTTTTCACCAAGCGTCCCTCAATCAGCCATTGTTTAATCTAAGCTAATTGTTCGTAGTCTGTTGATCTATTGTGTAATTTATATGTATATAAACGCAGTTCTTGTATTATTTGGTAACTATTCTGTGAGGGAGACACCTCAGAAGGTTCATTCTTCACTTTTCAGTCGGAGGTTCCCGATTGTTCGTGAACCTTTGTTACTTCTGTATCTGGAATTCCAGTACTGTCGCTGTAAATAAACGCTAATTCCCCAAGAACTTGTCTTCGACTTCTATTTCAACGATCCAGATCTACCATCCCGCTAGTTTGTAATTTTCACGTTCTCATATGACCGTAGCAGTTTTACGGGTGGAGGAAGCCGGAGTACCAGGAGTGAACCACAGAACAACTGTCAGCTCCTTGACATTCTAACTCTGTTGAAGCTCCGCTCAAGCAGGATTACAAAGCAGGGTTACAGCATTACAGCGGTTGAAGACATGTGCACCATTGACGTGCAGTACGCCTTAGTACACTGCGTCATCGTGCCCCCATGTAGGCAACCGAGATAAATTGCCTTGCCCAAGGACACAAGGCGGGTCATCCCGGATGGGGATCGAACTCGGGATCTCTAGCATAGAAGTCCAACAGTCTACCACTGAGCCAGCATGCTCCCAAATGGAGACGTTAAAATTCCCTTATCGCAGACTACAGAGCATACAACCTTGGACGCCGCCGATTGTCGTTTTCCCCAGTTTAGTGTGTATAAGTCTTGAAACTAAGTGTCCATGGATGGTGGTGATTACAAACCCTTAACAGACACCCTAGGATAGTCACGCGTGCGTCCATAACACACCTACATCCTCACCCCCCCCCCCCCCCTTCCATCCACACACACACACATTCCCATTTTAGGACAGATCACACCACTCAATAAGAATTAACTCTTAGAAGCTGGGGAATCAGAATGGTTTATTGAACATGACATATCGCGAAAAACTTACAGTAAAGCAGGTGCTTCTAGTCAAGTGTCGTCTGCCTTTTCAGGCAGACGACACTTGACTAGAAGCACCTGCTCAGTGTTCAATTCTCCCCCAGCCCAAAGATAGCCAAACCATCACAGCCATATTACCTGCAGTATTACATAACAGACAAGACAACTCGCCTCCCGGCTTCTAAGAGTTAATTGGAAAAACAGAAGTGCATTATCTATTTTCCTTGGTTTATGTTCTCGGCGTATCACTAATATTATATACTGATTGAAATGCACTAAAACTTATCTATAATCAATGGAAATGGAACTATATTAATTCTAGATCGATGTGTCGTACACGTCTTGTGCGTTTTGAGCAATATGTTGATCTGTTCATTTTCTATAGGCGCTAATTGATTCATCTTGTCAACTTGGATTTTGTTGAATGATATCTGCTTTCTTTCCCCCGTTTAATTTATCAGCATTTCTATTTATTGTCGCCAAACACATTTTGTAATAAAAGTCTGGCTTAATTGGATTGTCTGTGCTGCCCACGGTACCTTTGCCATATCTGCAACATTTGAATACAAAATTGGTAGTTAAATTGTATTCGATCTCATTGTCCATACCCATGTCCACGTGTATTATGTGAAAATACGAACACGTTTCAAAGCAGGCAAGTACCAGTTGCATTGATATGAAAACATACCACAGGCTGACGACGTAATCCCCAAATTACAAATAATGATGTCCAATATAGGGGGACGTCTCGAATAAGGTTAATTGCGGGAGTAAACCTGATTTGTTCCGACTGTGATGCCGCAAATTCCGTCTCATAAAATATTCCAACTCATCATCAAGAAATGCCTCCGACGAAGGCATTCCTTGATGATTTATTTGGGGCATTAGTCAACTGGGATTTTATAGAGGTTATATCTACGCTATAATTCAATATTTAGGATGGAAATGCATGAAGAAGTCGTGACGCACTGTCTTCGTATCTTCTTATTTTCTTATCACGTACCATACTCCAAATGGTTTAGAGTGGATCCCCCACCCCCCGTACCATACTCCAAGTGGTGGATCACCAGATCAACAGCCTGAATCGGGATCCATAGACACCCCTCTTTGTATGGCGGACTGTTTGTGTGACATATTAGCCGAAGTATTGTGAAAAATTTACTCTGGGGTGCCAAATAATCATACACGTATGATTATTAATTTCGAGGACTTTTTCCGCCCTGTGTGATGCTTATTCCAACCTGTTTGATTATTAAATTCCCAGTTGTCATTAAAGAACAAAATTCACAACGTAACACCAGCTATTAATATTTAAAATTGGAAACATCCCCGTCCGTATATGATTGGACTAATCTTAGACCCTTGGAAAGCTCTCCAGGAGAGCTTTCCAAGGAATAATGTCTGAAACTTGGAATTTTATCATGCATAAACTGACAGACTTCAAAGACATACCTCCCTGTACTATTATTCCGGTCTGGACTATTATTAAATTCAAGCTATTTTTTCACCCTGTACTATTATTCCGGACTGTGCTATTATTCCGGACTGTACTATTATCATTCCGGACTGTGCTATTATTCCGGACTATACTATTATCATTCCGGACTGTGCTATTATTCCGGACTATACTATTATCATTCCGGACTGTACTATTATTCCGGACTGTACTATTATCATTCCGGACTATACTATTATCATTCCGGACTGTACTATTATTTGGGACCTAAGAGTACATCATAACCAGCATGAACGAAATGATCTGCTAAAGTCTGAAAGAAAATGTCCGCACTGGAGAAATGGTCTACTCCAATGCAAACGAAAATTCCCCCACTGGAAAAAAGAAAATTGCGGTGTCGAGTGTGGGTACATTCCTGCGCTCCCAGCCCTCCCCCGCCTCCTCCCGTACCCCTTATTTATATCCTTGCCAATGTTGGTGTACATTTTACGAATATGTAATTGATTTGTTTTATCTTTATGTATTGTCTCCTAGTCTGTCTGGTATCTTGGTATTTTTACATGGTACATACCGTCGCCTGAGTGCTAGAATGTTCTATGTCCCCTGTGGGACTATATATTATTTCCCCTACGGGAGTGCTATGTCCCCTATGGGACTATATATTATTTCCCCTATGGGAGTACTGTGTCCCCTATGGGACTATATATTATTTCCCCCATGGGAGTACTATGTCCCCTATGGGACTATATATTATTTCCCCTATGGGAGTACTATGTCCCCTATGGGACTCTATATTATTTCCCCTATGGGAGTACTATGTCCTCTATGGGACTATATATTATTTCCCCTATGGGAGTACTATGTCCCCTATGGGACTATATATTATATCCCCTATGGGACATAGGACACTCTAGCACTCAGCCGACGATATCTCATCTCATTAATTTAATATTAAATTAATAACAACGATGACATACTAATAACAATGATTCATTGTCCGTCCGATGATTAGATAATAATTTTTATAAATCATCCTAAGGAATAAAACCTGTATAGAATACTGATCATTGGCAAACTCTCTGAGAGATGTTATATTTATAATATAATTTATATTGTTAAAGGGTAGACATACCTTAATATGATATTAAGTACATTCATATACTTCTTGCAGTAGGTCCACAAAATCCCTATTTCATCCAAACAACCTCCTTCATTACCCCTCTCAAACATGTAATGTCTCTAGACCTCACTTTCAACTCAATCAGTTCACTTGGTGAGGTGTAAAACCTGGACTGTACTATGGACACTGGCATAGTGTAAAAAACTGGACTGTGTATCTATTATGAACAAATTTTTTTACATATTAACAATCTCCAAATGTTTTGTTTTTCCTTTTTTTGTGTTTGTTTTTCTTTTCGGAAATAAAACCATCGAATAAATTAATTACACTATTTACATAATGATGTGTTCCTGCTTACGAATAGGATAACTGAGATGATCCATGCAATATGGCAAGTAACTTGTTTCTTGACGCATCAGGTTTCGTAAGACAGTCAGCTAACTGTTTCTCTTTTGAAAGCCATCGTATGCTTGCTATTTCTTTCCTCGGCAACATTTCACGAAGAATACTTATGTCTATTCTTAAACGTTTATCTTCCAAGGAAGTTGTAGCATGAACTGCATCATATAAAGATTTGTTGTCAGTGACACATATGATAGGAAGATTGTTAATGATTTCTAGTTTGTCATCAAATCCACAAAGTTCACAAATGATAGATCTCAAAAGGAAACAAGATTCTGCTCCTTCCAGCAAAGTTAAAGCTTCAGCCGCTAATGTGCTTTTAGCAATACCTTTAATTTTTCTAGACTTCCAATTAATAGGTGAAAATTTCCCATTGCTTCCAACTAGAAAAGTTATAAAACCCCCTTGAGATCCAGAGTCTCGTAGAGTTGCAAATGAAGCATCACTAAAGACAAGTTTTGCTTTGGAAATACTACCGTTGTTAGGATATTTCATGCTAACCTTTTCTGACTTTAATTTCTTTAGGATTTTATTTGCTTTCAGTAAATCTGCTACAGAACTATTCTTCAGAGTTACACTGAGAGCACAAGAATCAAATGCCATATCAGGCCTAGTTTGATTTGTTGTCCAATTAAGCTGACCAATAACCCCACGGAGTTGTCTTAGTTCATATTCTGAAAGTTTATCTGCTTTGTTTGTCTGACGTTGTGGTTCAAAGTGAATAAATTCAATGTCATGTATATACTGATACTGCTGAACTGTAATCTCATCAGAATATTGTTTTATATTTCAACCAAGGTATTTAAATGTTTCAAACTCTTCTTTATTGATCATAAATTTCTTTCTGATATTGTCTATCACATTTTCTTGAAAATGATATGATCCTCACTAAAGGAAATCATCCACATGGCAAGCAATCATTCCATGTAAATCATTTTTGTAATGCCAAAAAAATAAAGCTTCATCATATTTGCTCATAGTGACACCTAATCTTAATAATTCTTCTTTAATTGTCAAATACCACACTCGAGATGCATCACCTAGACCAAGAACTGAAGTCTGTAGTTTCCATAAATTTGTTGTGTTTGCTTCTGTAGGAGGTTTAATATAAACATCCCTGTCTATAGTTTTACCTTGTAAGAACGCTGATCTGAAGTCGAGAGAATTTACTCTCCATTTTTTTGAAGGAATAATGGTCAACATGATTCGAAGACTTTCTTTGGAGCAGGTGGGTGAATCAGTTTGTAAAGAGTCTATGTTTTCTTCAAAACCTCTTGCTACAAGTCTTGTCTTGACAATCGGAATTTTATCTTTCATTTTGTTTAGTGAGAACCCATCGAACAGACATAGCTTTCTGACCGGTGTTAGAAACTTCTATAAAAACATTATGTTCTTTCCACCTATCTAATTCAACAAGTTTGGCATTTATTATTTCCACTGGTTCATAACTGACCGAATCAAATAAAATTTCTTCTACTTTCTTATGCCATCCTTCAAGTTTTTCAAAGTCAACATTTTTAATCACATCCTCATCTATGTCTTTGATATTTAACCAAAACTTGTATTTTCCAGACGCCTTACCTCCTCTGCCGATTACAACAGCTTCTTTCCATTCATCTGATTCGGGAAGTTTGTAAGTTATTGTTGAGTTTTTTTCTGGTAATACACCTGAGTATCGTGTAGGATTCCTACTATCTAAAGAATATGAATCTGAATATGTATTAGAAGATTCACTTGCGTTAACATCAGAACTTGTTTCATGTAAATTGTTTTGTGTACGTACATTTATACTTGTGTTGTTATCAGCTAATCCAACATTGTCATTAGCACATGTAGTATCGATTTCAGAATTCTCATCAACACAATCACTTGGACATGAAACACCTGTTGAATCTGGATTAAATTCTTGAACATTAGACGCTTATGTAGAATCATCAGTATTACATGTAGTTTGTTTGTTTACATCATGATATTGTTTATTTGAATGAGCTTGTTGTAAACTACATGGATTTACACGGTAATAAACTCCTCCATGCTTTACAAATACTTGTTGAGAATCTTTACCAATGATTACACCAGGTCCTTGCCAAGTCTTGAAATTGTGTCGTTTATAAAATACAATATCACCCTCTGAAATGGTAATGTTGAGGAATTTCGAACATTGTGACGCAAAGCTCGTCTTAGCTTGTCTGATGATTCATACTTGATGAAAGACTCTCTTGCAGAATGCAGAGCATTGAGATGATCTGCCACAAGCTGACTTGATGTTCTTCCTTCTAATGCAGAAAGCTGGTCCGTTAAAACGGAAGGAAGATTAGGATTTTCGCCAAAAACTAACTGATTTGGACTATAACCATACACATTATGCAATGCATTCTTTGCACTAACAGCCCACGCCAGGGCTATTTCCAAAGAACAATTACAGTCATCTATAATTGTGTTAATCATATTTCCTATAAGAGCATTGTGACGCTCGGTTATGCCATTTGACCAGGCTGATTCAGCAGCTGTAGTCAGTACAGTTATGTTCAAATTTTCACACATATCCCTGAAGTGTTATTATTAAATCTGCACCGTTGTCACTCAAAAAACGCTTTGGGCAACAAAATAAGCTGATCCAATGTTTAAAAATTTTGTCTATAATGACGTTGGCATGTTTTGAAATAATCACAGCTGCTGTACTAAAACGTGTTGCATGATCAATGAGATGTAAAAAATATGAATGTTTGTATACTTTCAGATCCATTGAAACAGTATCATTGAAACGTTCTGCAAGCGAAAGACCAACAACTGGTCTCAAATTGGGTTTTTTTTTATACTTTTGGCAAATATCACAACTCTGTTCTATATCGTCAAAAAGTTTAAACAAGATAGGATCATTCACACCACTATTTTCTACACGTTTTTGTAATTTTGTACTATTGGCATGACCAAACTGTTTGTGTAATTTTGAAGCAATTGGTTTTTTTTCTTTTAAAGACATTGAAGATATATTATGTGTTGAAAATAATACCTGAACACTCATTTTAGGCTGATCCACTTCATCAACAGATGTACATGTAAGAAGATTGGTATTAAACAGTGGAATAGCATAATGTCCACTAGAGGTGAATGTCAGTTTCACATCTCTCCCAAAAATATTTGCGGTATCTTTTGAAAAATCCAATTTCATTTGGGCTTTCTTCATTGTTGTTTTACTGAGTAATAAAGGCAAGTCACAATCTATAACATCAGTTTCAATGACAACTTTGGTGTTTGCAATTTCTGCGGGTATTGTTACTTGCTTCAATGATTTTATGACATCACCATTTCCAAATTGAAAAGATGTTGCACTTGGACCAGATTTGAATTTGCAAAATTCTTCTGGTGATAATGAACCAAGAAAGCAGTTCAACCATACCTTCCCACAAACAATTTTTCTGCAGCCGCTATCAAGAACAGCAGAATGTAATGTTTCTCCCACAAATTTAGCAATGTAACATTCATGTAAATCCTTTGAGAAAAGAGTAATATCCACATGTTCTTCATTGATAGCCTCATAACTATGTCTGGCCCAATGATATATTGATTCGCAAATAATGCATTTTGTGACACATCCATTTTCATCAAGTGGATTCTTTCGCCGTGTGGTAATATTTCATCTTGTTTGACCAGTATTTCCATAATTACCCCTGCGACGTGAATCTCCCCGATAGAAACCTCAGCCACGACTGAATCTCCTTCCTCCCCTGTTATCTCGGCCATACAAGACACTGTCAGAACATATTTTAGTTTCCAAAACTGGTTCAACTTTAATTGAGTCATCAGATGTGGTTGATGTGAAAGATGAAATGAAAATTGCCTTTAATTGTTTCTTCATATTTTCATATGTTAATTCTGTTAATGTAGCCCTGGCCAATTGTTGTTTTTCTTCAGTTAAGTTTGCACTTTTTAACAAACGGTATGCCAATACACTGTCTGGCAAATCCATATTGTGAGTCTTTATTTTGTTGTATAAACGTTCAAAATCATTGATGTAATCCGTAATGGACATATCACTAGGTCGCCGAAAAGATTCAAAATCTTCATAAGAAATGTAAGCCGATTGATGAATGTCTTTTGCATACAACGATTTCACTTTTTTAACAAGAATGTCAATACCACTTTCACTGTGTAAATCTGCCACCGACAAATCTGCGCACGCTTATTTATTTTTTTTCTGAAAGTGAAAGGTAACCTGCTGGCCCTTGCTTTTCAGTATTGAGAGAAGTTACACACTTCCATAATTCCAATTCTCTTAACCACAATTCAAAGTCTCCATTGTCAGCAAAAGTTGGTGGCACAAAAAATTGTTTGGATGTCGCCATTTTGAAAAAAGGGGTTTTTTTTCCAGAAAAATTCTGTTTTATTCCGATTCACATTTGCTCTGCTACCATTTAAATGGTAGACATAACTTAATATGATATTAAGTACATTCATATACTTCTTGCAGTAGGTCCACAAAATCCCTATTTCATCCAAACAACCTCCTTCATTATCCCTCTCAAGCATGTAATGTCTCTAGACCTCACTTTCAACTCAATCAGTTCACTTGGTGAGGTGGAAAACCTGGACTGTACTATGGACACTGGCATAGTGTAAAAACTGGACTGTGCATGTATTATGAACAAATTTCTTTACATATTAACAATACAGTTAATAACACTTATACCGTTATAGTGCATCTAAACCAATAATACCGGTGTCTAACACCAAACATTGGCAAACTCTCTGAAAAGGTTATATTTATATACATACCAGTCAATAAATCTTATACATGCATTCTAAACCAATAATAACTGTATCTAATACTAATCATTGACAAGCTCTCTGGGAGGGGTTATATTTATATACATACAGTTAATAAATCTTATACATGCATTCTAAACCAATAATAACTGTATCTAATACTAATCATTGGCAAGCTCTCTGGGAGAGGTTATATTTATATACATACCAGTCAATAAATCTTATACATGTATTCTAAACCAATAATAACTGTATCTAATACTAATCATCGGCAAGCTCTCTGGGAGAGGTTATATTTATATATATACCAGTTAATAAATCCTGTACATGCATTCTAAACCAATAATAACTGTATTTAATACTAATCATTGGCAAGCTCTCTGGGAGGGGTTATTTTTATATACATACAGTTAATAAATCTTATACATGCATTCTAAACCAATAATAACTGTATTTAATACTAATCATTGGCAAGCTCTCTGGGAGGGGTTATTTTTATATACATACAGTTAATAAATCTTATACATGCATTCTAAATCAATAATAACTGTATCTAATACTAATCATTGGCAAGCTCTCTGGGAGGGGTTATATTTATATACATACAGTTAATAAATCTTATACATGCATTCTAAACCAATAATAACTGTATTTAATACTAATCATTGGCAAGCTCTCTGGGAGAGGTTATATTTATATACATACAGTTAATAAATCTTATACATGCATTCTAAACCAATAATAACTGTATCTAATACTAATCATTGGCAAGCTCTCTGGGAGAGGTTATATTTATATACATACAGTTAATAAATCTTATACATGCATTCTAAACCAATAATAACTGTATCTAATACTAATCATTGGCAAGCTCTCTGGGAGAGGTTATATTTATATACATACAGTTAATAAATCTTATACATGCATTCTAAACCAATAATAACTGTATCTAATACTAATCATTGGCAAGCTCTCTGGGAGAGGTTATATTTATATACATACAGTTAATAAATCTTATACATGCATTCTAAACCAATAATAACTGTATCTAATACTAATCATTGGCAAGCTCTCTGGGAGAGGTTATATTTATATACATACAGTTAATAAATCTTATACATGCATTCTAAACCAATAATAACTGTATCTAATACTAATCATTGGCAAGCTCTCTGGGAGAGGTTATATTTATATACATACAGTTAATAAATCTTATACATGCATTCTAAACCAATAATAACTGTATCTAATACTAATCATTGGCAAGCTCTCTGGGAGAGGTTATATTTATATACATATAGTTAATAAATCTTATACATGCATTCTAAACCAATAATAACTGTATTTAATACTAATCATTTTACACCTGGAGTCAATACTATAAAACTTTTACAATTGTATTTAGAATTGTATTTTCTACCTATTAATATAACCGAGTAAAATGAATGATTAGCATTTTAAAAGATATGGCAATTTGCCAACTGGCAAATTGCCAGATCTTTGAAAATGCTAATCATTCATTTCAACCCATTTAAAATCATAACTAGAAAATACAATTCTAGAAAATACAGCTGTAAAAGTTGTATAGTATTGGCCCCTGGTGTGACATTGTACGACGGGTAGTTTTCAATTATAAATTACCGAAGCCCATCTCCCCGCAATTCTAGCCGCGTACTTTATATAGAAAGGCTATCCGATACAAAATGAAGCCCGTAAGGATGGCCCAGCATTGGGGAAACATATCAAGGAACAATATATTTTATATTAATAGGAACCTGGTTTGTTTTGTTCAGATGTGGGTTTTAGGAAGAGGCTATTATGACCCAATCGCAGTCATCAAATTTCCTCAGGCCGTTTTGTACATCTACTGGGCGAATGGGGAATTTAACTCGCTACAGTAGGTGACCGGGAAAGGAACATAGTTGCCAACATGTGAACCCTGTAGAACAAAAAGGCGAGCGTTATCTTCCAGACAGCATTTATTTCATCCAAACTCTAACAAGCATTTACGTGAAGTAACAATTATACATTGAAATATTGTTACAAGTGGTATATAGTTTCATATAATAGATTATTCGCTTCAATACCTTATTTTGGAGAAGTAAAACATTCAAATAGTTAACGTAATCCAATAGCCTCAATTGTGACCAATATTGGACCAATATATTTATATCTGGAACCTAACTTCTTTTCCTCTGGGTATACCTCGTGTTACCGCTACTCAATCAGCCGAGTTGGCAGATTGAACAGAGGTAACTCCGGTATACACAGCGAAATAGATTTAAAATAATGTTGGACATACTAGCCAATGCGGCTTATAAATTCAATATATTTGTAACTAATAAGTGTGGAGTAAATTTTATTCAACTGGCTCAAAAACATATTTACATGAGGAGTGCGATCCACCAACTGGGGAGTAGTACTTTGTCTGTCAGTCAATATATTTTCATATTTTGACTGGCGAACCAAGTCTGAATATGGGCTGACTCAGCAGACAGCCAGTTGCACAACTAACGAACGAACGTATAAACAATGGGTAATTAAATAAGCAATTATTTTTCTAAATGTATTTCACTTGGACAATCTAATTAATATACAGGGGGGAAATATTTTACGACTAAAGATAAATGTCTCTACCTTACTTCTGAACTCTCTTTACTTCAAATTAATATTCTTGAACAGTCAGTTTGAATTTCATAGCCGGTGTGCAAGGGTTAACTTAGCACACAGGACAGGAAATTCATACAGACGCTATCAGAGAGTTAAATAGTAATGTAAAGTGTTATATTAAATATTTAAACATGAAACTTACCTGTAAAACAAAAAGACGAGCGTTATCTTCCAGACAGCATTTATTTCATCCAAACTCTAACAAGCATTTACGTGAAGCAAAGTGCTACGAAAGGAATGGTTTCGCGCGTCGAAGGCGCGCAGGGACGGTATGGGGAACAAGCCCCTTCGACCCTAAATGGCTGTAGATGATCAATTCTCATATGTCTAGGTGTGTTGAAGGAGGGACGGGCTCAGGTACTCGGCAAGTCTCACCGGTGGCGGTGGGATGGTCTCTTTGGCTGATGTCGGCTGAACCCTCGGGTGAGGACCAATGTGAGAGGTTGGGTCCTCTCACAAAGGTACTACCTCTCCCCGAGGGTGCAGTGGTTGTATGTTTTCAGGCAAGTAAAGTCTGCCACTTCGAGGATGATTTTGAGTGATGGCCATCACTGGCAAGTATAATCTGCCTCAGGCTGTCTCTGCTTGGTAGGACGTCTTTGAAAGAAACAACAACGACCCCTTTCGGGGACCACCAAAAAGAAGACCCGAACTTCCCTGGTTCTGGGGCAGGCCTGCATTATAATCCTATTGGGTTGGGACAAAAAATGCTCGATGCGCTTACAAAAAGGGACAGATGCAGGACGCAGGACCAACGCTCGCCTCCCTTAAAGTGGTCCTCCACTTTTAGGGATGGAGTGGAGGATGTTCAGGAACCATGGGTGTTACCGTTTCCACAACGGATAGACTGTCCACAGCGGTTATTGGGTTGCTGGTCAAAAAGCATCTTCTGTGTACCTGCTTAAAAGAAGAAGGCAGAATTAGTTTTCATTAGAATGTGTAAGATATAAGAAGATGAAAATAGCGCATTTTGTTTAATTTTTGATCTAATCTCTTGCTGAGTCGGCGAAGGCAGCCCTTTCTGGTAGAAGGCCACAGTTAAGCTGTTAATCTGCCTGTTAGCTCACCTTCTGTGGCTGAGAGTGAGTTTGCAGCGGGAGAGTAACAGGTTTAGCACAACTAAACCAATCCCGAGGGTGTTTCTTTCCTGTTGTGCCCTCCGCTGGTAGCGACCTTGTTTGGGTGGAATTATAGTATTTTGTTCTAGTTTTTAAGTGTCAGTGTTTGTGTACATGTGTATAGTGTTTGTACGTGTTCTGGTCATGATGAACGTGACTGTTGAGTTGGTGTTCCTTATTAGTATTAGTGGATTGCCGAGTGGTTTGGTTCAGCTATTGTAGCATGCCTTAAAAAGGACACATCGTACTGTGGGGGCGCAGTAGTGTTGCTGACAATAGCTTGGCCTCCCCAGGCTTTCTCTGTTGTGATTGCGTGTCTGCCGAGTTTATGTTGTGAGAGGGGTTCGAATGGTTCGGTTCAGCGTATTGTAGCATGCCTTAAAAAGGACATATCGTACTGTAGGATCGCAGTAGTGTTGCTGACAATAGCCTGGCCTCCCTATCTTACCCCATGTTGTGTTTGCGTGCTGGCTGATATAAGTCCTGATTATTATTTCTTATTTTAGTATTTTTTAGCGATTGACGTTTCGGGGTTTTTGTCTGCTATCGCAAATTGCCTGTAATTCGGATATTAGCTGACTATCGGCTAGCCGTTCGTGGTTTTTCGCGGCCAGGGTGGCTAGGCGGTCTTTGATGGTGGGGATATCGGCCCTGTCGTGGAGTGTTTTAATGGGTGTGTCCCATGGGGCGCGGAGGGCGACTCTAAGCGCGTGATTTTGAACCCTTTGGAGTTTACTCATATTAGTTTGATTGAGGTCAGTTAGGATGCCTGCGCCGTACTCGAGTACTGGGCGCACAAAGGCTTTGTATAGTTTGAGTAGGGTGGACTGGTTGGCTCCCCATGAAGTTCCCTTAAGCATTTTCAATAAGTTGATGCGTTTAGTTGCTTTTTTCGCCATGTCGTCGGTGTGTTTGTTGAAGGACAGTTTTTGATCAATGGTGATGCCGAGGAATTTTGCCTCTTTGCATTCTGGGGGGACTTTGTCCATTAGCTTGATATCAAAATCGCGGTTCTTTGTTTTGCGGGTAAAGGTGACTCGTTGGGTTTTATTGGCGTTCAGTTTTATTCTCCATTTGGAACACCAGTGTTCTAGGTCGTCGAGAGCGCGTTGTAGAGGTTTTTGGAGTAGATAGGCCGTGCTATTAGAGTCCCAGAGGCCCTTATCGTCCGCTAATTGTGAGATTTGAACGCGATCCTCGGTGAATTTAAGATCGTTGACGTAGATGATGTACAGGAGGGGGCTGAGGACAGACCCTTGGGGAGTGCCTGCTTCTAGGTGGACACTGTCGGACATTTCATTGTTAACTCTAACTTTAGTTTCACGATCATTTAGGAAGGAGGAAAGTAGTCTAAGTAGTTTCATTGGGAGTTTCATTTTAGATAATTTGAGGCGTATTCCGTTGTGCCATACAGAGTCGAATGCTTTTTCGACATCTAGCAGAACAGCCGCGCCTATTTGTTGATTGTTGATGGCGGTTTTCATTTGGGTCACTAGTCGGTACACATGCTCGATGCCTTCTTTACGGTTTCTATAGGCTCTTTGACATTTATTGAAAAACTCGTTGTCTTCGAGGTGCCCCCTCAGTCGATTGGTAAGGATTCGTTCAAATACCTTACCAATGCAACTGAGGAGGCTGATTGGGCGGTAATCGGCTGGATCGGAGAGGTCTTTGTCAGGTTTTGGTATCATGACACCGATGGCTTTTTTCCAACATATGGGAAAGTAGCCATGGGTGAGACAAGCGTTAAACAGTTTGTTTAGTTTTTCGATAAGGGAATTTGGGCTTTGTTTAAGAATTTTGTAGCTCACTTCGTCTTCGCCGGGTGAGGACTGATTTTTGCATTTTTTGATGACGTTGATGATTTCGTCATTGGTGATGGGGTGACGAGGTCATCGTCATCCCCGTCTTCTGGTTCGTTATCGAATTTGGGGTCACGGTAGATTTCAGGGTGTTCGTTGATGAAGTTGTCAATTGCGTTTATGACGGCGTCATCATTGCCCGCGCCTTGATAAGGGCGATGCGTTTCTCTTAGGAGGTCGGCAAAAGTGTAGGCCTTGTCTTTGTCGGTGTGCGTAAAGGAACCGTCTTCCCTTTTAAAAGGTTTGGCAGCGGCTTTGCCGCCCTTGTTTTTTTGCCACGTTAGGATTTTGAAAGAGTCCCAGAATTTTTTAGCATCTTGGACCCCATTTAGATTGGCTGTTACTTTTTCCCAGTTGGCTTGGTTTTTCAGCTTTGAGGGCTTCCTTAACTTCGCCATGAAGGCGGTTATATGTTTTTTTTTAGGTCAGCTTTCTTACCGGGGTCAGTTTCGGTTTTAAGAGCACGAAGAGCTTTCCGTTTAGTTTTGATTAGTGACAGTGCGTCGCCCGAGATGGTATTTCTCCAGGGGCGCACTTCTTCTTTTGGGCATATTTCGTTTAGGGTTGAGTTAATGATTTTTTCTATGCCCTCGCATTGGGTTTCGAGTTCCGCTGCGTTGGATGGGGAGTGGGGGGGGGGGGGGGGGGGGTGTGTTTGTGAGTTTGACATCGATGATATCGCGGTAGAGGTTCCAGTTGATTTTTTCTAAAATTCCTGCGGAGGGTGGGGGGGGGGGTACCTGAGGGGGCCCTTGCCTAGCTGCAGTGAGGCATGGACCGGGAGGTGACCGCTGCCTAAGTCATCATCGGCGACCCAGTGGTCATCGATGTGGTTTATCAGAGAGTCACTGGCGATAATTAGATCGAGGATATCAGATGAAAATAGTGGGTTTTTACTGATATAGGTTGATGAGTTGTCGTTCATAACCACATGGAGGTTATGTTGTTTTGTTATTTCGAGTAGGGCAAAAGTGCAAGTTGAGGATGGACGTATATATACTTTCTGGTCAAATTCAAGCCAACTTGCTCTGCAGGTCAAGCCTCTAGGAGAACAATAGCTGAACAATAGCTGTCATTAATTGTTAAGCTACTAAGCGTATTTAAACATGTTCAGTCTGGAGGTGTGATTCGCAGCTTTTCAAAATGGCATAGCACTGAACTGCATTACCTATTCACATATGATTAGCACAGTTTATAAGTTATTATCCCTTTTCAGAGTAAACTAAAATTATTGTTCTTCGGGACAGAACTAATAAGCTACATATAATGTCGCTGATTTCATCTTTTAGTCTTAAAACTAAATGAGAGATAATTATCACAAAGGGCTTTCAGAGCAATTCGGTTTGTAACAAAAATACATGTGCATTTTGCCTTTGTGATACTATTATGGTAATCAATATTTTCTAAGGTCAGGAGGTCTAGTTTAAGGCGAGCGGCAGGCAAACGAATAAACCATTCTCCTGGAATTGCCAGGCCTGAGCAGTATTTCACTTAATATCATTTGGTGGTGTTGTGTTAAATTAAAGCTTCTTGACAACGTTATTTTATTGATTAATCACATGAGAGTTCTGATCGTGATAATTACCTGTATTATCGGTGAGTGTATGTAAATGTATTTAGTGCTAATGGTTTTCGAGATGCCACCGACCATTTGCAAGTAAGTCCAATCATAAAAATTGCGATAATTTAGCGTAACGTGATTTTAAGCCGATTTTACCGTTCGCTCTGACGAAAATAATCCAAAGATTTAATGAAAGCCTGTAAAACTAAATAGGTCAACCACCAAACCTGCTCTTGTGAAAAAACTGTAAATTCAAAAAAGTGTTATCAGAGGAGGTGTTGCCAGTAAAGATACAATGACACACTATCGCATTTGTCATACATATCTCCATAATCTCAATCAAATCGGTATTATTACCACTTTTGCGGGCGTTCCTAGCACATTAACAATGTTTTACCGGGCGTTGAAACCTCGTAATGCTCAACAAGTACAAGTCATGTGACGTGTTGGGCCGTTATTGACTATAACAGCCCAACACGACAATAACAGCCCGACACGTCTAAATATAGACAATGACGTCACATCTCTCAGCCGATCAACAATATTTTTCCCAGATTTCCATTTGGATCGAAATTCAATTCGGATTTTTTTAATTTGTAAACACAATTAACACATTTTTTTCAAGTGTTTCATTTTGTGTCACGGATAGATAATGTATCAAATATAGAAAGCGATGCACACAAAGTAAGTGATGACATCTTTGATGAATAAACTCTTTGCCTAAAGTTCGCATTTCGAAGATATATTTCATCATGTAACTTTCCAAATTTCGCCGTAGACTGATCAGACGATAGTCATGTTACCCGGTTTGTTTGTCAACAAATCAGACGATAGTGTCGCTGTTTTTTTTTAATTCTAAAACGTCAAACTTCATTTATTTATCTTATTTCCCTTATAATTTAATCGTAATATACCCGATGTATGAAAGTGGCAATAATAGAAATAACATGACTTTGTCGGGCATTACGGTGTATCAACGGCTCAACAGAAATGGTTAACATGTCAGTCATCCTCAAATACCTTTATGTGTTTATGTGCTGTGTGAGTTATGAGCAAATTGTGCACTAGCACCACAAATCGGTACACCATCGTGTGCGCACGTTTGCATTCGATATGTATACATTGTGACATATCGTTCACTAGCACACATACCCATCCATTAACTACCAGTCCCACCCCCTCCTACTACCCGATTGTGTTTCTAGAATTCCCTTTTTCATCGCATGTGTCTATATGTTTCATGACTTGTGCTCGCACTGTGCGCTATCACACAAGCACATCTCAGTACGACCAACAGACTGTAAGGTACCCTCGCAACTCTATAGACTGAGGCATAAGTGGAGCAATCTGATTTAAACTCATTAAAGTCTTGGCCGAGGGCGGAGATAGGAACAGGATCGGACATACCAAGAAAGCTCGTAGTTTACCACAAGTCAGAAGTAAATGCTGAAAGAAGACTATTGTTTTGGGTAAGTACAGTGGAAGCTAATCATGAGGCATAAGGTAAGGACTATGGACGAATCAGCAGTAGTGACGTTGATGACATGAAGTCATTGTGTTGTCTAGAAACCAAGCATCTAACAGGTGTTAGGCGTTACAACTATCCTGAGATAGATGTATCCCGGAATAAGTATCCTCGTAAATGTATCCTCAAAGAGTATCCTCAAAAAGGTATCCCCCAAAAGGTATTCCCAAAAGGTATGCTCCAATCGTAAGATCACCATGACATTGGTATCCTCCAAAAACTGTGATAAAGATAGGAGTACTATGAGTTGTGGTCAAATTGTGCATTTTCATAAAGGCACATATCGATACATCTACCATGCGCACATGTGATGTATACACATTGTTACACGTTGTGCATTATCATTTAGACAAATCCGGGAAGTCATAACATAGGCAAAACAGGTCAAGGAATGGATAGAATAAAGACAGAAATAATCGGAAACCAAGGATTCTGGGAAGGTGCGAACTTAGTAAAGTCCGTTTCTATGATTTGAGGTGTTTTCTTGATAATTTTCAGTCGTTATCAGGTTGTTTGTGGTAAATCTACGGAGTAACCGAGAATTTAGGGAAAATCCGAACCAGCAAAAGTACCCGTATCGAGTCGAAAGAACCCCAAGAATACACCCCGCTACATTAGGATCCCTCCAGGCTCATAGTAGCCATCTGTCATTAAATTAAGAATGAACAAACGAGGACTCCGGGGGAGTCCGAACCAAATAAACAATTGCCGGGTTGTTTTGTGGTAATTAGATATACTTCCTTTGAATCGAATACACTCATCCCCCGAGCACAGCCCTGTCAAATAGCAACCAAATACCACCATAGAAACCAAGATGACGGCATCCAGTTAACAAAACGAACGACTAAACGCGTGTTACCCTAACAACGTGCGCCGTTGGACACTGAAATCACATATCACTATGGTAATGACGTCAAAACATGTCCGCTCTTGCGGGCGACCTGGACAGTTAAACATGACGTGGGTCACATAAATATGGCGCCACTTCAGGGTCCTACCCGTGGTCCTGGTAATATTGCGTAAAAGGTTCGAGCACTACTACTGTCACTAAAATGTGAACTTTCACAACACCCTCCCCCATGTGTGCAATTGGGATTAAGTGTCTTGCCCAAGGTTGAATTCGAACCGAGGACCTCTCAGCTTGCAGCCCGCATCTCTACCTACTGAGCCACTGCGCCCCCTCAAAAAGATAATGGGTCTGTGATTGATAACATTGAGTTAATTGTGTGTTTGCCTACATTCAGCCTTGTCCAATAACGTTAAGAATAACATGTTATCTCATACCACGCTGGTACCCTGGATGGTATTGTCTCATACAAAACTGTCTGCGTTGAAATACACTCCAAAAATACATTTTGGTATTCCAGGATACCACCAGTATATGAGATACCTAAAACACTGAATATGGAAAGCCTCTCCTATATTTTGCGTATATGATACCAAATGGATGATTGTGGGAAACTTAACTTTCGATAACCAGGAGTTACATCCCATGGATATCCACTACGTGAGTAACTTCGATGACTTGGTGCAAACTGTATTTGATTTATGTGAGTTGAAGTGTATGTCTTTAATATCTCGTCGGCTGAGTGATAGGATGTTCTATGTCCTATAGGGGACATAGAACATTCTAGGCCTCAGGGGACGATCTGCTGAAGGTTATTAAAGGAACTGCATAACTGCAAAACTCAAGTTTTCTTCTTTAATTTTTTTCATAACGGGTTTCTTGGAGCACCACAGTATAGTTACTTGAGTTTAGTTCTCTGGAGAGCTAAGTACCAGACAGTTTTGGTTTCTCAAAGTACCATTACAGTTTGGTTTCTTGGAGTACCATCAATGTTTTGGTTTTCAGGAGTACCATAAGTTTGGTACCCCACACGGGGAAGGTTGAGTACCACATTTGGTACCACAGAGTACCTAGAGCTTTTAGAGTGTACGCGAAACCATTATGCATTTTATGGAAGGTTCAGTAAAAATGCAGACCTACCGAGCTGCAGGATTAAAGTAGTATTGATCGTTATTGCCGAATTTTTGTTCATTGTGTCATTCACTGACATTTAGTTCTTCACGCAAGAATTTATTAAAGCGTATTGTAAGGTTGAATAATAAGATAAAACATAATTAAATAATATGTCTGTTATATGTTTGAGAATACATTCCATTCGGTCACCGACACGACGAACTTCATTTTGCCGAAGATAAACATCGGCTTTTCTCAGTGAAAAAAAACACGGCAAATTGTTACTTTATTTACCGATTAATTTGGTTTCATTTTCTCCTATTTTAATATTTTTCAATTTTTGAAGTGGGGAAGGGGGGGGGGGGGGGGGGGTCTTATGCTATGTTTCTTGAGGCAAAAAAAAAAAAACTTTTTGGTTTTTGAAGAATTTTTTTTTTCAAATATCGTGCACAATTTGTGTCAGTTATGGGTTGATTGGCTACGGATTTTATGTCGATTCTTCCTAAAGTTGCTTGTTGCCCAAAATGCACAGTACTCACAGAGTTTAAGCGAACAATACCAAAGATTTTATAATGTCTAATATGCACAGTACTCATAGAGTTCAAATGAACAATACCAAAGATTTTATAGTGCCCAATATGCACAGTACTCACATAGTTTAAATGAACAATACCAAAGATTTTATAGTGTCTAATATGCACAGTACTCACATAGTTTAAATGAACAATACCAAAGATTTTATAGTGTCTAAATACCAAAGATTTTATAGTGCCCAATATGCACAGTACTCACAGTGTTCAAATGAACAATACCAAAGATTTTATAGTGCCCAATATGCACAGTACTCACAGAGTTTAAATGAACAATACCAAAGATTTTATAGTGTCTAATATGCACAGTACTCACAGAGTTTAAATGAACAATACCAAAGATTTTATAGTGCCCAATATGCACAGTACTCACAGTGTTCAAATGAACAATACCAAAAATTTTATAGTGCCCAATATGCACAGACTCACAGTGTTCAAATGAACAATACCAAAGATTTTATAGTGCCCAATATGCACAGTACTCACAGAGTTTAAATGAACAATACCAAAGATTTTATAGTGCCCAATATGCACAGTACTCACAGAGTTTAAATGAACAATACCCAAGATTTTATAGTGCCCAATATGCACAGAACTCACAGAGTTTAAATGAACAATACCAAAGATTTTATAGTGTCTAATATGCACAGTACTCACATAGTTTAAATGAACATTACCAAAGATTTTATAGTGTCTAAATACCAAAGATTTTATAGTGCCCAATATGCACAGTACTCACAGTGTTCAAATGAACAATACCAAAGATTTTATAGTGCCCAATATGCACAGTACTCACAGAGTTTAAATGAACAATACCAAAGATTTTATAGTGCCCAATATGCACAGTACTCACAGAGTTTAAATGAACAATACCAAAGATTTTATAGTGTCTAATACGCACAGTACTCACAGAGTTTAAATGAACAATACCAAAGATTTTATAGTGCCCAATATGCACAGTACTCACAGAGTTTATATGAACAATACCAAAGATTTTATAGTGCCCAATATGCACAGTACTCACAGTGTTCAAATGAACAATACCAAAGATTTTATAGTGCCCAATATGCACAGAACTCACAGAGTTTAAATGAACAATACCAAAGATTTTATAGTGCCCAATATGCACAGTACTCACAGAGTTTAAATGAACAATGCCAAAGATTTTATAGTGCCCAATATGCAAAGTACTCACAGAGTTTAAATGAACAATACCAAAGATTTTATAGTGCCCAATATGCACAGTACTCACAGAGTTTAAATGAACAGTACCAAAGATTTTATAGTGCCCAATATGCACAGTACTCACAGAGTTTAAATGAACAATACCAAAGATTTTCATTCTCTATATTTAGTGTTTTGTATTAATGGCTTGATAATATATGTGTTACAGAGAGAAAACATCGCCAACTTGGCTGTGGTTTAGTGTTTTGTGTTAATGGTTTGATAATAAACGTGTTACAGAGAGAAAACATAGACAACTTGACTGTAGTTTCCCAAGCAGGAATGTAACTTTGTTTTTCCGTTGACTGGGCCTAAGAACACGCTTAGTGTTTGTTTCCCATTTATGCCATTCACATAGAGATACATATCAGAAAATGAATGAGTTGATGGTACGTTGTGTTTAATGATAATTATAATGATGATGAATGACTTGATGGAACTTTGTGTTTGATGATGATGATGATGATGATGATGATGATGATGATGATGATGATGATGATGATGATGATGATGATGAGGTGAGATAAAGTGTGTGAGCATGAGCAAATATGAGATCTGGAATCCGTTATATTAACAGAATGATAACTTTAACCCTTTACCCAACTTAACTGCCAAAACCGACTAACCCTTTACCCAACGTAACGGCCAAAACCGCCCAGTGCTATTCACAAAAATCGCCAAGTCATTGTTATTATTTTTTCATTTTTTGTCTCAAAAACATAGGTTATGACCCCTCTTTGGAACGAGCTCGTCGAGCTCGTTCCAAAGAGGGGTCATAACCTATGTTTTTGAGACAAAAAATGAAAAAAAATGAGTTATTCAAGAATTTTGTTTGCAAGTGCCGTCTGCTTTTCATGTTACTTAAAGGGTTAATGTCGTTCCCTCAAGCCTCTGCATGCTCCGTTTAAATCAAACACAATAGTAAGAAGGAGCGTAGTAGCGGGAATCGGCCACATACAGTTGCCTATAGCATTGTCTCTGCTACGACAAAAACAGTTATGTCTCTCATTATACAGCCATGTAGGGGTATTGTTGAACTAAATGTGGGGCCGTTGTTGGTAGGTGTACGTCATCCCTCACCCTAACTGCCACTCGTGGGGATTGAGTGATGGTAGGTATACATTATCACTCACTCTAACTGACACTCCTGGGGGGTCAAGTGTGGGTAGGTATACATTATCACTCACTCTAACTGACACTCCTGGGGGGTCAAGTGTTGGTGGGTATACATTATCACTCACTCTAACTGACACTCCTGGGGGGTCAAGTGTTGGTAGGTATACATTATCACTCACTCTGACACTCCTGGGGGGTCAAGTGTGGGTAGGTATACATTATCACTCACTCTAACTGACACTCCTAGGGGTCAAGTGTTGGTAGGTATACATTATCACTCACCCTAACTGCCACTTGTATTGGTGGTACACCAAACACTCAACCTTCGCTCTATGGAAGTCAGAGCGATAAATGTTGTCCTAGACGTTACTGGCGGAAAGATTCCATAATTTATATTTTCTGCAATTAAACGGCGAATTAGTTATCAAAGCCCGCAGCAAACTCGTTACTCTGTGAAGTCATAAGCCGTGATTTACTCCACAATTCTATGACAACTAACAAACGATTGCGTAAATATTATATCATTGATTTTACAAGACAAACGCCACGAATAAACGGAATCAATAATACTTGCCTGAGGGCGCGATAAATCATATCACATTACGGTGTTCGTAAATTATATTAGATTATGGAATCTGGGAATTCTAGTTTATGACAAACGACAAAGCTATTAATTATAATAGATAGAATGCTCGAGGTTACGGGTGTGGTGGAAATATTTCAATTTCCAACATTGTTAACAATCTGGTGCTAAACATGTATATCTTAGTGGGGCAGCGTGATTTCGGCTGCATCAAGGTTCGGGGCAGCAAACGAAAGAGTTATGCAATTATAGACAAGCCAATGCGCAGTAGACAAACTTGTATTGACATGTCGTCCCCTGAGTGGTAGAATGTTCTATGTCCCCTATAGGGGACATAGAACATTCTAGCACTCAGGCGACGATGTCTGTGTAATGAAAACATAACTGTTCCTGTACAACCATCTCCTGTGGCCACATCTTGGTTGGTTGCTGGGGAAAATCGCACCAGGACTCACAGTTGTCTGTATTGGAAACGCAAAGCTGAAAGGGGATGGGGTAGAGAGGATAGGCTAACAACCGTAATAAGTTATTCCAACTTCGTTACATGATGACTTAATAACAGGGATTCAGATTGTGGATCTGAGACCCGCAACACCAGTCATTCCATCACCACGTTAACTTTCTATCAGCCATTAAACCATCTACTCTCACATCCAAGTGCTGTGCAGTTAGGCTGGAAATATAACGTCCCACAACCATTCATGCAATTTGTTAGGAACAGAATTTTCATTGTCACTAGTCACCAGGGGTGAGCTTGTGTGTATGAGGATCAAGGACAGGATAGACCTATTGAAACTCAGTTATCTTAATTATTTGGTAAATCTCCCCGATAGCCGATGGTGTAAAGCAATGTTCCTGAGAACTTTCAACTCAAATATCAAGACGGGATCGATGGTCCAAGTGAGGGAGCTAGTAGAAAACTACTCATTGGAGATCTCGGACCTTGACGTTGCGGCAAACCTGGACAAAAAGATCGTCAGAGAAAGGGTCATGGAGGATTGTAACCGTAATTGGCGAGAGGGGGTCAAATCAAAGAGATCTTTGGGTGGCCTGCGTGATACAGAGAAGCCTGGTTTTGAAGAGTACCTTGATGGCACCTTTGGGGGTCACTGTTGTTCAAGCTGAGGTCGCGGTCCCTTGGAGCTGAGGGGAAAAATTAGGAAAAACAGTGAAAAGGAGTGCCAGATGTGTAACTTGGGCGTGGTGGAGACCCTGGAACACTTTCTTATAGAATGCCCAAAATACCAGTCTAAAAGAACAAGATTCACGGGGAGTATAATGGGGAAGTGGGATGGGAGAATGAAGGACATGTGGCTAGGGGGCGACTCAAAGGAGAGGGTTAATGTACTAATCGAAGAGATTGGGAAGAATGGGGCAAGGGATGTCATCAAACAGTTCGTCTCCGAGTGTTGGGAGGAGAGAAGAAGCGCGGGAATAGGGAGGCAGTTGGTAGAACATGGGTAACCAAGGCCTTCTCAAACGAGAACCGCGACAAATCAGCGGCCGGCCGAAGTGTTATTATTATTACCAGTCAAGAGATCGACAGTTCATATACTGATGTAATCGAAGCATACGGAAACCCGATTGAATACGATTTAATAGATCAAAAAAGAATTCGACAGAACACCACGGTAAATACTGCTCATGTTTCCAACTTACAGTATAAATATGAAAGATCGAAGCAGTATGACACGCACAGATCACATCAAAACATGGACGAAAATAACAATGACCAAAACAACAAATTACAAATAAAACTTTTGTATTAATGCCGGACATCTTATTTTCTCACATCCAAAAATATATAGCACAGAATGAGCATTTAGCGAAAAATTGAACATCCATTCTACCTGAAATACACAGTCAAATTTATCCAATCTTCTCAACCCTAAGACATCAATTACATGTAGATTAGATTTATTTATTTATTTATTTATTGGTGTTTAAGGTCACATATTTCTGCACAATGGCTTATCATGACCACGACAGTTTTACGGGTGGAGGAAACCGGAGTAGCCGGAGAGAACCACCGAGCAACGGCGATCAACTGTCAGCTCCCCGACATACTAATTCCACACAAGCAAGATTAGCATTGGTTGAAGACGGGTGCACCATAGACGTGCAGTACGCCTTAATGCACAGCGCCACCGTGCCCCCACATGGGCACTGGGGGTGAAGTGTCTTGCCCAAGGACACAACGCGGTTGCCGCATGTAGATTAGATACGATCTGACTTTTTATCAGATACACTAATTTAGAGAGGCTTTCAAATTACTTCACAGTGCATGTACTTATTTTATTTGTCAATTCATCATGGAATACTTATCCTACACAAGAAAACATGATAATTTGACCTGATCAGTAACGAGGCAACCCTAACTGATTCAGCCACATTAACCCTTTACCCAACGTAACGGCCAAAACCGGCCAGTGCTATTCCCAAAAATCGGCAATTAATTTTCATTATTTTTTCATTTTTTGTCTCAAAAACATAGGTTATGACCCCTCATTGGAACGAGCTCGTCGAGCTCGTCCAACGAGGGGTCATAACCTATGTTTTTGAGACAAAAATGAAAAAAATTAGTTATTCAAGAATTTTTTTGCAAGTGTCGTCTGCTTTTCATGTTAGGTAAAGGGTTAACAATTTTACCGTGCTAGACTAGTTACAACGTGAGTTTGACTAGAAATAAAAACAGAAAAACAGAAATAAAAAATCCACATGAAGTAACGACGAAATCCTAACCGACTCCAATTCTGCAAATGAATCTTATGGTATCGAATCTAATCAAATGGGTTTGCGCGCCGAAGGCGCGCAGGGACGATTTGGGGAGCAAGCCCCTTTCGACCGTCATTTGCTGTAGAATTTTGAAGTGTCAGACCGTGGTAAAGGAGGAGAAGTTGTGGGTTGTTAGCGGGGCTTGTGTCTTTTCTGCTTCTTTTCAGAGGTGGAGGTTTGGAAGGAGAGACAGTGGTAGTTGGTGTTGTTGGTGGGCTGCCTGATGGTGGTTGCTGAGTTTTGTAGGATCTGGTCCTAGCCGAGTCTGGAGTGGTTGTGGGTGATTGCTAAGTCTTTTGTTGTTTCTGGGATCTATTAGTGTATTAGCTTCTTCGATTTGTTGGAGGAGTAGTTGGTACTTCCTGTCCATCTCTTGCCTGTGAAGGTCCCCTTGTATTTTGTTTTCCCATAAGATGTTCTCCGGTCTGTCGTCCGCGTCCTGGCATTTTGGTTTAGAAGGAAGAGGCGAGTGGGGATCAGGAAGAAGCGAGAGGGCAGCTTCCATTTCCACCTCAGTCTCCACAGACTCTTCCACAACCGACAATACCGGCTGGGAAGCCGGCATTTGGATGGGGCTGTCTGTGGGAGTGGGAGGGGAAGTGGTGGTCGCCTCTGGCTCTTTCTTTTCCTCACCGTTCTCTTTCTTCATCTCCAAGAATGCCTCCAAGCGTCGGGATCCCTCCGCTTGGTGGACGAGCTCTTCTTTCTTCTCTTTCTCTTTTCAGGGCCTCCTGACCTACTCAGGTGAGGACAAGTGTGAGAGGGGATCCTCCCATCAAAGGTACTACCTCTCCCCGAGGAGGGTGGTAATTCTTTCTCTTCTTCAACCTTGAATTCAAGGTTCAGATGAACGCTCTTGCCTATCTCCTGGATAGTCCAGGTGATAGGGCAAGAGACGCCCAGAGCTGCTATCGTTCTCTTCAATCACGCTGGTAGTTCCAGTGTTTCCATAATTAAGATTTTAATTAGGATGCTCGCACTCTGAGTTCAGAGGTGCGAATGAGAGTGAATGACCAAGAGCGATGTGATGCCATGTGTGTCATGTTGAGAGTTGAATCGTATGGACATTTGCGCTCATATATATATTTGCCAAACCATTTGATATGACACTTTTATCATATGACACGTCTGGTTTGTTCACTTTAAAACATTTGATATTTTGTTTTCATATTACTCAGTGATAAATAAAGCCTTCCGTCAATTTCATTGGTCAGTTTCAAAACTCGACAGTTTGATTGGCTAAACAAAATACAACTGACATTTGCATAATGTCAGTAGGGAGAATTTACGTTATCTGTCCTATTTAGGGTGAGTTATATTGTATTAATCTTTTACCTACAAGAAAAACGCCATCCATTTTTTTATGTTTTCACTTTTTACTTCCAAAACATAGGTTATGACCCCTCATTGGAACGAGCTCGATGAGCTCGTTCCAATGAGGGGCCATAACCTATGTTTTGGAAGCAAAAAATGAAAATGTTCAGTTGTACGAGGATGTTTTTTCCAAGTGCCGTCTGCAACTCAAGTTAGGTGATGGGTTAAAAAGTCATACTAAAGGCAAATGTGTGCGTGTGTGTGTCATATGATAAATATAATATGAAATGAGTGTTTTTCTCATAGAATGTTTATGAAACTCGTCCGAATTTTCCGCTTGGGCTCGCCAGAGGCTCGCCAAAACGAAAAATTCTTAGACTCGTTTCATAAATATTATATGAGAAAAACACTCAATTCATATCCTTTATTGATATACTCATCAAACATGATAATTCACTCCTGTCCCTGCCACTTGAAAAATTATGTGCCTACAATTATATATCCCCGAAACATAGTAAAAGTTAAAAACATTCATTAGAAAATCATCACATATCCAATTTACAAACCATTATATCAGAATGTTTAATACTTCTGTAAAAAATATACACGTGAATCTCGAAAGATTCACTTCATAATTGCTTCCCAGATTTTGTTGGTCATGTCAGTGGTAACTCCATTTAACCCTTAGAATCCTGATGGTATCTCTCCATATCAGTGCAATGACAGCAAATGGAAGAGTCTAGATTCCTTATTTAGGTTGGACAAATTAATATTATCAACGTGAAGCCTTGGGCTGCACGATGAAAATATTGATTGGTTTACCACACACATGTACTTAGCATCCATCCATATTTAATGAAATTATGACGTATCATGTTCCTGGCCAAAAAAATGGCTGCTCGCGTTCAATGTGTTAAAATGCCATAAGCTAATAACGTATCTTTGTATTTGTCGATGTAACTCACTGCAATAGAAGTCATCTAAATACCTCGGTCTCCTTCAATTGCGTTATGATTTCCAAGGAGGTTCTGTAGGTAAGATTCTCGGTGTTCCTTGCTACGTATCACTATCTCCCGTGTTTTATTAGTTCATAGGCTGTTTCATCTTATATTAACCCTTCGAACTCCAGAGGCCCTTTTTTCCGGCCGGGTCACATGCTACGTCATAATGTCATTAAAGAGGTGGAATGCAAGGTAAATGTGTGGTGTAGACTAATCAATGTTTTCAACGTGCAGCCCTAAGGCTGCACGTTGAAAGTATTAATTGGTCTACCCCCAAATAATAAATATGGACTCTTCCTCTTGCTACTATGGAACTGGCCTGGAAGATACCACCAAGGTTCAAAGGGTTATTTTAGTTCTTCATTATTTTCTGTATCCGAGCTCCTTGGTGTAATGTCAGTGTGATAATTATTGCTAGCTCTCTCTTTGATTATTTCATCTACTTGCTCTATTGGCAACATATTATTTTCTTGTCCCTCCTTATTGTTATCAGACATTCGGGCGTCCCCACTCAACTTTGTAAATGTTGCAAACTCTACATTTCAATCAGACTCACTTGTGACGTAGCTGTATTTTGCAAACTCTGGCACTTTCTCCTTATCTGCTGCAACATTTTCCTCTACTTTCTTCAAACCATGCCTGCGTCTGAGAACTGGTTCCTTTTTAATTTCTTCTGGGCTCCCCTGGACTTATCAAGAGCAAGTTATATCTATGTAATGTTCTCTCTCTGAGAATCTCATATTAAACACGGATATTTCTTAATTTAGTTGTTTAATTTCATGTTCTTCAAATCTATCGGCAATTTTATGTTTTCCATCATGTACAATAATTTTAGCTAAAACTGTACCACCAAATTCTACCACTAAAACTCTACCACCAACACAAATTCTACCACTAAAACTCTACCACCAACACAAATTCTACCACTAAAACTCCACCACCATCACAAATTTTACCACCAAACCTCCACCACCAACACAAATTCTACCACTAAATCTCTACCACCATCAAAAATTTTACCACCAAACCTCCACCACCAACACAAATTCTTCCACTAAAACTCAACCACCAACACAAATTCTACCACTAAAACTCAACTACGAACACAAATTCTACCACTAAAACTCTACGACCAACACAAATACTACCACTAAAACTGCACCATCCACACAAATTCTACCACTAAAACTCTACCACCAACACAAATTCTACCACTAAAACTCTACCACCAACACAAATTCTACCACTAAAACACTACCACCAACACAAATTCTACCACTAAAACTCTACCACCAACACAAATTCTACTACTACAACTCTACCACCAACACAAATTCTACCACTAAAACTCTACCACCAACACAAATTCTACCACTAAAACTCTACCACCAACACAAATTCTACCACTAAAACTCTACCACCAACACAAATTCTACCACTAAAACTCTACCACCAACACAAATTCTACCACTAAAACTCTACCACCAACACAAATTCTACTACTACAACTCTACCACCAACACAAATTCTACCACTAAAACTCTACCACCAACACAAATTCTACCACTAAAACTCTACCACCAACACAAATTCTACCACTAAAACACTACCACCAACACAAATTCTACCACTAAAACTCTACCACCAACACAAATTCTACTACTACAACTCTACCACCAACACAAATTCTACCACTAAAACTCTACCACCAACACAAATTCTACCACTAAAACTCTACCACCAACACAAATTCTACCACTAAAACTCTACCACCAACACAAATTCTACCACTAAAACTCTACCACCAACACAAATTCTACTACTACAACTCTACCACCAACACAAATTCTACCACTAAAACTCTACCACCAACACAAATTCTACCACTAAAACTCTACCACCAACACAAATTCTACTACTACAACTCTACCACCAACACAAATTCTACCACTAAAACTCTACCACCAACACAAATTCTACCACTAAAACTCTACCACCAACACAAATTCTACCACTAAAACTCTACCACCAACACAAATTCTACCACTAAAACTCTACCACCAACACAAATTCTACCACTAAAACTCTACCACCAACACAAATTCTACTACTACAACTCTACCACCAACACAAATTCTACCACTAAAACTCTACCACCAACACAAATTCTACCACTAAAACTCTACCACCAACACAAATTCTACCACTAAAACACTACCACCAACACAAATTCTACCACTAAAACTCTACCACCAACACAAATTCTACTACTAGAACTCTACCACCAACACAAATTCTACCACTAAAACTCTACCACCAACACAAATTCTACCACTAAAACTCTACCACCAACACAAATTCTACCACTAAAACACTACCACCAACACAAATTCTACCACTAAAACTCTACCACCAACACAAATTCTACTACTACAACTCTACCACCAACACAAATTCTACCACTAAAACTCTACCACCAACACAAATTCTACCACTAAAACTCCACCACGAACACAAATTCTACCACTAAAACTCTACCACCAACACAAATTTTACCACTAAAACTGCACCACCAACACAAATTCTACCACTAAAACTCTACCACCAACACAAATTCTACCACGAAAACTGAACCACCAACACAAATTCTACCACTAAAACTCTACCACCAACGCAAATTCTACCACTAAAACTCTACCACTAACACAATTTCTACCAATAAAACTCTACCACCAACACAAATTCTACCACTAAAACTCTACCACCAACACAAATTCTACCACTAAGACTCCACCACCATCACAAATCCTATCACTAAAACTCTACCACTAACACAAATTCAACCACTAAAACTCTACCACCAACACAAATTTTACCACCAAATCTCCACCACCAACACAAATTTTCCCACTAACACTGCACAACCAACACAAATTCTACCACTAAAACTCAACCACCAACACAAATTCTACTACTAAAACGACACCATCAACACACATTCTACCACTAAAACGACACCACCAACACAAATTCTACAACCAAAACTCCACCACCAACACAAATTTTACCACCAAACCTCCACCACCAACACAAATTCTACCACTAAAACTGCACCACCAACACATATTCTACCACTAAAACTCCACCACCAACACAAATTTTACCACCAAACCTCCACCACCAACACAAATTCTACCATTAAAAACTACACCACCAACACAAATTCTATCACTAAAACTCCACCACCAAAACAACTTTTACCACCAAACCTCCACCACCAACACAAATTCTACCACTGAAACTGCACCACCAAATCAAATTCTACCACTAAAACTCCACCACCAACACAAATTCTACCACCTGCACTAATTCTGGATGCTGTTGCTTTTCATAATATTTTTTCTGTTTTTGTATTGCTTCACTGACAAGGAAATCAATGATATCTCTTGTAAACGTCATTTTCTCATTTAGTTTCTCTATATATTCATCTGTACTTCTGTAACCTTTCATTTATATTGTGGATTTAAACTTTGCATCTATGTGTAATTTTGGTTTCCGACCAAATTCTACCACTAAAACTCTACCACCAACACAAATTTTACCACTAAAACTGCACCACCAACACAAATTCTGCCACTAAAACTCTACGACCAACACAAATTCTACCACTAAAACTGCACCACCAACACAAATTCTACCACTAAAAGTGCACCACCAACACAAATTCTACCACTAAAAATCCACCACCAACACAAATTCTACCACTAAAACTGCACCACCAACACAAATTTTACCACCAAACCTCCACCACCAACAGAAATTCTACCACTAAAACTGTACCACCAACTCAAATTCTACCACTAAAACTCCACCACCAACACAAATTTTACCACCAAACCTCCACCACCAACAGAAATTCTACCACTAAAACTGCACCACCAACACAAATTCTACCACTAAAACTGTACCACCAACACAAATTCTACCACTAAAACTCCACCACGGACACAAATTTTACTACCAAACCTCCACCACCAACACAAATTCTACCACTAAAACTGCACCAGCAACACAAATTCTACCACTAAAACCCCACCACCAACACAAATTTTACCACCAAACCTCCACCACCAACACAAATTCTACCACTAAAACTCCACCACCAACACAAATTTTACCACCAAACCTCCACCACCAACACAAATTCTACCACTAAAACTGCGCCACCAACACAAATTCTACCACTAAAACTCCACCACCAACACAAATCCTACCACCAAACCTCCACCACCAACACAAATGCTACCACTAAAACTACCCCAGCAACACAAATTCTATCACTAAAACTCCACCACCAGGAAATATTTTACTACCAAACCTCCACCACCAACACAAATTCTACCACTAAAACTCCACCAACAACACAAATTTTACCACCAAACCTCCACCACCAACACAAATGCTACCACTAAAACTACCCCAGCAACACAAATTCTATTACTAAAACTCCACCACCAACACAAATTTTACCACCAAAACCTCCACCACCAACACAAATTCTACCACTAAAACTGCACCACCAACACATATTCTACCACTAAAACTCCACCACCAACACAAATTTTGCCACCAAACCTCCACCACCAACACAAATTCTACCATTAAAACTACACCACCAACACAAATTCTACCACTAAAACTCCACCACCAAAACAACTTTTACCACCAAACCTCCACCACCAACACAAATTCTACCACTGAAACTGCACCACCAACACAAATTCTACCACTAAAACTCCACCACCAACACAAATTCTACCACCTGCACTAATTCTGGATGCTGTTGCTTTTCATAATATTTCTTCTGTTTTTGTCTTGCTTCACTGACAAGGAAATCAATGATATCTCTTGTAAACGTCATTTTCTCATTTAGTTTCTCTATATATTCATCTGTACTTCTGTAACCTTTCATTTATATTGTGGATTTAAACTTTGCATCTATGTGTAATTTTGGTTTCCGACCAACCATGAGTTCAAAAGGAGAGTATCCAGTAGTTTCATGTTTGGTACAATTATAGGTAAAAACCAATAAAGAAATATATTTTTCCAATCTGGTTTTCTGTCAGGATCCATCGTCCCTGGCATATTTAGCAATATACGATTAAATCGTTCTATAATCACATAACCTCTTGATTAATATGGAGTCGTTCTTGATCTATCGATTCCAAACAGCTCACACAGTTCTTTAATAATATAGAACTCCCACCGTTGTCCTTACCGACTTATTTCTTTTTGGTATTGTCAATGTAAACTATGTATAAAGATTTGTGATAACCATTACATTTCCTAACCTTTACTTGGCTCTAATGTCAAGAAATCCATGTACAACAGTTCAATGGGCTGTTTTGTTACAATATTGATCAATGGTGCGTGTGTATTGGTAACCGACTTCCTTCGTACACATCGGTCACACTTTTGTCTTACCCAATTCTCTAATTTGCTGGCATGTCAGGCCAAAAAAATCTTGCCGAATCAATGATATGGTTCATTTGCCTTTTCCTCGGTGTCGTATTTCATTCTGGACATCTTCCAATGCCATTCGTCTATACACAGGTGGCAATACTAATGGCAACACCTTCTTATCGTTATCTGTCACTTCTCACCAGTTAACTATTCAATGAGGTTTTTTCTGGAACTGCCCATTCTAAACATAAAATTTCCAATTTAAAACTGGATAATTTCTTTCGGATTTTGACATACTTCTGCTTGCATACATGATGACATTTTTGTCTTACCAAGGGTTTGGCATAATAGGGTACTAAGTCTAATGGTACTTGCATCGATGTACACTTCTAAGGGGTCTGTTAAAATCTGTATCAGCTAAAATTGGAGGGCCTGTAAGTATCTCTTTTAGTTTCTCAAAAGTTTCTTGTTCCCAATGTGTCCAAATCCATTCTTTATTAACTGGTAGAGTTCTGGAAGCCCATATTTGGGCTTTATTCTGAAGTGTCGGTACCACATCTTAAAGGCTTCAAATTCTGTGGATGTTCTACATATCACCTTTGAAGTGAAATTATTTAGTCTGTTAGGATTTACCTTGTTACAATTTATAGGAGAGTGCTTATTGAGCAATCTCCCATAAATTATAGAAAAGGCAAAAATATGTTCCCCATATGTTCAAACCCATTCTTTATCAAGTTTCTTGTTCCCCATGTATCCAAACCCATTCTTTATTAAGTGCTTTCTTGTTCCCCATATGTTCAAACCCATTCTTTATTAAGTTTCTTGTTCCCCATATCTCCAAACCCATTCTTTATTAAGTGCTTTCTTGTTCCCCATATGTTTAAACCCATTCTTTATTAAGTTTCGTTTTCCCCATGTATCCAAACCCATTCTTTATCAAGTTTCTTGTTCCCCATATCTCCAAACCCATTCTTTATTAAGTGCTTTCTTGTTCCCCATATGTTCAAGCCCATTCTTTATTAAGTTTCTTGTTCCCCATGTATCCAAACCCATTCTTTATTAAGTGCTTTCTTGTTCCCCATATGTTTAAACCCATTCTTTATTAAGTTTCGTTTTCCCCATGTATCCAAACCCATTCTTTATCAAGTTTCTTGTTCCCCATATCTCCAAACCCATTCTTTATTAAGTGCTTTCTTGTTCCCCATATGTTCAAGCCCATTCTTTATTAAGTTTCTTGTTCCCCATGTATCCAAACCCATTCTTTATTAAGTGCTTTCTTGTTCCCCATATGTTCAAACCCATCCTTTATTAAGTTTCCTGTTCCCCATGTGTCCAAACCCATTCTTTATTATGTTTCTTGTTCCCCTTGTGTCCTAACCCATTCTTTATTAAGTTTCTTGTTCCCCATGTATCCAAACCCATTCTTTATTAAGTACTTTCTTGTTCCCCATATGTTCAAACCCATTCTTTATTAAGTTTCTTGTTCCCCATGTATCCAAACCCATTCTTTATTAAGTGTTTTCTTGTTCCCCATATGTTCAAACCCATTCTTTTTTAAGTTTCCTGTTCCCCATGTGTCCAAACCCATTCTTTATTATGTTTCTTGTTCCCCTTGTGTCCTAACCCATTCGTTATTAAGTTTCTTGTTCCCCATGTATCCAAACCCATTCTTTATTAAGTGCTTTCTTGTTCCCCATATGTTCAAACCCATCCTTTATTAAGTTTCCTGTTCCCCATGTGTCCAAACCCATTCTTTATTATGTTTCTTGTTCCCCATATATTCAAACCCATTCTTTATTAAGTTTCATGTTCCCCATGTATCCAAACCCATTCTTTATTAAGTACTTTCTTGTTCCCCATATGTTCAAACCCATTCTTTATTAAGTTTCTTGTTCCCCATGTATCCAAACCCATTCTTTATTAAGTGTTTTCTTGTTCCCCATATGTTCAAACCCATTCTTTTTTAAGTTTCCTGTTCCCCATGTGTCCAAACCCATTCTTTATTATGTTTCTTGTTCCCCTTGTGTCCTAACCCATTCGTTATTAAGTTTCTTGTTCCCCATGTATCCAAACCCATTCTTTATTAAGTGTTTTCACCTTTTAGGCGATGTTGTCGCTGGTTTTCTGATTTTTTTTTGCTGGTTCTGTCTCAGAACTATTCCCAATCATCATGATATGACCCCAAAAGGTCACACGTTTTTTTAAAAAAGAAACACTTTTCTGTCGCCACTTTTAATTTCCACTCATGCAGTCTTTTCAAAACGGAGTCCAGTCGTTCTATCTACCGATCAAAACTATCAGAAAAGATAAGATCATCAAAAGTAAATGACGCATATTTTCATATTCAACTCTCCTAAACATTCTTCGCACACACCTGGACACACACATGCACCCACAAGCGAAAATATACTACCGTATAAATGTAATTTTCTAAGACAAGGAAATTAGCAGACCACTTTAGAAACTCCAGTGGTCGGAAACTTCCTTTTACAGAGTCATCCGATCCCGAAATGAACGAGGATAACACACTAATCCGCCAAAAAGTGTCCAGCATGAACATAATCTCCAACAAAAACAATTTAACAGCTGGTGAACGGAGAGCGCTCACGAAACTTCAAAAAATAAGAAAGTAGTTATCACACCAGCCGACAAATGTGGGACGGTTGTGGTTCTATCTCGGGATAATTATATAAATGACGCCATAAGACCACCCAGCAATTCTAAAAACATTATAAGAAAATAGATTCACTTATTTAGCCAAATGATATCGAAAAATTCCATTTCTCTTCATCTTAGGTCATATAAGCAAAAAAAAAACAAAAAGCAAAAAAACAATAGAAATATTTAACAGCTATATTTAACAGCTATATTAACAGCTGTATTTAACAATTTAACAGCTATATTTAACAGCTATATATCACATGGAACGTCATTAATTTCGACGTAACAACCCATGTCTTGTTTCCTGGTTATCAACTAGTGTCTAATCGGCGCGTGGTCCAATAACAGCAGCATTGTTTTCTTGACATGACGTCAATTACGACAACAGGTTTAAGTAAAGTGCATTCATGACGTCATGGGGTGAAGCGTCTGAGCCAACGAACTGATTGTCGGTTGTTTTGGCAGAATTTAGCGACAGTGAATTAAATAAAAAGTGTAAAAAACATTCGAAAACCCATGTGATATACAGAATCTTTAACTCGTGATGTTTGGATATAAAGGCTCGTTGTGAATTAAATTCTTCAAACTCGTTTCAAAAAAATCTTATATCCAAACATCACTCGTTTGAGATCCTCTATATTTAACATTTGACAGCTATATTTTACAAACAGCCATATTAGCTAAGCTCAGTTTACAAATAAGACAATGTTACATCCTACCAAAGATCCACAAGGATCGTTCTTCATGGACGGATATCTTAACACCACCCGGGAGACCAGTTGTCTCGGATCTTAGCAACTTGGAATCTCATTTCATCACAGAATTTATTAATCATCGTCTGGAACCTATAGCTTATTGTCATCCGAGCCATCTTAAAGACAGGATTTCCTGTCAAAAAATTCTAAATTAAAAATATTGAAGAATACAATCTTGGCTACTTTGGATATTGACGATATTAACCATTTACCTAACATGAAAAGCAGACGACACTTGCAAAAAAAAAAAAAAAAGATTCGTGAATAATTATTTTTTTTTCATTTTTTGTCTAAAAAACATAGGTTATGACCCTCATTGGAACGAGCTCGACGAGCTCGTTCCAACGAGGGGTCATAGCCTATGTTTTTGAGACAGAAAATGAAAAAATAATGAAAAGTAATTGGGCGATTTTTTTGAGAATCGCGCTGGCCGGTTTCGGCGTTACGTTGGGGTAAAGGGTTATAAGATCAAGACAAGCGCGTTAATTGGATATTGTTTTGTATAAAGGTTGAAATTCAAGAAGTACAGCACCCAACATTTGTTCATCCAGGCGGTTTTTCCATCAGGATATTTTTCGAATGCATTTTTAACAGATTTTTTAACACCTTTGTCAAAATCAATGGGGGGCTCGGTGGCTCAGTTGAAGAGATGCAGGCTGCAAGCCGAGAGGTACTCGGTTTCGAATCCCACCTGCGGCAACCGCGCTGTGTCCTTGGGCAAGGACACTTCACCCCCCATTGCCCACGTGGGGGGCACGGTGAGCGTTGTGTACTAAGCCGTACTACACGTCGATGGTGCACCTGTCTTCAACCAATGCTAACCCCTGCTTGTGTGGAGTTATAGTATTTTCCGAAACATACTTTGGCGAAAGACTGTATCGCGTATCTCCTGTTCTGTTTGTTATTCAATTATAATCAACCACTCAAATTAAAGAAATAGATGAAAGGAGACAATTTTCGCATTACTACCTTATCGGTGGGTCTTCATTTTCCCTTGATTTCACTCAAAAGCTCACCGTTGTTGTCATTTTACGCCAGCAGCCGATATGTTTTGTTTACCAATGACGTAACGGATAGCATAATCTATTTTTACCTGAGGGTTTCGAGGTTGTTGCAAGGAGTTGTGTTTTTGATGGATTTGGATACAGATCAAAACATGAATCTGCAACTGTTTCCACAACATCGGTACGTTGTTGCGAAATTCGAGCCGCAAGTGAAACTTACGATCACAAAGTGATGACCGTTTCTGTAAAATAAATAAAATACGTCGGAAAATAACTTGAGGCTTTCTAAATAAAATTTTGAAGTTCACCCTGATAAATTTTGTAACAGCTTTAGAAACATTGTGCACGAAAGCAGACTTGTGATTTAATAATGTTTTTCTGCCGAAAATTCCTTTTCGATGAAAATTCTTTAGTAGAGTCGAAGTTTATCGCCGATTGGGGGTGGGGGATAAACCCCATATTTTTCAATATATGGGATTTATCCCCACCCCATTCGGCGATAAAACACCGATTTCAACAGGTTTCTGATTGAAGACCAAAACACTGATTTCAACAGATTTCTGATTGAAGAACCAAATTATGTACCGTTTTTAGTTAGTTACTTATTGGTGTTTAAAGCCACATATTTATGCACAATGGCTAATCATGACCACGACATTTTTACGGACCGTAGGGGAAGCCGGATTACCCGGAGAGAACCATCGAACAATGGCAAGCAACTCTCAGCTCCACAACATGGTAACTCCACACAAGCAGGGTTATAACATTGGTTGAAGACAGGTGCTCCATCCACGAGGGAGCAGTAGGCCTTAGTACACAACGCCACCATGCCCCAACGTGGGCAATGGGGTGGAAGTGTCTTGCCCAAGGACACAACCCGGTTGCCGCAGGTGGGGGTTCGAACAGAGTACCTCTCGGCTTGCAGCCTGCACCCTACCAACTGAGCCACCGCGCCCAGATGTAACGTTTTTTTGCATCCAACGCGGGTTACTTATCGAAAAATCAAGCTCTAAAACCTAATGTTGCTGTCAGAATACCGGCTTTCACTTCCATTTCGGCCAAATTTACCAACATGAAACCTAAAACAATCCCTCCCCCCCCCCCCCCCCACCTCCACCACCTGAAGTCCACTCCGGCACTGTCCTGCCCTTGAACTGCGTAGAATATAATTAAGTCAAGCGACTCGCATTGAAATTCAAGTTTGGGGAAATGGGCTAACCATCTTTGGTTTATCGCATATATGTGTCTTGCAAGGAAACAGATTCAAGACAGTATGGGGGTTGAGATAGCTGGCGGCAGATCCTCGATCTGACATCACTGACTGTGTACACGGTGCTCACAAAAAATGCACTCCACCTCTCCAAGTGACATATAGACACACGTTCCAATTTTTTCTCTGCCAGTGAATTTATAGCCCCATACTCTTTGAAGTCTGGGGCAGAGCATATAACTTGAACTAAATTTTAAAAAGATTAACATGGCTAATTCAGGACGTGTCATGTTTCGACTCCCCCCCCCCCCCCCCCCATACCCCGTCCGAACCAGTTCAATAACATTGAACTTGGACTTCGCCAAAGTAATTCGCGTTCGTTTTGTACATATGTTTTGGGTCGTCCGGCCTTTAATACCATTCAAAAAAATCGTTAGAAAAAAAAAATTGTAACATACTTCGCGAGGGTAGGTTAATTTTAGGCCTTGTAAAACTTACCGTAAGTAGTTTTCAGTGTGCGTGGATTATCTCTCTTCCACGTTACTAAGAGGAAAAGTTACAACGTCTCAGTTATAGCTCAAAGTTTTAACTTTACGAAAACAAAAATCTTCAAATATGAAGAAATAAAGAATATATAAATCGAATGCAAAGTCACAGGGCGGAGGCATGCAGTGGGGTGGAGATATTCCGTCATGGCCTGCGTGTATCTTTTCTTCTTCCACCAGTCTTGGGGAGCCAGAAATAAGCTTTTTAAAAGCAAATGTTTTTTTTTATATTTAGAGAGGGGAAACACACGAGATTTTATCCTATCGGGGTGGGGGGTGAAATGTAGGGAGAAAGTTAAACGGCTACACCAGAACTGACACATATCATTAATTAACGGGAGGTCATTTGAATTTGTTCCAAGAACCATGCGTGCATGAGACGATGGGGGGGGGGGGGGGGGGGGGGGGGGGGTGCGGTTGCCACCCTTCTTGGTCACAGGGAATTCAGCTATAATCATTGTTACATGTATGTCGTAAAAAACGTCACGTTTCTCGATGACGTGCGCGTTCGTTGTCGCGGGAGTGGGGCTCCCCCCCCCCCCCCGCCAAAAAAAAATAAAATCAACGTCTAGAAATTTCGAATTTCGAATCCTATTTGACTAACAGCTGGAACCTTCACATACTATGGTAGAAATCGTGAAATACCTCTTGGGAATGGCAACGCAAACAGGACAAAATTACATCCTGTGCAGGAGGTGGGGAAGTAAATTCAAGAGGGGCAAAGTTTGGATCGGAGGTAGGGGTTGTCCTAAAACAACTGGGTTTTTTTCAGCCTAGTATCTATATTTTTTTTATTTTCAACCCCACCTCCTTCTCTAGTCTAAGTTGAGTTTTAAAAGTTATTTCAAATTGAAGCACCAGTCTTTCTCAAATTTGTTCAATCTGCGCCAAATTTCATCACTTATGCCTGAAACGAGCAGATGAGGGAGGCAAATATTCTAATCTGTTTTACTAGTGTACCATCAACTCACAGTGGATAAGTCGTCATAAGTGGAAATTACAGAAACCGAAAGTTGGAGCTCGCGAGGCGGAGAATATTTTGCTCCACCCAAATGGGAGTGGTCTGGTTTGAGTGGTGGGTTCAGGGGGCGGCCAGAGGCGCCCCCCACCCCCCCCCCCCCCCCCAAAAAAAAAACAAACAAAAAAATACGTGAAACGGTAAAACAATTGAGAGAAGAAAAGGAAGTATGCAAAAAAAGAAGGCGGACTGTTTTTATATGGGCCTACGAGCTCATCGTTCGGACGCCGAACACCGACATTTTCTGTCCGATGCCGATTGGATTCGCGGCAGCAAATTCAGTTTCGTACACAACCGCACACATGTGCCGATGTCAATGAGTTCCTAAATCAGTTTTCTCCCTGACAAAACGCTTCCGGTAAAAATAACACATCGGACCCCAGATCTATTGCCGCAACTGCAAACATGTGCGCTTAGCTTCACTTACAAGCCACACGGAACGCGCTGCGTGACGCAGACCAATATGCCCAGGTTTTTGAATTTGAATTCGAGAGTGAAACAAAGTTACAGGTATCACGGAACTAAATATTTTCCCACATGCGACAAAAGTAAAGTTCAGGCGAAAAAATATGATCGTACCTCTTCAATTTTGCCATTCAAATATCTTTGTCAAGTATAGCCCCTTCAGACAATTTTTTCTCACCCGAGAACAGGGGTCATGCAACAAATAAGAGAGAAAAACTGACACGAAAGGAAGTACAGGTCACGTGCATTTTTCAGGCAATTCCCTACAAAAACACACAAAAAGTAAATTGTATTTTTTAGGTCTGAGAGTCATCAAATCAGCTATTGAGTC